>JANRMT010062840.1:32203478-32215345 GCA_026402145.1 Polypterus bichir lapradei
TGATGTGTCACATGACCCTCTTCCTATTGAAAAAACAAAAGTTGGATCCAAAATGGCCGACTTCAAAATGGCCACCATGGTCACCACCCATCTTGAAAAGATTCCCCCCTCACATATACTAATGTGCCACAAACAGGAAGTTAATATCACCAACCATTCCCATTTTATTAAGGTGTATCCATATAAATGGCCCACCCTGTAGAATTAACATATAGATTTTTTCAAAGCAATTTGTAGACTGGCAACTGGTAAAATCCTTAAAGTGTATGATTACCTTTTCATTGTATAAATATACAAGGGTTGATCAAAAAGTTTTGAGCTTGACCTAAGAAAAAGAAAGACCAATCAAACAAAACAAGTTTTATTTTTTAACATGACTGCAATGAGAACTTAACGTGCTTGGTTTAATGTTCAAAACACTTTTCTGTGTCACTCAGGTCAAATGTTTTGTCTTCATCATCGACATAGCACATGCCATCTGATAGTCACCCCGGTCCAAGTCTGGAGGTAGTGTGGGTAATACACAGCCTCACAGAACAGCCTTTACAATCCATGCAGTGGGAGTGGGTGACTTGTCAGCAGTCAGAAAAGAGTTGGTCAACATCTTTTCTCTGTACTTTTCCTTGATGGACCGCCACAATCGCGAGGGCAAATCAGTTTAATGTTGACCAGGTATGCTGCCTTTTGAGACAAGGAGTCGGAGTGGACTTGCATCATGCTGAACGCATTGCTTGTCCACTTGCTTGCATTGGTTTTGGAGACTCTTCTTGTTTGTCTTGTATTGTGTTTTTTTTTTTTTTTTCTTTGGGCTGGGATTTACTGATATACTGTATAGAAGTTTCATCCCCAGTTATGGAATCCTCCCGAAAAAACTGCCAGTCTAAATTCGTTCGCTCAAGATCTCCTTCTGTCTACAAGTTATTCTGAGGAGAACTTTTTTCAGCAATTCCTCACGATAATACACTTTCAGGGTGCCAATGATGCCCAAATTCAATGGCTGAAGCACTGCTGTGCAATTGGGTGGGAGGAATTCAATGCAAACATTATTAAATATGGAAGCATGTTGTGGGCAGCACAGTTATCAATCAGAAGCCGAATCTTCCTTTTCTTCTTTTTCATATTGTGAGGTTTCTGAACTCTTTTGGCACCCAACATCCCAACGGGACGACACTCCGAAGTGTATCCTGAAGTACAATTGCTGCATCTATGGAAGATTGTTTGTTGCCGGGGCAGGGTAACCGGGATCACCGAGCAAGCACTTTTGCCGAAATCGAGAGCCGGAAAAATTTCAAGTTTTATGTGAACGTTGTCGTTTATTCGTGTCTGCCATTTCTATAGGAGTGTGACAAAGAGTTAAATTCCAGTGGATGTTGACGAGCAATAAGCAAAAGGTTTCACTGAAAACCACCAAAAACAGCAAAAAAAAAAAAAACAATGAGGAAAATTCAAAGAAAGAGAAAATGTTACAGTGTTTGTGTTCGCGGATCGTTGTGCACAACTGAGCTGTGGCCACAGAACTAGCTGCACTGTTGGTGATTCATTCAGGCATTTCAAGGTCTTTTGGGCACTTCGTTGTAATGAAAGTATCTGCTGAATGTACTTTGTAGTAACGAGATTTCTATAGACTCTCTATCTTATGGTGAAACTGTGGTAACCATAAAAACAGTAACGATATTCGTTGTAGCGGAATTTGACCTGTAGTTCTGAATTTTAAAAATGACTTTAGATTTTTATATCTTCTGAAATACTTAATCATTTTGTGCGTGCGTAATGGGGCTGTCAAAATACAGTCAGATGTCGACTTATGCCGCCATTTGTACAGGTCACTGCAATTGAGGCTCTGTGGGCCTGGTGTGGGTCACCAGTAGGCATACTTTAACTGCTGGTACAAAGCAGCAAAAACGGATCTTTACATCTCCGTAACCGCATGCTGTATCCCTGAAAGGCAGTGTTTCTCAGCCACCGGATTGTGCCACTTGTGGGGTCGTAGGTTGCCGTTGATGTTTTGCAAGTGGGTTCACCTTAGCCAGTGTTTTCCAACCACTGGGTTGCGACCCAGATTCCAGTGTTGGTTTGTGAGTGGGTCGCCTAAGCGATCGGCAGCGCTGTGTGATATGCTTCCTCATTTCTACGTGAGCTCATTCCACCAAGGGGGGCCCACACTCGCGCATGTTTCACCAAAGATGTGGTTTGCAATTAGTGCTGTGGGTTTTCGGTGAATTTTTAAAGGCAAAGCTGGGGTGCAGGACCATAAATGTTAAGAAACGCTAATGTAAGAAAAGCAGTGCAGGCCGAATACATAAGAATTAGCCACGTGGAGCAGCGCCGATCAAAACAAACCTTTAAAAGGCCATCCGAGAGTCAGAAAACATGTGACATGCACTGAAACAATATTGATAATGAAAGGTTTATTACTGTGGCTGTTTTTGGCAATGTTTAGAACATTATTATCCTATCGTTTTCCAATGGCACTCGGCCATAAGTACGAATCATCTCAACTCGGTCGTCTGTAAATCGGCGCATGACTGTACACAGTAACTTTGAAATGGCCTATTCATTTTGTATTATGCTTTAAAAAACACATTGTAATAGTGGCAAATATTATTTTGTTAATAAATCTTAAGATAAAAAAACAAGCAGCTTCATCAAGACTGCAACAAAAGTATAGGGTGGTGCAGGGAAACGGGAAATGTTCAATTGACTTTCAATGCATGAATAAACACATTACGAAGTACATTATCCAACCCGCTATATCCTAACTACAGGGCCACAGGGGTCTGCTGGAGCCAATCCCAGCCAACACAGGGCGCAAGGCAGGAAACAAACCCCGGGCAGGGCACCAGCCTACCGCAGTACAAAATACATTTCATGACGAAATGTATTATACAGGATATGCAATTAATGATGGTAATCCAATATTCATTTTATGTTTTGAAGAAAACCTCATGAAGGTGTTGTCCATTTCTCCGTACACATTCTGACAGCCTGTTTTGGAAATTCTGCATTGCTCGACGTAACATGTCAAGAGGAATGCCAACGATTTTCTCTTCAATCCTCCTTTTTAGTTCAGCAATGGTTGCAAGACGTGTGTGGTACACTTGGCTATTAAGATGTCCCCACAAAAAAATAAAAAGAAATCACAAGTAGTGAGATCTGGGGACCTCTTAAGGCCATGGAGTGTCACCGTTGTGCAAAATGACATGCCTTCCAGTTGTCGAATAGCTGCCATCGATTCTTGGGCAGTATGTAGAGTCACTTCACCTGGGGACTTCTTTTTTTTTAAGTCTGAACCCATTTCTTCGATATTATGCACCCATGTTGTAATCGTATGAGCAGATGGAACACGATCATGACGTCCTAACTGGTAATGATGCCGAAATTCCCTTTGCACAGCAGTCACACTATCACCATTCTTAGAAAAGGCTTTCACAGCAACCGCTCATTGTGCACCACTCCACTGCTCCATTATAACAAAAGGCAACAGGGGTCTAATTGAGGTCACATTGTTCCAAAACAACTGCCGATGCCCCATGGTCGCCGACACCTAGTTCCAAAATTTCCCGTTATCCTGCGCCACCCAGTACAAGCGAGTAGATATCCTGGTTCTCTCGCATATTCTCATGAGCTACATGGGGGACGAACCTTGGAGGAACAAAGGTTGGGGATCACTAGCATAAGGTCCAGTCATTCAGCTATTCGTTTGCTCAACGCTTCGCTTCCTTGCTCAGTGTATGGTTGTACCATATTTATTGTAGTGTACTTTATCTCATGAGCGCAGTCCAGAGTTTGAGCACAATACCCCATTTTAAGCATTTCAAAGTACATTATTGCTTGCCTTAAAGTTGAAGGTATCCTAGATGAATAATGTTGAAATGTTAAAATATTGTCATAATCACTTTTTTTTTTTTTTTTTTTGATGAAGATGCAGCTACAATTTTGGCAGAAGAACAAACTAAAAATCCTTGTCGAAGGTTTCAACAGACAGGTAATCAAATATGAGTAAATATTATGAGGTTATAAAAAAATATCCAAAAATGAGTTAAGAAATATACCCCATGCACTTCTTTTCATTTCAGGTCAATGTATTTTTGGTTCCAACTGTAGATTTTCTCATATGACTGACTGTGACATTGAAAGATTAAAACTGCAAATTGATGGTAAGAGCTTTATTTTATCACAAGGGGGAGCTGTAGTATCATACATATTACTACATGAAAACGGCCTACTGCTCAAACAAACACTTTATCTTTAGAGGCAAAGATTATTAAGATATTTTAAATTTCATTTGCATGACTCCACATTTTTTAGAATTCCTTCTATCCATTCATTTTTTTTTTGCCTACCTAGGGATCACAGCCTACTTCTCTAGTAGAGGGTGCAAGATATACACTTACTAATTTGGCAGTTAGTGGATTCACACCCCCACATTTACTTTCACTCAGCCAATTTAGTTTTTCCTATCCATGGATTTCTCAGAGAACAACTAAATTGGGGTTCCAGGAAAAGATGGACTTTGGCCCAATCTTTTTCACTGTGATTGCAACCCAATACTCAATACATTCCACAATGCAGTTATCCCGACTAACTCAAATATTTTCCCTTCCTTCCGTGCCAGTAGAGAGACAAAGCAAGGGTGCCTGTTTTTTCCCTTTTTTATTAATCTCTTTAGCCATTAACTATTGCCATCTATTGAACTCTGAATGTCTTACTCCCATCACTGTGCATGATATCCCTTAATATCTATATATGTAGATGACATTCTTCATTATTAAGGCATTACTCCTTCTGATAATCCTGCATATTTTAAATTTATTTTTAAGTCCTTTGAACTCTTATCTGGCTATAAAATAAACTGGTCAAAATCCTCCCTTTTACCCCTTCAGTGAGGTCTGTCGCCATGTCTCTCTTCTGTCTTTCAGCCAAGCTCAGATATTTAGGAACTAATATCTCTTCTTCACTCGTGGATATTCCTTTCCACAACTACCCCTGTCTACTGTCTGATGCCAGTGCCTCTATCAATAGTTGGGCTAAGCCCCCTGTCTCTATTAATTCTCATATTACGATTATTGAAATGAATTTGTCCCTCATTTTAATTTTCTTAGGTCTATTAGAGCCATCCCTCCCTCTCCGTACTAAATATTGGAGTTAACACCTGTCACTTCTTTGTTATGTAATGGTAAGAGACTTTCCTATGAAGATTCCATTTTAATTTGTGACTGGCAGAGTGCTGGAGTATCTCCTCTCGATTTAGGAGTCTACCATTGGGCATTCCCTGGGCATCCAGTCAGGGTCCTCCTGTCTTTGTTTCTCCCTCCACACAGAGTGCAATTTGGCCTCTTCATTAGTTTTGCAAGGCTTCCCTGTAAAGCAATATCTTCGGGACTCTCTTTTTTTTTTTTAGCCCATGTTCTCCTACACTGTTGATATTTGGCACTGTGTTGAGAAACTTACTGCTCCTTCTATGCAATGGCATACTTGTATTCTTCTCTTTCACAACCCCTCTTTTTAGATTGGTGGCAGGCTGTTCATTTTTTTCCCCTTTAGCAGAAATTGGGAGTTTGCCTACTTGGAGCCCTGTTTGATGGATTGGGTCTTATGATATACCAACCTTTACAGACTGCACCTTCTTACTTCGTCTTTTTTTTTTTTTTGTCCCTACTTATAACACAGGACATGTGGCATCTCTCTATCTGGCCCTCTTCTTCACCCTTCTCTGTACTCCCTTTTTCATTCCCTTTCCGCCTCAAAAGAAACCCATCACCACCATCTACTCTTTACTCAGCAAATGATCCTACAAACATCTCCCTCTGATATCACCCTGGTACCAATGATCTCCGTCCAGTGCCTTCCCCTCTCTCCTGGCTTGATTTTTTTTTTCCTCCAATTTTCAATTAACAAAACTAAAAATACTTTGTAGACTCTAACCCACCCCCTGCCCCGCAGAAATGTTTTTTTAATGGTATGTCCTATCTGATGCACTTTGCTCCCATTGTACCCTTGGTTTACCTGGCACCTGTTCTGGCACTGGCCCTCTGTCTTTACATTTTGGCCACAAGCCTGTCACTTTCTGTCTTCCTTTTTTTTTTTTTCTGTGACGGTTACCCTAGTGCCACCTACCCTCTCTACTCCCACCCTCCGCTTCTCACCAGCGTGAAGTGTTCTGTCTTGCCATTTTATCTCTTGATGGGAAAACCCCAGAGCTTTTTACTATTAACAAATGGCATTCCTCATTTTTTTAATCTAAGCTCCCTCACACTGAGTGAATTGTGCTTCAGTTAACTCTTTTAAGGCTAATTATTTTTTCTTCCTATTGTCCAAGGGCTGAATATTTTTCCAAAAAACGTAGTTTTCTACAAAGCAATGGTTGCATGCATAAATCAAAATAAAATACTTATTTATAACAAATGTCAGTCTATTTTATGTTCCAGGAGCCCCTAACAGTATGTATATTCACATACTTATTACATACCTGTTTGTCTCATCACTCAGGCACTGTCTAGAAAAAAACGTCTTGAAATAGTCAAGTGGCTGGTAATCCGCAGTGTCCACTAGCAGGCCGCGTCATTTGGTGAAGTCCAGTTGCCAGCTTGTCTGTTACTGGTTGATGTTTGTGTAGTTCTCGCAGGGTGAACATTTTCATAGGCGCGTCAGCTACACAAGCGTGTCCAGCACTGTGATCAGTTGGGGATCGATCAGCTGATGCAGGCAACTGTCCTTCATTTTTCGATCTCCAAATCACTTGTATCAAAATCTGAGTTCGATAAGTCAGAGTCCGATTCAGCAGTCCTACGCACAAAATAAATAATATGCAAGAGCATTTTGCTTTGTGCTTTTACTTCACTCTCTCACCAGATTGGCGATGCCATTCTAGACGTTGCTTACTCTATGCTACTCGCACATACACACACGCGTGCAGAGTTTTGACGTCAAGTCAACAAATCTAACAGTCCTCTGAGCAAAGAGGAGTCTACCTGTAAAGTAACTTGAGTTTTATCAACATTTACAGCTTTTTTTCTCCCTCTGCAACCAATATTCACCCTCAACCCCTTGTGTAGACAAAAGTCGACATACATCCTGAAAGAGAGAAATCCATTGAGAATTGGTCTATTTTGGCTCAGTGAATTACAACCTGGAGGTGTGGATCCCATTGATGTTGTGGTTTGGGTGCTATAGTTAATTCCCCAATGAAGAGGAAAAGAGGAAGGCCTGAGAGAAGGTCTGTGGATGTGGTGAGGGGGCATACAGTATATCAGTGTTTTTATTTCATCATTGCTAGGCTGAATGGTATGGTGGGGGAGCGCCATTGGGTTATACTGTTTCCTTCTTGATTCACTTGCCTTCATATTTCTCGTGTGCACATTCTGTCAAAAAAAATTGTTCACAAAAGAAAAAAAAAAAAGAGAACTGCTAAGTGAACGTTACAGAAGAACATGCAAATAAACTGAGTGTTAGACAAGAACATGCCAATATTACACAGATGCCACCCAGGCCAAGAGTTGACTTTTGGTCATAAAGCCATCAAACGGGACTCTGCATGTAGTTTCACATATTTTAAAATATGTCCGTTTGGCCTGTATCAATGGCATATTATTAAAACTTTTTGAAAACAAAGTTTAGTTAGGTGTTAAATTGAAGGAAGGCTTCAGATGAAGGCATTTTAGAACTGATTCCTGCAACACTGTGGTAACAACAAATGCTTCTGTGTAAACAGCAGAAAACAGAGCCCGAGAAGGATTTTTCGAATCGCGAAAATCTCCCGAGAGAAGCATCGAAGACTGGTTAGCAAAGAGAAAAAGGAAGAATGAAACAACAGACAGAAGCAGGTATGATCACCCTGTAGGCAATTGTGTAACAAAAGTGTATGTATTTCTCTCTGTGTTACAGCAAAGCGATGTGTTTCATGTTGGTAAGTAAGAATTTCGCTCTGCTCTTCACACATGGCTGTAATGACTCCGTACACAGTATGTTTCAGTCAAAGTTCTGTCTGTTGCGTTTTGGCTGGCTCGGGACTTTAATTGTGCTAACAGTTTTAATGCATCCACGATGTTCCTATCGCAAAATTTATGCCATGTAGGCTTTCAGAATTTTGCAGGGTATTCTCGAGTACTGCGACGCTCACAAAAATACACTGACCCTAACCCTCCTTTATTCTTACTTTAGATGTAGCTCTACACGGTCTTAGTTTAGCATATTCCAGAAATAAGCTCTCCTCATTCATTTAGTCATTTGCACTATTCTGGTTTCCTCCAGTCAGCCATTGTATCTGCCATCTCCTGTGTGACCAGTGTGAAGTTGTTCACTATTTATGTCATCTCCTCCTAGTTAGCTGATTTATCAATAAAAGGTGTTACTTCTTGAAAAGAGCAAGGACACTAAATGAATTTATTCTTGGTTAGTAACAACTGTGACTATTTCACAAGCATTCTGCACTTTAAGGCACCTTGTCAGAAGGAGGGGATACAAGGAAAATAAATGTATAAGCATTGCAATGATGATAATACTTTAATCAACATCAGGGCACACATTGCAGCCTAGTAATCAAGAGATTGGATTTTTAACTGCAAGGTGTCCTTATTATATTTCTCATCATTGACAAACTGTGACTTTGAGTAAGACACTTTGCTAACCTGTGCTTCAATTAAAAAAAAAAAAAGGTATTGAATTACAGTATGGATCTAAGTGTGGAAAGCAGGGTCATATTTTTTTTGGTGACACTTGTACATTTCAAAATTCCTGAGTGAGTGCACTTGTAGGCCTGCAAATTGTCTTCTAAATATGGATTCCAAGTTTCTGACTCAAATGAATGGAAACAAAGTTCTCTTATTAGTACACTTTTTTTTTATTATGATTTAGATTTATTTTCAGATCTCTGTATCTACTGCAGGATTACCCGGAGTCAGAGTCTATTCCATCAGCATTGGCTGTAAGGCATGAATTCTTCCCTGGGTGGGTGGCCGCACAGTCCATTGCCTAGCACATTTACACGCTTCCTGACATGCCACATGGAGTCACTTGTACAGGTGTCATTATAGATGCAGCTCTGAGATCTGCTAGTCTTCTTTCGGCTGTTCCCGTTAGGGGTTGTCACAATGGATTATCTTCTTCCGTATCTTTCTGTCCTCTACATCTTGTTCTATTACACCCATCACCTGCATGTCCTCTCTCAACACATCCATAAACCTTTGCTTAGGTCTTCCTCTTTTCCTCTTCCCTGGCAGCTCTATCGTTAGCATTGTTCTCCCAATATACCTAGCATCTCTCCTCTGCACGTGTCCAAACCAACGCAGTCTCGCCTTTCTGACTTAGTCTCCCAACCGTCCAACTTGAGCTGACCCTCTAATGTACTCATTTCTAATCCTGTCCATCCTCGTCACACCCAATGCAAATCTTAGCATCTTTAACTCCTACCACCTCCAGCTCTGTCTCCTGCTTTCTGGTCAGTGCCACCGTCTCCAACCCATATGACATAGCTGGTCTCACTACCGTCCTGTAGACCTTCCCTTTCACTCTTGCTGATACCCGCCTGTCACAAATCACTCCTGACACTCTTCTCCACCCATTTCACCCTGCCAGCATTCTTATACTGAGATTAAAATGTGTGTAAAGCTATGCCCACGGAGAACCTGCGGGCTCCAGCCGGACAGTGAATGAAATTTGGGATGACCATGATCACTAACTAGTATCAGTTTGTAGCCCTCTCTTCTTTTGGTCCTTTTTAGTTTTATCTTTAATTTTTTTTTAGGACGATGGAGCAAGCTGTTTAGAACTGTATGGTTGATTGTGACAGTAAATGCCTCATAATTAGTAAAACAAATCATGGCATTGCAGGTCAGAGCAGTCTTATCACCAGCTACAGCCATAGCAAATCCCTCCTGCTTAGGCATTCATTCTTAGTGGGCTTTAATTGAGAATTCTGAAGTGTACCTCTGTAGTTACCCTAAACCTCACAGCACCTAAAGGCTGTATGTTTCCTTCTTTTTGTCTTTTCAGCTATACAGTTAGGTCCATAAATATTTGGACAGAGGCAACATTTTTCTAATTTTGGTTCTGTGCATTACCACAATGAATTTTAAATGAAACAACTCAGATGCAGTTGAAGTGCAGACTTTCAGCTTTAATTCAGTGGGTTGAACAAAATGATTGCATAAAAATGTGATGCAACTAAAGCATTTTTTTAACACAATCCCTTTATTTCAGGGGCTCAAAAGTAATTGGACAAATTAAATAACTGGAAATAAAATGTTCATTTCTAATACTTGGTTGAAAACCCTTTGCTGGCAATGACAGCCTGAAGTCTTGAACTCATGGACATCACCAGATGCTGGGTTTCCTCCTTTTTAATGCTCTGCCAGGCCTTTACTGCAGCGGCTTTCAGTTGCTGTTTGTTTGTGGGCCTTTCTGTCTGAAGTTTAGTCTTCAACAAGTGAAATGCATGCGCAATCGGGTTAAGATCAGGTGACTGACTTGGCCATTCAAGAATTTTCCACTTCTTTGCTTTAATAAACTGCTGGGTTACTTTGGCTGTATGTTTTTGGTCATTGTCTGTCTGTATCATGAAACGCCGCCCCATCAATTTGACTGCATTTAGCTGGATTTGAGCAGACAGTATGTCTCTGAACTCCTCAGAATTCATTCAGCTGCTTCTGTCCTGTGTCACATCATCAATAAACACTAGTGTCCCAGTGCCACTGGCAGCCATGCACGCCCAAGCCATCACACTGCCTCCACCGTGTTTTACAGATGATGTGGTATGCTTTGGATAATGAGCTGTTCCACGCTTTCTCCATACTTTTTTCTTGCCATCATTCTGATAGAGGTTGATGTTGGTTTCATCTGTCCAAAGAATGTTTTTCCAGAACTGTGCTGGCTTTTTTAGATGCTCTTTAGCAAAGTCCAATCTAGCCTTTCTATTGAGGCTTATGAGTGGCTTGCACCTTGCAGTGCACCCTCTGTATTTACTTTCATGCAGTCTTCTCTTTATGGTAGACTTGGATATCGATACGCCGACCCCCTGGAGAGTGTTGTTCACTTGGTTGGCTGTTGTGAAGGGGTTTCTCTTCACCATGGAAATGATTCTGCGATCATCCACCACTGTTGTCTTCCATGGGCATCCAGGTCTTTTTGCGTTGCTGAGTTCACCAGTGCTTGCTTTCTTTCTCAGGATGTACCGAACTGTAGATTTTGCCACTCGTAATATTGTAGCAATTTCTCGGATGGGTTTTTTCTGTTTTCGCAGCTTAAGGATGGCTTCTTTCACCTGCATGGAGAGCTCCTTTGACCGCATGTTGTCTGTTCACAGCAAAATCTTCCACATGCAAGCACCACACCTCAGATCAACTCCAGGCCTTTTATCTGCTTAATTGATAAGGACGCCGGACTTGAACACACCTGCCCATGAAACAGCCTTTGAGTCAATTGTCCAATTACTTTTGAGCCCCTGAAATGAAGGGATTGTGTTTAAAAAAAAAAAAAAAATGCTTTTGTTGCCTCACATTTTTATGCAATCTTTTTGTTCAACCCACTGAATTAAAGCTGAAAGTTTGCACTTCAACTGCATCTGAGTTGTTTCATTTAAAATTCATTGTGGTAATGTACAGAACCAAAATTAGAAAAAAGTTGCCTCTGTACAAATATCTATGGACCTTTTTATGTAGCTTTTATCTTGCAATCTCAATCTTTTAACCCAATATTTGTGTTTTATGGTTCACACAGCTACAGTTTAGCAGCAGGCTCGATTATTTTTGTAGTTAAGTATATTGAGAGTAGGTGTTCAGTGGGCAAAAAAAGTGCAATTTATATACTTAGCAAAAAAAGAAACGTCCCTTTTTCAGGACTGTGTATTTCAACAATAATGTTTTAAAAATCCA
>JANRMT010062840.1:32218170-32228341 GCA_026402145.1 Polypterus bichir lapradei
ATCTATCTATCTATCTATCTATCTATCTATCTATCTATCTATCTATCTGCCATGGCCCAGTGCTGGCTGATAAGAGGTTGTACCTCACAGTTACGCCATTTGTCTTTTTAGATGAAGGAAACACCTAATTAACCATCTGCTATATGACTACAAATCAACAGGTCATTCAGGACAGTGACCAAAATTCTGTTGGATTTATTGCAATGAACGGAAAATGAGGAAGACTTTATGAGTTCATAAGTGTCCTGACATAGATCATTAAGAACGTCTGATTGGTAGAGGGCATCACAGGGCTACAGCCTCACAGCTCCAGGGTTTGTTTTATGATCTGGTTGCATATGTACATTCTCCTCAGGTTCGTTTCATGGTTCATTTCAGTATCTCAGTGACATTTAGGTTAACCAGACTGGTGACTTCAAAGTGGCCCAGCATAATGGTGTCCTGTCTCGGATGGTTGCCTCATTCAAGGCTGGGTCTTTATCTTGAAGCCAATGATGAGCTTTGGCTCCCCAGAATCTTGCAATAGACTAAGAGGGTAAAGACAATACAGCAGATAGAGGGATGATTACTAAAAGTCGGTATTGTATTTAGTGTAAACTGGTTTCAAAAAGCGGCATGGTGGCACAGTGGTAGCGCTGCTGTATCACAGTAAGGAGACCTGGGTTCACTTCCCGGGTCCTCCCTGCGTGGAATTTGCATGTTCTCCCCGTGTCTGTGCGGTTTTCCTCCCATAGTCCAAAGACATGCAGGTTAGGTGCATTGACAATCCTAAATTGTCCCTAGTGTGTGCTTGGTGTGTGGGTGTGTGTGTGCCCTGTGGTGGGGCTGGCGCCCTGCCTGGGGATTTGTTCCTGCCTTTCGCCCTGTGCTGACCCCCATGACCCTGTGTTAGGATATAGCGGGTTGGATAATGTCTGACTGGTTTCAAAAACACCAACTTGCTGTCTCCTTAACCCATACATTCAGTTTTGTGTCCAAGTTGCACATTTTTAGATTGAGGATGACTGAACATCAAGTGCTGCTAACACAATAAGGTTGCTACTAGAGAGGCGTGTCCAGTGGTATAAAAGGGGTGTGGTTTTTGGGCGTGGCTACAACATGTAAATTGAGAGCTGAATGTCTTGTACTTTTGTGATGCGGATTTCGGACATAAAGAATTTTCTCAGTAAATGTCTTCAGGCACTGGACAGAATGTCGTGTGGGATCTATTACATATTTGTGAAAGGCATCTTTTCCCCATAATTATAAGTGGTTAATCACTCTGGTTTTAAAGCTTAATTACCTCTAAGCTGTCACAAGGAAAAATCAAATGAAGGTCAGTGCGCTGAATCTTGTGTCGCTCTGTGGCATAATGTGGACAGCTTGTGTCACAAAGCGTTTTCCATCCTGTAACTGTCACTTATAAGAGAATGGCAGCCACTCGCCCTCCAGCAACGTTCATCCTCATTTTCATGAAGGGTGTGACCTGATTTCTCTGACGCCTGCTGTATAACAATCAGGTCACCTTTTAATAATTAAATTCATCATCACTGCTGGTACAAATGACAGCAAACAGAGGGCCACCACAACATCCATCTACGAAGTGGAAACGCTTCTCCAAGATCAATAGTGCAGCTAACCACACACCTTAGTGCTTTTACATTTGCAATGCACTTCTAGATCACAAAGGGCATTGTATGGTCACTCAGCAATAAAAAGTCCTATCTAAAGCTTGACTGTATCATACTTCCCATTGTAGGAAGCATCTTTAAATAAATATCTAATAAACAGTGCTACTGTGGGTAGCGGTGCTTCTTGATTAAACTTATCCCACCAGCCCTTAATCTTTGACTAGTATGCCTTCCATTTTATTTTATTCTGGTTCTTCGGGGTCCAGTCACTTCTCTCTGTCCATTTTCATTTCTCAATTAGCTTCACTGTGCTTGTGGATGTGTGTCTACTAAGATGGACTACTGTCTGATTTGAGGTGTGCTCCTTTTATTGGCACTCCAGTCACCGTAAAAAAAACTGGCACTGTTCCAGCATGGTGTTGAAGTGACACCTGAGGCACTCGGGTCCCAATCCAGGTGGTTCATTCTGTGGTGGGAACGGCAGCAATACAGTATCAGCGCATGATCCCAGCCTCTCTCTCTTTCATTTATGCCATGAGTTTCTCCAAAGTAGACTTCAGCACCAAATATAAGTCATGACAGTCATTGACTGATACTTTGGTCAGTCTAATCCTAGGTACGTGTGGATCACAGCTTTGTGTCTTAATTTTATACCTGGAAATTTGCATTTGTCCATACGGTGTAATGGCCATATGAACAAATAGATAGATAGGGTTCGGTGGCAACTGGGCAACAGTCAACCCGGCGAAAAGACAATTCAGCAAAGAACCAACTTGGTGAAATACAACTCGGCGATATCCTTTACCAGTTAGGTAATATCCATCCATTATCCAACCCGCTATTTCCTAACTTCAGGGTCACGGGGGTCTGCTGGAGCCAATCCCAGCCAACACAGGGAGCAAGGCAGGAAACAAACCCTGGGCAGGGCACCAGCCCACCACAAAGTTAGGTAATAGTTAGGTTCAAAGAGTTTTTTTTAATTATATTTAAATGACAACGTGATTTAAAATGTTGAAAACAAATTTATATAATTGACGAGCGAACTTTATTCTGCAGCTGGAACAAACTCTTCTGCACATTATCTGCACATTATATTCACATTATCTTTTGCAATCAAAATTGCTAATCTTTTATATAAATTGTATTGATATTAATTTATGATAACGTTATTTATAATACAAAAGGTGACCTGCGAGTTCGGCTTAAGGAATATCTTTACTCTCAACATATTGGGACACTCATAAAGCAGGTGATTTTGTGGATTTTCCGGCACCCTACGTTGTCATTTAAATATCATTAAAAAAAATCTCTTTGAACCTAACTATTACGTAACTGGTAAAGAATGATGCCGAGTTGTCTTTTCGCCGAGTTGTCTGTCACCGAGTTGTCCATGAATGAAAGAAAGATAGATAGATAGATAGATAGATAGACACTATATAACAGATAGATAGATAGATAGATAGATAGATAGATAGATAGATAGATAGATAGATAGGAAAGGCACTATATAATAGATAGATAGATAGATAGATAGATAGATAGATAGATAGATAGATAGATAGATAGATAGATAGATAGATAGATAGATAGATAGATAGACGGCTGGGGATCTTGCCCCACCGGGAGGCCTGGAGAAGCAGTGGACAAGGAGAGGGGCATGCAACTACAACTTCACGCACTCAGTTGGAAGACTATCAATGAGATATTGAGACAGACTTTGGAAAGACCTCGAACATCATACAAATGGGACTGATCAAAATATCAACATCCAAAAATGAGGATCAATGTATCAAAAGGATAGATAGATATATAGAAAGGGAGAACAACTTGAAAGCTTATGTAATTGTATTCCATCTCGAGTCGAGAGTTGTCGCTATTGCCTAATGCTTCTCCTACGTTCTTTCTTACAGATCAGGGGCCTCATGTATAAACGGTGCGTTCACACAGAAATGTTGCGTAAGAACGTTTCCACGTTCAAATCGCGATGTATAAAACCTAAACTTGGTGTAAAGCCACTCACTTTTCCACGGTACCTCATACCTTGTCTTTCGCAAGTTCTCCGCTCGGTTTTGCAGACTGGCGGCACCCAGCATCAAAGCAGTGCTACTGTTCCAGTGTGGTTACTCTTTATTTTCCTGATGCGGCTTTATAAATACACTGAAACTAACCGCATATTGTTTATTAGTGTAATGCATCTGATTGTAATTAACTTGTAACAATATAATGGCCCAGGGAACAGCCATAGTATTCCAAATACCATAACTGCTTTAGCGTTGTTACTGTCACTGCATCTTCTTATTCTTCCAGCTGCTCCCTTTAAGGGTTGCCACAGCGGATCATCTTTTTCCATATTACTCTCACTGCACCACTCGGAGTATTTATATCACTGTATCTGAGTGTGAATCACAGCAGCAGCTGATCGGAAAGAGAATTATCGGGATACAGACTCAAGCACACTCTGCCTCAGCCACGGCAAAACGTTTCAAAGCAATTCCTGTGTGGACCTTGCGGTTCAGAAACAGTTTCATCTCAAGAACTTTAAACGCACTCAATCAAGTGCTCCTTGTAGAACTGTTTGTACTTATAAGTACAATCACCTCACTGTAAACTTGCACTACAGTTATAATATTACACAACCTGCGCCACTTTATAAAGTGCGTATTTACATATGATGACGATATCATTTGTAAGATGAAATGCAGCAAAATGTTTATTATATTATACAGATAAAACTTTAACTTCATTTAAATAATCTGTATTGTTAATAATTAAACATATGAGGACACGGTGACGCAGTGCTAGCAAGTTCACGTATTGTTCCTGCCTCACGCTGTATATTTACTGAGGCTGGCGCGACACTGGAAGGATAGACAGAATAATTAAACACGTACTATGAAGATATTTCCACGTTCCTTAAAAGTTTTGAAAAATCGTCGTTGTAAGCTTACAGATGGCTTAACGTCTATTACAGAGCTGATTGTGTGGCGATTGGGTATTTGGGGAAAGAAAAGTAAGGACAGGAATTGCAGGTTAGTAAGTTTAAAAGAGACAGTGCTGCTGCAATAAAGTATTTCATTGAAGGTCACGCATGGCGCAGCAACATCTTGTGTGAGACATGACCAATCACTGCGCCATCGTGTTCTTAATAACATGCTTTCATTCCAATCATCATGAAAATGATATCACATATACATCTCAGTGTTTTAATTGTTCAGAGAGCTGTAATATCACGAATGTAATGGATTCTGTGTCCTGTCGGAGAAAGAGAAAGAACGGCAGCACGTAGTGATTCACACATACAGAGCACACTGAAGACAAATACAAAACAAAGCATTTAACGTGCTACTTTAGTTACTATGTGATTTGAGAAACTGGTTAATTAAACGATTTTAAGATGAAGTTTATGATGTTCTACTTTAATGACAAAATAAACTATGTGATTAAAGTGGAAATTTCGAGATTGAAGTTAACATTTCGTGCTTTTTTCCTACTGTGTGCTTTTTTTTTTCTCTGTACCCTAATAAGCTTCCATATGACACTCAGACGGTGGGCCATGTCTCACCTTTTCACGGCGACTTTGATATCTGACAACTTCTTTTTTATGTCGGGCACTGTGCGACATTGTGAACTTGAGCTTGTTTCTCCCGACACGCTATATCACTCGATCAGCTTCCTTTTCTTGTTTATTCCACTGTATAAACCAACAAGTAGTAAGTTTTTCTTTGCCTCCACTTGATATTCGCTGAAATTCTTCTATTTTCCCTCTTGCTTTTCCCATTGCCTTTTCACAGAAAACGGAGCTTAAGATCTATTTATATTGATTTGCATATTCAAAGAGGTGTAATTCTGAGAGGAGACGAGGCGGGACAGAAGGCGCGTGCACGTGCGTTACTTTTCACGCTTGTCGGGATTTATGTAGCGGAAGAACGCGGAAGTTGGAGTACGCACAGATTCGTGCATCTGGAATTTTCTGTGTGTAAGCATATTTTGGCTTTTGTGCTTACGTCATGTTATAGTGCGAATTCTACGCACAGCGTTATGTATGAGGCCCCAGATGACCAACAGTCTCCATGACAGCCACGGTCTTCTGACTCCGCCCCCTCTGGTCTGGAAACTTCTTAAGGGGCGCCGCCTCCACCTCTGAATCAGTTCCTATCTTGACTCCGGCCTGAAAGGTCATATTGCTGTTACGTTGTTTATGATTATTTTATCCGTCTATTTATATGGGGTTCACTTACAATTGCAAATACTGTGTAGGGCACTGTATAAAATAAAGATTACATTTATAATTGAGTTTGTGCTTTGAAAGGCACTGTAAAAACTTTTGTAAATCATGTAAAGTTCATTTTTACATATCACTTTTTGACAGTACCGTGAAAGGCACTATATAAAATAAAGATCACTTTTATAAAGCAGTACGAGAAATGCAACTGTGTAACATAAAGACTAACTGTTGGCTTCATCCTGCTCTTTAAACAGCACTATTATTAGCAATGCAGGGTCTGTCTGTCTGTCTATCTGTCCTTCTACATTGTGGGAGTAATGTTACTCATTAATACTTACAGATAGATAGATAGATAGATAGAGATCAGTTGTAGTGCCTCACAAATGGAGCCGGCTAGTTTGGAGTCACGCACTTGTTGTCGCCTCTGTTTGTATTCTTGTGCTCTCGCTGTGTGTTTTATTTTTCTCCAGGCTCTCCAGTTTTCACCCAATACTCCTAAAGATGCCGTTGTCAGTTTGTTGATTCCAAATTGGCCCAGTGTGAGTGTGAATGATTGTGTGAGCCCTGGGTTGGACTGATGTCCTGATCAGGGCTGATTCCTGCTTTTTGCATGATGCTGCCAGGATAGGCTCCAGTAACTGAACAGAATGAAATGGATTTAAGAATATTATGTCTTATGTATATAATGTCAGCTCCTCTTTAGCTCTGAGTAGCATGTACTGTAGCGTAAAGCTATTAGATGTTTAGTAAAGAAAAGACTTTCTTCTGAACATGCTTGAGAAGATTTCATGTAATTTTTTACATTTTCTTGTTTGATTTGTTAAATGCAGTGCAATGTTGCTCAATTTTCAGAGATACTTTATATAAGATAAATGCATTTATCATTCTATTATTACCAACCTGCTTTTTACAATATGACAACAGTAAAAGAGTGAGAATGTAAGCACACTCTCAGCAGACACAGAAATGCATGAGGGGCAGCAGGACCCCGTAAGTGTAGGTGACAGATTTTACCCAGCAAACGTCCTAAGGTGCTATATATAGTCAAGATGTCTGCAAATTACAAAAGGGAGCTGGTAATAATAATAATAATAATAATAATAATAATAATAATAATAATAATAACAGACAAGGTAGCACAAAAAGCCATTGAGATGGAGCATGGCTATTCAATCAAACTACAAATGAGAGGGCAGCGTAACAGAAGTGCTAAGTGGCTACATGTGCCCCGTCACTGATTATTACACGTAAAAGGCAACAGAACGAGTGGTTCTGGAAAGCACTTTGCGACAGAACCAGCAATAATAAGCAGCAGTGTATAAAAGTAAGGTTGACCGATTGCAGACAGAGTCCGCTGTAAAGAGCATTATTTGCTCTGATTAAGGCATCCCAAATTCAGAGCAATGAAAATAATGTCACTGCGTGTGAAACTACGTCTTAGCCCTGAGATCCTCGATCCTCTTTGAAAACGTGGCCAACAGCCCCGAGTGATGTGTCATTCTTCCACTGGTGCCAGTGATTACATGATGGAAAGGTTTAATTAGCTTCCCATGAATTTCACACTACATCCATTCCAATTGTAAAGTCAGACCTAATTTACAACTTTTATAAAGGGGGCTTCCACCTGCAGGCTACAGAATTTACACCCCCGGTTCCCCTCCCGCAACACTGTCTGGAATTTAATGAACAGCAGGAGCTGCTGCTTTTTTTCTTCACTTGTAATGTGTCTGTTGCCTTGATAAAGAATCATCATGGGGTATTTCCTTTGTACGTATTCACCTTTGAACATATAAACCAATGTTCACTTGGTTAGATTAGACACGTGGCGAAATGTCTATCATGAAATGAGTCATTAAAACACGTAAACATGCCACTTTATTTCTTGCCTCCTAGCTACAATATATCATGCACAGCTAATTTTGCACCTTAGTTTGTAGATGTGGTGGTATTTTCCAAGATTTTCCAGGTAATGCAGACCAGGCCTTTACAAGTCCCTTCTTGGGGTGGAGGACAGATGTTGCCCACCAGACACCCCCAGATGTGGCTTAAGGAAGCCCTGAAGCCTTCTGTTGCGGTCATTATCAGGAGACAAAGGACCTCAGTTTATCAACTCCTTCAGAATGATCAGAACATGCATGAAGTGGGTATGGAAAATGGACAGAGGGAAAGAGGTTGCCACCACTTACATTATCATCCTTAGCGTTCAGTTTACCTCTGGAACAACGACCTAAAAACAGTAAATCTAACAGAAACCAGTTTAATAGAAACAAAATCACAGTAGGACAGGTCTTCCGAGTGTCCACTGCTGTAATGACACAGATGGATTCCTCGTTCTTCGTGGGACATGCTTACAAATAGTCACCAACGCACAGCCCGATGCACCTGGGACAATACAAGTTTGTTTCTTTGCAAAATTTCACGCTCAATTCTTCACGTTTTCGATCAACAAATAACACACATTTGTTTATGAGTCTGCTTCTTTGCTGTTGGCTGTCAGTTATTGATGAAATGATGACCGACCAGATATTGTGCTGTGATGTCAAGGTCGATGGGTCTCAGTTCTTCAAATTGCTTTTCGCCGCCTTCCACGTGAAGTCTGCACGACTTATGGCTTTGCTTGCATTCTATTTGTATTGGACAAATGCATTCTATGGGTACTGTTAAAGCGGATGATGAAAGATTTTCTTCTAATATTTTTTCTTCAAGGTAGAATGTCAGGGCCTGACCAGCACAATCAATGCCACCCATTGTGCTGCTCTACGCTACCAGAGCACAAGGCTTAGTGACTTCAACATTTCCCCTGACGTGAACATTGACAGTTGCTGCATCTTGAACACTTCTTAGGAAGCTGAAGTCTTTTGTGTTCTTCCACTTGACTGCAATCATTTTGCCTTTTTGCTACACATCTACAGCACCCTGTTGAAGCTTCACACAACTAAATTCAACAGGCATATCATGGTGGTTTGGTCATACGGGGCTGTATGTATTAGATTTCCTTTGAAATAAAATCTCAAGCAGTTCAGGTGAGGTATTAAAATTGTCCATTGTTATATATTAACCTTGGTCAGGCAAAGAATCCACCAGTGATGTCACAATATTGACTGTACTTGTCACCCCACACGGTCCCTCTACTGATGTAAAGTATTGAGTTCCAGATGTTCCCAGAGTTTGCTTCACACAACATGCAGAACTTGGGCACTGAATTGTGCCCATGTGGATGCAATATCTTCTATCCACAACTTTCATCAATACTTGTGTCATGATTGGGAATATACACCTTTTGCATATTTCTGATGATTGCCTGTGTGGAATGTGGTCCGGACACAGACAGACGGACAACTCTTTGTCACCCAGCACACACATTTTATTTACAATATTTACAACAAGTTAGTGCACAGCCCAGTGCCTCCAGCACCAATCCCCCAAAGTCCAGGCCTCACTCTCCAGTGCCTTCCTTCTGGCCACCTCCACTCCTCTCTCTCCAGACACCAGTCCGCTTCCACCCGACTCTTGCCCCCGAATGAAGGGAGGCAGCCCCTTTTATAGCAGCCCGGATGGGCTCCAGCTGCTCTCCGAAACTCTTCCGCGGACACTCCCTTGTGTGGCGGAAGTGCCAGCTGCACACCCAGAAGCCCTCCGTGTGTCTCCAGTCTTCTTCCCCCCAGCACTTCCTGGTGTGGCGGAAGTGCTGAGGTCCGGGGTTCTTCAGGCACCGGGACGCCCCCTGGCGGTGGCCACGGGCCCCTACAGGGTTGAGCTTCCAAGCTCTGCACCCGTGGTCCCCAGTGCAACCAGGGCGGTCGCCCCCTCGTGGTCTGGAGGAGGCGCAAGCCCTCCTCTGGTCCTCCTGGGCATCCCGGCTGGGTATAACCCCCAGCCGTCCGCCACACCTGATAAACATCTCATAGCTTGTACAGTTTCATTGTTGGGTGCTGGCTTTTTTAAAAGAATGAAATAACCTAATTAAAAAAAACATAACTGCAGACAGTGGATTAGCCCCATGAAAGTGGGTGAGAGAGGGTACCTTACAAGATATTGGCACCCCATCCAAAGTGGACTGCTGCTTTGAGCCTCGTGCAGTAGGGATAGACTCTGGACCAATACAGGACCGGACAACTCAAAAAGGATAGATGGATGGGTGTCATGAAACCTCTGACTTTGAAAAGAAGGCAAGGATTGAACTTTACCAGGAAGCTTTCTGTGGTAGCAAATGATTGGAGGTGTGGACATTCTATTTTGTCTTATAATCTTGATGTAACAAATAAAATTAGGAAACTTTACATGACAGGATAGATAGATAGATAGATAGATAGATAGATAGATAGATAGATAGATA
>JANRMT010062840.1:32230732-32248489 GCA_026402145.1 Polypterus bichir lapradei
TAATATTATATGCTTGAGAGTTCACTGGAAAGAGTACACTTTTATTCAGATTAATTCTGAGACCAGAGATCTTTTGAAATTCTGTGAGTGCTGCTAAGACTGCAGGTACAGAATTTTCTGGGTCTGATATATACAGTACCATGTCATCTGCATATAATGAGATTTTCTGTTCCAGTCCTTCTCTGCTAATCCCCTTTATCTGATCAGTATTTCGACAATGTATTGCCAGTGGTTCAATGGCAATCGCAAACAGCAGCGGTGACAAGGGGCATCCTTGTCTAGTGCCACGTTCTAGTTTAAAGTAGTCTGAGCAAATGTTGTTGATGCAAACTGAAGCTTCTGGGTTAGTATACAGTAATTTAATCCATGCACAGATGTTTGGGCCAAACCCAAACTTCTCCAATATAGTAAGAAGGTATTTCCATTCAATCATGTCGAATGCTTTTTCTGCATCTAATGATAATAATATTTCTGGGGTGTTTGATTTAGTTGGTGAGTATATTACATTAAACAGGCGTCGAAGATTGGAAGATAAGTGCCGGCCCCCAATAAATCCAGTTTGGTCTTGTGATATTACCGAGGGGAGCACTTTCTCCACCCTTCTGGCTAAAATTTTTGAAAGTATTTTAACGTCGTTATTCAGAAGTGAAATTGGTCTGTATGATGCACATTGTAATAAGTCCTTATTTTGTTTTGGAAAGACAGTGATTAATGCTTGGCGAAAGGTTTGTGGAAGAGATTGGTTATCTCTGGCTTCTGTAAATGTTGCTAATAAGAGGGGGGCTAGCTGAGCGGAGAATTTCTTGTAAAATTCTGCAGGGTAACCATCAGGGCCTGCTGCTTTCCCGCCTTGGAGTGATTTTATAGCATCTAGTAATTCTGATAACATCAGAGGTTTATCAAGTTCCTCCGCACTACAAGCGTCTATTTGTGGTATCTGTAATGTATCCAGAAATGCATTAGATTGTGTATTGTCTTCCTTAAACTCAGTAGTATATAGGGATTTATAGTAGTCTCTGAAAGTGTGCATTATATTTTGGTGTTCGACGATTTTATCTCCGTTCGTACTAGTGATTACCGAGATTGCGTTGCGCACTTCTTGCTTGTGAATTTGTTGAGCTAAAAGCTTATTAGCTTTCTCCCCATGTTCATAGTAATGATGTCTGGATTTGTAAATTAGTTGTTCAGTTTCTTTAGTTGTCAAGAGGTTTAATTCCGAATGTAGAGCCTGCCTTCTCCTATGTAGAGTCTCGCTTGGTAGTCTGGCATGTTCTTCATCTATTTTAGTAATTTCGCTTTTTATATCTGCTACTTTCTTGGCCTCGGATTTATTTCTGTGGGAAAGATATGAGATAATCTGTCCTCTTAAGAAGGCCTTAAGAGTTTCCCAGAGTATCCCTGCAGAGATCTCGGGGGATGTATTTGTCTCTAGAAAGAATTTGATTTGTTTGGATATAAATTCAGTACAATTCTCATCAGCTAATAGAAGCGGGTTGAGGCGCCATCTGCGGGGTGAGTGCATGGGGCTTAGTAATTTTAGCTCCAAGATCATAGGTGCATGGTCAGAAATAACAATAGCATCGTATTTGCAAGATTTAATCTTAGGCAAGAAGTTATTGTCTATAAAGAAGTAATCGATCCTTGAGTAACAATGATGTACTGGTGAGTAGAAAGAATATGTTCTTGAATTTGGGTTTAAAAACCTCCAGGGGTCTGATAAGTTGTGATCAGTTATAAACTTTGTAATTATTTTTGCAGTGTTAGATGCCATTCCCCCTGTGGAGGAAGTCCTATCTAAAAGTGGATTCATAACACAATTAAAATCCCCAGCCATTATAACTTTATGAGTGTTCAGATTGGGAATGGATGCCAACAAATTTTGTATAAATTCCTTATCATCAACATTAGGTGCATAAACATTTATCAAGATCATTTTACAGTTAGATAAGTCTCCCATAACCATTACATATCTCCCTTCAGGATCCAATACTACATCTGATGCTACAAATGGAACAGTTCTATGTATGAGAATTCCCACACCTCTAGTTTTCTTCGTAAAGCTAGAATGGAACATTTGGCCAGTCCAGTCTTTTTGCAGCCGGAACTGATCCTTGCTTATTAAGTGAGTTTCCTGTAAAAATACTATTTTAGCATTTAGACCTGTTAGGTGAGAGAGTACTTTCTTTCTCTTTAATTCGTGATTCAGGCCTTTAACATTCCAGCTTACGAAGTTAACTGTCCCATCATGGAGACACTGATTCTGAGTTTTTGATGTCATTTTATAGTCTTATTATAATTATAAAGACTGAGAGGATAGATTAGGTATAGATCAGGCCTGCTCTCTTTCTCTCCCCCCCTTAACCCCCCACCCTCCCTTTTTGCCTCCCCAAGTGAGGCTAAAACCCACTTCACATAGTCCCAGTCCTCTGACATACCCAGAGACAGAGTACGTCCAAAGCAAAACAAGCTCCAATGCAGCGGCGCTTAAGGGTTAAAAGATAGAGATATCTCTAAGAATAAAATAAAAAAAAAAAAAAAAAGGAGTTTTACACATAAAATATATATATAGTCTTCAGCAATTTTAGTGCATTAAGATGATACACCCAGATAATAAACCCAGGGGATGGTATTAAAAATGTGTCCAGAAGAAGCATAACCAGTCTTAATGCAGTAATAGCAATAACAGTAAACCTAGGGTATGATATTGAACAGTCTCGTTTAGGGTAGAGATGAGATAATTAGAAAAGAAAAAGAGAAAAATAAATAAATAGATAAATAATTAAGCACAATAAAACATAAACATATAGCGCCCTAGTAATACTAAGTAATAATGAGAATATATGCTGATAAAAACCCGTATTTTAAAACGAATAGATCAGACAAAAGATTATTAATCTTTCCTTCATCGTTTTAACCGCCATGACTCACTATTATGTATCAGAATGTATCAGAATAGTCCCGGGATCAGCTTTCTTAATTCTTTTTCTGCATCTTCCTTGCTAGCGAAGACATAGAATTGACCCTGCCATTCCACTTTCAGTTTTGCCGGATACAGGAGGCTGTATTTCACACTGGCTTGCCGTAGCCGCTGTTTAATATTATAGAAGGATGCGCGTTTAGTAGCTGTTGCTGGAGAGAAGTCAGGGAAGATAAGAATGTGGTTATTTTCAAATATAATACCTTCCTTGTTTCTGAGGAGTGCCATCACCTCTAGCTTAAATGATAATCGTTCAAAACGAACTATAAAAGATCTTGGTCGGGGTCTGACGGTGTTTGGTCCGCGTACGCGGTAAGCCGCTGCTATCTCAGATTCTGCTTTAAAGTCGTCCCCGATTATTTTAGAAAAAAGTTCAGCTGCGAATTTCACAGGGTTTGAACTTTCTCGATTCTCCGGCAGACCTTCAATTCTGACATTATACCTTCTACTGCCATCTTCTAAAGCAGCCAGTCTGTCTCCAAGTTTTTCTCCGAGTTTTTTGCATTCGGAACTGACATTTATTGCTCTTTCTTCGGCACTGGTAGCTGAATGTTCGACCATTTCAATCCGATTCGTGAATGTCTCCTTGAGATGTTCCAATTGATCAGTAAGCGTGCTCAGTTTAATCGAGTTTTCCTGAATGCGCTCTTCAATTTTACCCAGCACCTGTCGAAGCTCAAATTGCACCTCTTGACGCAGCCTTTCATTTGCCTGTTGGAATTCCTGTCGCAACCTTTCATTTGCCTGTTGGAATTCCTGTTGGAATTCCTGTCGCAACCTTTCAGTTGCCTGTTGGATTTCCTGTTTCAGTCTCTCATGTGCCTTTGCCCTTGCTATCTCATTAGCCTTCTCGCTTTTCTTTATGTCTTGCGCGAGCTCAACGAGCAACACCTTCAGTTCAGATAGTTCAATTGTGCTTTCTTGTACCGTAGATGAAGCAGCAGACTTTGCTGTAGCCGGTGTCCCCGCTGCTACAGGCTCGCGTAATTGCGCAATTGAAGCCGCGGACTTCGAGGCCCTTTCCAGTTTCATGTGATCTCCTCCAATCGGCGAGCTATCCAGATCTGCACTCACGATCGCACCTTCGCTCCCCTTTTCGCTCTCAGCCGGCGACGATGTAGCGGACCGTGGTCCCGAGGAGTCTGTGCTTTCGCCCATCTGATCCAGGTCTGTCTCTGAAAGGCCGTATCTGGAACCGGGGCTTGCTGATCGCAGCTTGGGTGTAGCTTTAGTTTTCGATTCTTTCGAACCCCCCTTCTTGTTGGCCATGTTTATATGTGCTTACATATACTGTAGCAGTCCCTCTTGGGTTGAATAAATACAGGATATCTCAAGATAATAAGCAAATAATATGAAAAATAACACCACTGCTAGCGGAGCTCCACTTCAGACGTCCATCTCTCGCATCGGACGAGACCCTGCACATATTTATTAGTAGTATTGATCAGCAAAATTCAGTATAGTGTTTGCTGGTGACCTTGTTCACTAAAAAGTTTTATGTAAATTTGCCTTTGCAGCCAGCTTAGGTGAACATCTTTTTTCCCAGCGCCCCATGATGCTTTGTGAGGCCAGCATGACATCACTGAGCTGTAGCAGCCATGCACAGGACTTTGACAAATACGTACTATAAAATACTTGCTGATGTGTTTCACTGATACGTAAGGTCACGTGATGTCACAAGCTTGAGTCTCCATCTATTATATAGTGCCTTTCCTATCTATCTATCTATCTATATATTATATAGTGCCTTTCATTATCTATCTATCTATTATAGAGTGTCTATCTATCTATCTATCTATTGTGGACGCGGCCCGGACACAGACAGGCGGACATGTTGTAATTCACCACCACACTTTTATTTACAGCTTATATTTACAAGTAATATGGTCACACAGACCCAGTCCAAAGTGCACAAACCCCAAACACACACAGTCCTGGCCACTCAAATACCTTTCTTCGGGCCAACTCCACTCTCCTCTCTTGCCTCGTCCTCCTTCCACCCGACTCTCGCGCTGAATGAATGGAGACGGCCCCTTTTAAACAGTCCCCGGATGAGCCCCAGGTGTTCCCGGCATTCCTCCTCTGGCCACGCCCCAGCATGGCGGAAGTGCCGGCTGTCCTCCCGGCAGCTCTCCGGGTGCCGTCCTAAATCTTCCCCCCAGCACTTCCTGGTGTGGCGGAAGTGCTGGGGTAACAGGTCCCCAAGGTATTGGGGCGCCTCCTGGCGGTGACCACGGGCCCCTACAGGGTGGAGCTTCCATGCCCTGTACCCGTGGCCCCCAGAGCAACCAGGAAGGCGGCCCCCGCGTGATCCAGGGTGGGCTCTGGCCCTCTTCCGGTCCCTCACAGCGTCCCGGCCGGGTCGTTGCCCCTGGCATCCCTGACACTATCTATTATATACTGCCTTTCCTATCTATCTATCTATCTATCTATCTATCTATGTTATATAGTGCCTATACATCTATCTATCTATTTATTATATCTGCCTTTCCTATCTATCTATGTTATATAGTGCCTTTACATCTATCTATCTATCTATTAAAGAGTGCCTTTCCTATCTGTCTATCTATATATTATACTGTATAGTGCCTTTCATTATCTATCTATCTATTATATAGTGCCTTTCCTATCTATCTATCTGTCTATCTATATGTTATATAATGCCTTTACATCTATCTATCTATCTATCTATCTATTATATACTGCCTTTCCTATCTATCTATTTTAGTTAGATGTAAAGGCACTATATACCTATCTATCTATCATCATATATTGCCTTTCATTATCTATCTATCTATCTGTCTGTCTATCTATATGTTATATAGTGCCTTTACATCTATCTATCTATATGTTATATAGTAACTTTACATCTATCTATCTATCTATCTATTATATACTGCCTTTCCTATCTGTCTATATATTACATTTTGCCTTTTAAATCTCTCTGTCAATCTATGCATGACCCAAATGTTTTCCATATTGGCAGTACTGAAATTCAAATATGGCCCACGTCTCTTTTGTTTTTATCCTACAGTGTATATCTGTGTAGAAAATACTTGATATGTTGATTACCACTGCTGTTGCACATATCTGGAGTTCTTGAGTGTGTGAGTGTGTGTGTGTGTATGTGTGAAGTGTACCCCCACAACAGACCAGCCTCCCTCTCTGGGTTGATTCTGCCTGGCACCCAATGCTTGTGCCCCTGAATTGGATTAAAAAATTTTAAAAATGTTTCCTCACTTTAGTGAGTGAATGTCAGTCATTCATAACGAGGTCATTAAAGAGAACCAAATGTACAAAGAAGTGTAAACATTTGATCAGCCAGAGCCGGTGACCATCTGCTCATCAATTTTTCCACGTCTGCCTTTCTCCAGATCAGACTCACAGTATATCCTAGTCAGATGCTGAATCCCAGAGAGTTAGGCATGGCCATCATTAATTATGGTGGAGGTGTTATTTATACAATAAGATGCATGCTCCATTATAAATCTTTAAAGTCAGATATAGCCAGCTTTGTTAACACTGAGACCTTGACAGAACTGAACTGATTAATTACAAAAAAAAAAACAGACATAGCCCACTTAATTAATAATGGAAGGCAGGCACTGCCAAAGTACCAAATCTTGAAGGCAGAGACTTTATGTAACTAACATAATCAGACACTCAGACTCAGCCCATCTAACAAATGGGGATATTACAAAAAAAAAATCAATATTCAAATTCAAGCATGTTATAATTAAAACTGATAGCCTGACCAATTCCATGTTTTTCAAACTTTAACTCAAAATGTAATAAATTATTATTGAGAACGTCTGTGCACTCAAAGGTCTTCTGACTTGCAGTACAGTCCTTTCTTCATTTAAGATGTTCTTGATGGTAGTAGTAATTACCGTCTTAACATGCCTCTGATTAACAGTATTTGGTGCTGGTGGGAATCAGAATGAAGATGTTTTATACACTCAGTCACGGCGAATCATCAGCCACCGATGACTCTGACAGAGGAGAGGAAATCGTGAAATCCTGGTGTTCACAGCATACAGCTTGTTTGTCATGTGCTGAATATTTATAGCTGTTTAACACGTTGACCATGAGGGACGCTCAGTATTTACACCCCTTTTTCATGTCTCGGTAGCACTAAGAAGATTCTGACAGCGTGAGATTGCGGCAATGACCAACACCCCATCTCTTTAAATAGTTTCTTCATTTTCAAGCACGTGAACGTGACACTGGAAACCAAAGATTTCTCCTTTTTGAACTCTTTCAGGCGTATCTTATAGATTTTGGCCTGCTGATCACAGAAATCACCTTTAGATTTCCTATCATGCACTGTTTTATTGTAATCGCTTATTTTTGTGAGTTCCTTACAGTATGTAAATGCAGGAGTATCCAGCAATGAACTGGCGCCCTGTCCAGGGATTGTTCCTCCCTTGTGCTTGATCCTTGCTGGTATAGGCTCCAGCTTCCTCATGACAATGCTCAGCATAAGCAGCTTTGGAAAATGGATGGATGGAAATATAGTATAACAGCTAAAACTGGAACATCAGCGGTGATCTATGAGTAGTGGCCCTACTTCTAGGAATGCAGCTCGGATACTGCAAGTGGGACAGCCGTGCTAAAGAGTCTCATTACATTAAAAAGAACTGGCAACCCTGAGGCAGAAAAGTGAGGCACGCAAACCACTTGTCAACCCAACAAAGATATTATTACCTCCTCTGTATATAAAAGTTGGAGTGAGGAAACATTTCAGGAAAGTGATGGACAACAAAGGTGAAAGATTTTGATATTTAGTCAGATGTTTTCACATTAAGGAAGGCATTTTTGTTGGTCCATCATGCCATCACTTCAAAGGTCTTTAGTGGGGCTGGAGGAGAGAGGGAACAAGTGAGGGGAATCAGAATAGAAACAGAAAGAAAGAGAGCGAGGTGAGTGCAGGATACCATCATGGAGGGGACTTCACAGAGTCCCATAGAGATGTAAAAGAATGAAAGTGTGATCCAGCATGGAGGAGCGGTCTGGGTCTACTGATCAACTTCAAGGAGCAGTGAAGGCCAGGGTATAGCTAGTGATAGTAAGGAGCACTCCAGACGGGAGCAAAGATGGTGGAACTGTGTGGGAAGCTGCTGCTGTGTGCAGAGATTAAAAGGTGGAGCTGTGTGTGAAGCTGAGAGGAGCTGCTGTTGCATGTGGGACTGAATAAACAGTGGCCACAAGCAAGGAGCCTGAGGGTTTCACCTGATTTCCTAGGATGGGGCCCAACTTTGTGAGATGCACCAGGTCAGTATCCAGAAGATGCTTCTACATGGACTAGAGAATCCTTTGTTTTATTTTGGTTTAGTTGTTTTCTTTAATGCACTGAATTTCGTATAAACGCTCTCTCAATGGGACTGTCTGGTTTTAGAAGGCTCTAACCCTACACCTAATCTAATCCTAATTTTATAGTATCAATATATCATTTCCATGGATACTATTTACTTATTAATACACTGAGGATGCCTTGTCTATCTCCTTACTTGCTGCTGGTCCATCTCAGTTTATGACTTTTGTCATCCAAATTCAGGGCGAGTATGCCAATTGCAAGGAACCCAGCCATGCAGCACCACTAAAGGACAACAAAATGCTTCTTTTGGGTAAATACAGCTTTTTAGCGCCAAAAATCACATTAAACAGGGTATTTCCACCTGGAGCCCCAAACCTCACATTCATTTTTGTATTTACAACACAAATAAATCAAATGATCTTGAGTCAAGTCTATAGTTAATCAGTTTTATGTGATTTACTTTTTCTGTACAGTCTGTTCACCTTTTAGAATTTTTATTTTTCATATATATTTAGTATGGTGGTCCAAAAAAAGACAGATTTGTGTTCTCTACAAGGCTAATTGTATTCATTATCATATTTATAACAAGCACACACAATTTTAATGTAAATAAATAGCATTTACTGGTCACTCCATTTAGTAGTTTAATGTCATCTGAACTAAAGAGCAGACAACTGGTCCACACTCTAAAAATTCTTGCATTGGTTTGCGACTAGTCGAGGAATAAACTGTTTGTGTTCCTCTGTCAGCATGTCATTGTACCTATCGATGAGACTTAGTCCTCTTTCACCTGTAGCATTCACTACCATCATGTGGGCCGACGGTTTACAAAATTCGTTGAAGATTGGATCATCCCTCCACTGCTCTGGTAGTTTCTTGAGATCATTCTTTGCCTTTTTCCATAAGGACATCAAAGAAGAATGTTGTTCTTTCTTTTAGAAGATTAGCCATTGATGACGAGACAACAAGATCTAGTGATCGTAGTCACTGCAGGCTTTGCACCTTTTATTTCTTTGTTTCTACTGAGACTTTGCCACCAAAAAGTGATAAAATAAAATCTTCTGCTTACGACTAGAATGTCCTTGAAACTCCTACTTGATAAAAGAATGTTCTGGAAACTCATACTGGATATTAAAATGTTCTGGAAACTTCCACTTACAACTAGAATACGATTTAGTATTAGAATGTCCTCAGTTTAATTTTTCACACTGTTAACTAATCACTTAGCCAGTTTAAGAAGACACAAGAACATGTGAAAAAGATTTGGGGCACCAGAATACCCACACATTGTAATGACCAAAAGAAACAACAGAAAAAAGATTATTATAGTCAAATTTGTATTGTTTAGATGAGAGCCTTCTCCAAGATGATGTTAGAGTTGGTTATGACGTCTGCAAGCCAGAACGGGTGGGTCCCATCAGAGATGGAAGACCTGCCAATCATTCATTCTGACGAGGGGGAAGAGAAAAGGCATTAGACAACAGCGCCACCCTCTGGCCCGGAGTATAACAGCTATTAAATTAACCCTGAGGTTGTCTTCCAGATGCACATGTGCGACACCAATAAATATGTAATAAAAATACAAATAAATTATTTAGAATGGAGCAACTTCTATAAATGCTTCACAGGCAGGCTGAAATTTCGCACATAACCAAGCTAAAATATAGATAGATAGATGATAGATAGATAGGAAATACTTATATTGGATAGATAGGTGCTATATAGACAGATACCTAGTAAAGGCACTATACAGTATAATAAATAAAATGGCTCAGTATGATAGATATGTTTTGTTATGTTGCAGCCTTATTCTAAAATCATTTAAAAGTATTTTCCCTCATCAAATAACACTCAAATCTAAGCAAAATCAGATTTTTAGTAAGTTTTGCATACTTATTAAAAAAGTGAAATATAACATTAACACAAGTATTCAGACTCTTTGCTGTGACACTTGAACTCTGGCTCAGGCACATCCCATTAATTGCTTATCCTTGAGACGTTTCTGCACCTTCTTTGAAGACAACTTGTGGTCAATTCAGTTGACTGTACAGGATTAGGTAAGCCAATGTGTATTATGAGCTCGAATGAATTGCGCGCAGAGAGTAGGCTACAAAAAAGTTCTGCAGTATCGAAGGTACCCAAGAGCACAGTGGCCTACATAATTTGTAAATGGAAAACGTTTGAAACTGCCACAGTGCTTCCTAGAGCTGCCCACTTGACCAAACTGAGAAATCATGGGAGGAGGGCCTTGGTAAGAGAGGCAACCAAGAACCTGATGGTGACTCTGGGAGAGCAGTAGAGAACCTGTGTGGAAATAGAAGAAACTTCCAGAAGGACAATCATCACTGCAACACTTCAGAGATCAGACAGAAGCTTCACCTCAGTAAAAGACACACTTGGAGTTTGCAAAAAGGCACCTAAAGTACTCTCAAACTACAAGACACAAGATTCTCTAGTCTAATGAAACACAGACTGAACTTTTCTGACCTCAGCTCTAAGCATCACGTCCGGCACTGCTCATCACCTGCACAATACCATTCTAATGTCTGAAGCATGATGGTGGCAGCATCATGTGCAGGGTTGACTGGGAAACTAGCCAGGGTTGTGGGAAAGCTAGCTAGAGCGAAGATAAAGACCTGCAACAGGACAATGACCCTAACCACAAAGCAAAGACAACACAGGAGTGGATTACGGTCAACTCTGGGAATGTTCTCGGGTGTGATTGCCAGAGCCCAGACTTGAAACCGATGTCCGTCCATTAATAGTCTCCATCCAGCCTGAGAGATCTTGACAGGATCTACTGAGATCTTCTTCTTCTACTTCTTTTGGCTGCTCCCGTTAGGGGTTGCCACAGCGGATCATCTATGTTGTCTGCATATTGACTTGGCAAAATTTTACACCGGATGCCCTTCCTGACATAACCCTCCCCATTTATCCGGGCTTGGGACCGGCGCAAAGAAACACACTGGTTTGTGCATCCCCTGTGGCTGGGTTAGAGGATCTACTGAGAACAATGGCAGTAAATCCTCAAATCCAGGGGTATGACGCTTATGGCATCATACCCACGAATACACCATATTGCTATCACACCAACAGTTGCTTCATCTAAGTACTGAATAAAGGATCTTAATATTTGTGTCAACGGGATATTTTAGATATTTTGTTTTTAATAAATTTATGCAAACAATTCTAAAATCCTGTTTTTGCTTCGTCATTCTGGGGAATTGAATAATAATAACAATTCTTTGCATTTATGCTGCTTGATGGGAGGTTAGGGAGAAATAAATGATTTTAACACAAGGCTATAACATTCAAACTGTGAAAAAAGTGATGGGGGGTCTGAATGCCTTGCAAAGACATTATAGATACAAAGCTCATAGAATGAGTACTGGAAACTACATATTGTCAATGTTAAATACTAAATACTTTCATTCTTGCCATGTAACAAATGTCAAAATAAAATGCAGGCCATATTACATCTGCTGAAGGTCAGGCAAGACCCACCTAATAAATATTCAAGGTCAGAGGCGGCCCTCATTCTTCAATTAATAGTGAAAGTCAAATGCATTGCACTCAATAAACAGTGAAAAATCAGTCACTGCCACTTAATTAACAGTAAAAGTCAGATACAAGGCAGGTAATTAATGGTGAAAGTTAGAGATGGCCCCTGTAATTAATAGCCAGAGAAGCAAGAACGAATTAAATGGAGGTTTAGCATTCCCTAAAATCACAGTGGCTAGAAAATCAATTGTAATACTTAAACATATTTTGTATTCTTTATGTAAAGAACATGAGAAATTTTACCAATTAGTCCATAAAACTATTTTTTGCTAGTTTATGGATAAGCTGGCCTAACAATTCTTCCAGGCACTTTTCAAAAGCTGGCAGGGTATCTGCTACTTTTTTTGACTTGATGCTTTATATGAAGAAGGGTTTCCTAGTCTCCATCTTAAATGCACATCTGTTGGAGTTTCATCGATACCTTGTGCCTGTCTTATCTTTGTGTTTTTCTGTTTCCTCTGCCCTTTGTTCAAATTCTACTCTCAGATGCTGAGTTGATTAGAGTCGCAGTTACCTGAGAGGAGTATATAAGACTTTACCTTACCATCATTCTTTGCTGCAGCATTACCTCTTTAGCTACGTTAGCATTATCTCTAAGACATTTTGTTGATAATAGTGTTGATCATTTCTTTGACCTTTGACGTTAGAAAAGCATAAGGGGACAGCAAGGGGGAGCGAGAGAGATTTTGACTATATAATATGATACCTCCTCAGTCCCAATTTAGAAGTCATAAGGTCACTTCTGGCTTTGCGGGAAAGGAAATTCCTCTTAGCTTAACTGGACAAGCTGTCTCTTACTGACCTGGAAGTCCCCAAAGTACAGCCAGCCTCGCCACGTGAGGACATGAAATGACAAGTGCTTAGACACTGAACTGTTTCTCTCTGGTGAAAACGGCATTCAGCTTAGAGTATTAGTGTGATCTTCTCCTTGTAGTGGAACCATTTGGTTTTGAAAAGTCTTTTTATCAATAGAAGTCCCAAAGTATGTAAGTCTTCCAAAAAAGCCCACTAGAGGAGGATTTTCCATCAAAGCTAGACACAAGGGTAAGGCCAGAATCTTTATATAATAAAAAAATGTATTCTCATAAAATGTTCTGAAGCTCCAAAGAGTGCAAAAACCATAAAGGAGTTGCCAGCAAGGGCAATCCAAGGCAAACAATGTTCCCAACACAGTAATCCAAGACAATTTCAAAGAACAGAGTAGAAACTCAAAAATACAGAAATCACAACAAGCATAAGCAAAGAAAAAAAATACAAGTAAACTCACCGCTTTCTAGCGTATTCGTAATGAACTGTCAGGGACTGTAGTGTGGAGAGACATTCCTGGCAGAGATTGGCAGGTGGCCCCGCCTCTTGGGGAACCGCTCACAAATCACATGGAACATAGCATAGGCATACAGAATAAAGCAGACAACACACCAAAGGGACATGAACATACCTCAGTCACTCAAAACTGAAGACAGAAAGCCAGGGGAGGAAGATATAACAAATCCTAACTATCACAAAAGGGATATTTTCTATCCATAATCTTGGATGGCTTTCTTCAGTGTGATGCTGGTTTAAATACTGCTGTGTCAATGAAATCACATAGCGTGACTTCCGGCAACCACCACCTAACAACCTGCTGTGATTACATAGAAGAAAATGGCGATGCCAAAATAAAATAGTATTGTGGGAAAAAAATAGTAAATAATAATAATCAAAGATAAGTTTCAATTTTTTATAGAATAAAAGTAATAATACCACAGTGGTCAGAATGCAAAAAAAAAATAATAACGATATAGAAAACGAAAACCAAAGGCAAAATGTATTAAACAAAAACATTAATCGAGCATTGGATAAATAATATAAAAAATACAAATCTACTAAGCAAATCTTAGCAACAGGGCAGACATTTCAGGTTATTTTGTTGATGATATATTATGTTCATTTCGACTTTGATGTTTGCTTAGCATGTTTTATTGTGATGGTTGTATACACGATCGTATTAAGAAAGTGAGCTAAACTTTGCTCATAGCTTGATGGTTTCCTGAAGCAGTCATAGACCCAAGTGTCTAATGTCAATGATTTTAAATTTTGATTTGGTCGGATTTGAAACTTCACAATCAAACTCGACTATTACAGATGATTAGTTAAGATGGAAAACAGCAGAAATGTAGAAAACAATACACAAGTGAGAAAACCGGAACACCTTAAGACCTATTCAGACAGGATTAGTTTTACACTTGGTGGTGGAGTCAAACGTTTTTACTGAAAGACCTCTGCAATTTTATTCCCATACAAATTACTCGTGTCTGTAACATGTTACAGACTGCACGTTCACATATCAGCCAAGAGTATGGAACTTTTTACCTTCTCGGAAAATTCCATAAAAAGTCCAGTTTTAACTAGTATAGTGTAAATCAACATGTCAGTAAAATTCCTTCTTCGTAGCGATTCAGATGGGACTGAAATTTCTGTGGTCCTTTGGTCATAATGACTTCACCTCACCTCATGGTATCAAGCTAATCCCATCCGAGTAGGTCGTTATTTGTGAACCTCTGAGTCTGTCAGTAAGAGTCCTGTTGTATACACTTGGGGAAAATCACATTTTTTAATCATTTGCATCCCACCCACCGCTGCTCAGTCCCCTTCCCCGATGAAACATATAGACTTTAGATGTTCACTTCACCCATGGTTAGGATAAATAAGCAACTTTATCATCCGATGAAATGGAACGTAGATCTAGCTTTAACATGGCCTTTCTATAACTTCAATTTAACTTAATTTAACTTAATCCTGATACTCTATATGTTCAATTTCCTCATAATAACTATTCAGGGTAGCTCTACAACCCGTACTGACCCCTACTCTCTTCTCTGTTTCTTTTTCCGGTTTCTTTGTGGTGGTGGCCTGCGCCACCTCCACCTACTCAAAGCTTCATAATGCTCCAACAATGATGGATGGACTAAAAGGCAGAATTCTACGTGACCATCATCATCAAGCCTTTCCGTGAGAACCCTAAATCCAAAGAGGACTGTTTCATTTATGTTAGGTAGAATGCCCAGTGGGGACTGGGCGGTCTCATGGTCTGGAATCCCTACAGATTTTTTTTTTTTTTCTCCAGCCTTCTGGAGTTTTTATTTTGTTTTTTCTGTCCCCCCTGGCCATTGGACCTTACTCTTATTCGATGTTAATTAATGCTGATTTATTTTGTTTTCATATTGTGTTTTTTATTTTTCTATTCTTTATTATGTAAAGCACTTTGAGCTACTGTTTGTATGAATATGTGCTATATAAATAAATGTTGTTGTTGTTGTTGTAGCTTTCCAAAGAAAAGGAAAACTCTTCTTTTTGCTTCTTGAATCTCCAAATAATATTCAGGTAGTTGAGTTTAGGCACATTCTACTTAGCAAAATTATCATTAATGTTTCAAACAGGTCAGAACAAATCAAATGAAGAAGCTAAAGAGTTGTGGATTATGATATTTATTTCTTTAGGCTTTTTCCCTGTAGGCCCATCGAAAGGTTGAGCCCTGATGTGTCTTTCTTTGCTTGTGCACTGCTGTCTCAGGCTCTTCCATTTGTTTCAAGGCTGAAAGGCTTTGTCTAAAATGTTCTTATGTACTTGTAGGAAAACACTAGCATGCTTTAGTATTATTAACGCCACCGTATACTCATCGAATTTTGCTCAAAAATCACACCAAAGCACACCTCTCCATCTTCATTGATCTTCTTGAACCTATTGCTATGATCCTCTATGATTTTCCTTTAGGATAAGTATCATCTTGACAAGAAAAGACAACATGGCTCAGGCATTCTTTGTGGTTCTGTCATGCGAGCCATAGAAGCCGGTTGACATATAATCCATCTAACTGATAAAATAATTATCAGATGAATTGAAGTGTGTACAACTTTGTCAATATAGGCAAAGGTTTACAGATAATTATTGTTTACATAACACGCAACCCGTGTAACCCTTGCAGGTGGTGAGAGTACAAGGCATCTTAACTACTCCGTTTCTTCTTGCTGAACCTGATTGTGGGTCACCTGGCTGACAGGACCATTTCCATGAATCCATCAAGCATCTCGCTGTAAGAGTGAGGGAAATAGAGAGGATGGTTGCCACTCACTGGATGTCTCCTGGGCGCATTTCCCTAGGAGAAAAGAAAAGATCTGGAGACTGTTGGTGTGTTAGGAGGAGTCTAGTCTGACCATCTTGTTGCCATCATAAATTTTATCAGGAATTGAAAGTGGGAAAGAAGAAATTATCACTTAATGTGAACATCATTTGACATTATTTGAATAATTACAAATGCAACCAGTGAAAAGCATCTTTTTCAAAAAGGGAAAAGTTACAGAAATGATTAGACTGAGGTAGAGACACTTCAGGGATTATTATCTTTTCTTCATCATGTAAAGCACTTTGAGCTACATTATTTATATGAAAATGTGCTATATACAGTTGTGCTTGAAAGTTTGTGAACCCTTTAGAATTTTCTATATTTCTGCATAAATATGACCTAAAACATCATCAGATTTTCACTCAAGTCCTAAAAGTAGATAAAGAGAAACCAGTTAAACAAATGAGACAAAAATATTATACTTGGTCATTTATTTTTTGAGGAAAACAATCGAATATTACATATTTGTGAGTGGCAAAAGCATGTGAACCTCTAGGATTAGCAGTTAGTTTGAAGGTGAAATTTGAGTCAGGTGTTTTCAATCAATGGGATGACAATCAGGTGTGAGTGGGCACCCTGTGTTATTTAAAGAACAGGGATCTGTCAAAGTCTGCTCTTCACAACACATGTTTGTGGAACTGTATCATGGCACAAACAAAGGAGATTTCTGAGGACCTCACAAAAAGAGTTGTTGATGCTCACCAGGCTGGAAAAGGTTACAAAACCATCTCTAAAGAGTTTGGACTCCACCAATCCACAGTCAGACAGATTGTGTACAAATGGAGGAAATTCAAGACCATTGTTACCCTCCCCAGGAGTGGTTGACCAACAAAGATCACTCCAAGAGCAAGGCGTGTAATAGTTGGCGAGGTCACAAAGGACCCCAGGGTAACTTCTAAGTAACTGAAGGCCTCTCTCACATTGGCTAATGTTCATGTTAATGAGTCCACCATCAGGAGAACACTGAACAGCAATGGTGTGCATGGCAGGGTTGCAAGGAGAAAGCCACTTCTCTCCAAAAAACACATTGCTGCTCGTCTGCAGTTTGCTAAAGATCACGTGGATAAACCAGAAGTCGATTGGAAGAATATTTTGGGGACGGATGAGACCAAAATAGAACTTTTTGGTTTAAATGAAAAGCGTTATGTTTGGAGAAAGGAAAACACTGTATTCCAACATAAGAACCTTATCCCATCTGTGAAACATGGTGGTGGTAGTATCATGGTTTGGGCCTGTTTTGCTGCATCTGGGCCAGGATGGCTTGTTGATGGAACAATGAATTCTGAGTTATATTGGAGAATTCTAAAGGAAAATTTCAGGACATCTGTCCATGAACTGAATCTCAAGACAAGGTGGGTCATGCAGCAAGACAACGACCCTAAGCACACAAGTCATTCTACCAAAGAATGGTTAAAGAAGAATAAAGTGAATGTTTTGGAATGGCCAAGTCAAAGTCCTGACCTTAATCCAGTCGTAATGTTGTAGATGGACCTGAAGCGAGCAGTTAATGTGAGGAAACCCACCAACATCCCAGAGCTGAAGCTGCTCTGTACGGAGGAAGGGGCTAAAATTCCTCCAAGTCGGTGTGCAGGAATGATCAAAAGTTACTGGAAACGTTTAGTTGCAGTTATCGCTGCAAAGGGGGGTCACACCAGATACTGAAAGCAAAGGTTCACATACTTTTGCCACTCACAAATATGTAATATTCGATCATTTTCCTTAATAAATAAATAACCAAGT
>JANRMT010062840.1:32261920-32272515 GCA_026402145.1 Polypterus bichir lapradei
GAGGTTGATCTGGCTCATAGGATCCTCATTGTTGAGGACCTGAGCAGCTGGACCAGGCCAAGGGGATGCCCACATAACACCTGGCTGTGGCAGATAGATGGTCATTTCCGAGGGGTGGGACTGGATCACGTGTTTGCCTGGGGAGTTTCCAACCAGGATCCCAAGCTGTTTTGTCCTGTGGTGGGTGTGCCAGTGCTTTCTCCCCAAACCTAACCTGACCTGTCCTGATTTGTAACTGACAGCTACACTCTTCAGATTAAAGGTGTTAAAGCAGTTCTTCAGAGCGATGCTATAGGAGAACCATTTTCGGTTCCCAAAAGAGCCTTTTACCTGAAGTTTCCAGAAATAACCTTTATTTATTTATACCTATTCTATAAATAACTGGATTGATGATTAACCTTGCTCCCAGTGATTGCTGGGATAAGCTCCAGCTACCCTGTGACCCAGCCTGGATAAACAGGTTGAGAAAATAGATGGATGGATAGATTGTAACAGATCTAGGAAATGGCTTCATGATTTTGAACAGACTCTGTTTGCACACAGCCACACTTGCTAAGTTCTTGATCTGCTTGTACTGTATAGAAATGATTTTGGTTTTGTCCACATACTGTATTAGGAACCTTTTCAAAGCCCAAAGAACCCATTTTGTATGAAAGGAACCCAGGATGAAATGGTCTCTTGCTAAGCAATGGTTCTAGAAGGAACCACACAACCCAGTATAGTGCCATTAAAGAACTGGTACTTTTAAGAGAAAGTGTGCTCTGGCTGAAGGAATTGAATCCATGCTTGTGGTTTATGCTGCTATATTTTAGGAAAGGAAAAACGTGTGTGCTGATAAATACTTGGAAATGTATAAACATTTACCAAAATCCATTCATCAGTTATTAAAACCTGCTGAATTCAGTTCAGTGTCAAAGAAGCTGGAGTCTGTCCTAATCAAATCGCATATAAGGGACAAAGAAACCCTTAAGGGGTGCCATACCACTGCTAGTCACTGCCACTCATGCTGGAGCCAATTTAGACTCAAAGATTAAGTTAAAATTGCATTTGTTTGTGGACGAAAAGCATACAACTTAGAAAGAAACCTACACTGACATGAGAAGAATGTGCGGAACTCTCCAGGCCATCAGTGATCAGGCAGGGAGATGAAACCCTGGAGCTTCCAGGCTACCACACTCCTTAACACACCACCATGCTACAAAAGTAGAAAACTGAATTTCCTTTAAGGTCATGGAGTTTTCACTATTTACTGAACAAAAGTGTCTCTAGGAAGAACTTCTGCTTGTGTGACCCTCCCTTCTTGATGCTGAGAAACTCCTGCACTGCTAACAGCTCCAGGGAGTTGAGATCTTCTGGATGTTTCAGGGTTTTCATTTCAGTTTAAACACAAATAAACACAATTGTTGTTTTGGATTACCTGAAAGATGAAATTTAACTGAAATTGACTGGCACCCTGTCCAAAACTGCTTTCTGCCCTCCACTGCTGCCAGTATAGACTCTGGCCCCTAACAACCCTTAATTAGATTAGGTGTGTTTATGAAGTAACTTTCATTTCAGCTAAGTAACATGTCTTCATTAAATGATCCTGCCTTTATGAGCACAGAGCCATAAGGAGATGTTGCCACTGGGCACAATCGTCTGTTAAAATGTAGCCCAATGGCACCCCAGGTAGCAAGTCCATATGGACATCAAATGTGTCCCATATTGGCCAAAATATGGGTCGCCTATATGGGACCTATTAAATCACGCACCCAAGGATCATGTAGGCCTATGTGGCTTAGTACATTATAACTGGTTGCCTGGTACAGATGTGCTGGAAGCGAGCAATAAACCTGGACAGTTTGGGGGTCCCTAAGGATTGGGTTGGTTTGTATTAGCAGATGTCATGGGTGTAGCATAGCCCTCTCTGATTTTTGTGTGAGTTGTATATAGATGTTAGATTGAAGAGTGGGGAAGGGGGGGAGTCCCGGAAAATTGTTTCAATCAGTAACTGGGCTACAGGTGCCAGTAAGATGATCAGACCTGTCCAGATGTTCGTTTGAAGGCATTAAGATTTGAATAAAGCAGGGACATAACAAGAATAACAAGATGACCCTGCTTTATTCAAATATAGCCAGTTGTATCTCAGACTTTGAAAATCACCATAGAAAAAGACATCAGCCAAATAAGTGTATATTAATAAATCATTCATTATTTTAAATGACTGCTTCAAGCCTATGTGCATAATAGCTATATCAGGGGTTCTCAACCCAGAGGACCCCCAGACTGTTCAGGGTTTTGCTCACTCCTTGCAACCTTGTACCAGGAAATCAGTAACAGTGTACTATCCCATATGGGTTCTATATGATCCTTGGGTGCACAATTTGATGGGATGGGATGGAACTTAATTTGTCCAGTACAGGGCACATTTGGTGCCCATATGGGGTCGCCATCTTAGAGTGTCTCAGCACCCAGGCAGAGTAAACCAAATGTTCATTCCCAAATGTTGTGCTGTAAGACTGATCAGTGAATCTAAATAGGTCAATCCAGTGGTGGGATTACAGTGCAGAGGTTCTCGGCACGGAAAAGACAAATTCAGACCTTAGTCTGTCCCACTCAGACAGGGCCATCTTAACAGCATCATAGGCCCCCAGGCAAAGTAGTGCACTGGGGACCCTGTTTGGAAAGCAAACCAGAAAATACATAGGCATCAGAAACATCATGGGCCCCTATGCTCCTGGGGCCCCCATCCAGTGCCCAGTCATTAAGATGGCCTTGCATCCCAGTCTTTTAATTTGGTAGAGCTGACCCGATGATGTCCGTATATAAAACTACTTTGAAAAACAGGATCTCACAGTTTAATTAATATCTTATTCTCATCATAAACAAATAATCTGAATTTATGTTAATTCTGTGAAAGCTACAGTAGTGAGTGTGTCGAGGTTTGCAAACCCCCCGGCACGTCAACAGTTAAGTTACGCCTAATTGCCGTGTAGTACTGCGGCTGAAGCGACGGCGCAGCCAATAGGAGGAGAGCGTCTCTCCTCACATGCAAAGCTGTATTAATTTAGAGCTGCTGTCTTTACGATTAACACTTCTTAATGGGTATTGTTTTCTAGGTGTCCTTGATCACATTGTAAGAAAATAAATACGTTGGGGAAAAAAAGGTGTGGGGAAATGAAAAAAATGAATTCCATGGCTCTCGTGTTACTGGTTGTCTACGGAGTGATGTGCGGTCAGATCCTTCCAGCGTTTTCCAGCATCCGACTGAATAACAGACCCATCATAGGTAAGGAGACCGCGAAAGAGCTCGAGCCGGCAGGGGACTTCGTTTGAAAAGGAGCAATTCTAGAAACCTTATATTGTCGAAAACTGCATCGTCACTGTCTTTATATTGGGGTGGGGAGGAGAGTACCTGCTAAAAACATGTGAAGTGGACCTGCGTGAAGGATGTAACGCAAATTAGGTATTAATGGAAGTATATTAAATATCAGGCGCTGTGGAGGAGTGTGCAATTAAACACTTTACCATTTACCTGATTATTACTATTTTTCTTAGGTATTCTGGCACAAGAAAACCGACTTCGTGACCCGCAACCCCAAGGAACGTCCTATATTGCAGCCTCTTATGTGAAGTACTTGGAGGCAGCTGGAGCCAGAGTGGTGCCCATCAGGTATGTTGAGCAGCTGTTAAGCAAAATAAGCACGTGCCTAGGGCATTATGGGGTGGGGGCATAACAGAAATTTCCCATTGCTGGATATACTATGGACCATATGGTGCAAAACTGCAAATGGTGCAGTTGAACTAGGTTCCATAGAAAGGGGCTCCAACATTAAATAAAAAAATTGCATACATATATAAATATACAATTATAAAAATAAGATAGTAATAATAGAGGTTAATTTTATATGGCTGTCCTGTTCAGTCGTCCACTGAGAGTGAATGCAGCTCACATTTATTTATTATGGGGGTACCAAAATCTTTTTAGTGCTTAGGGCCTCTAAAGGTCTTAATCTGGTCAGGATGTTGAGAATTTATATGGCCTGCTAAAATTCTGGAATTAAAGGTTGTCTCTCTTTCCCCTTTTTATAGAGTTCATTAAGTATTTCAGTGCATTCAGACAGTATTTAAACCCTTTCAGTTTTTCACATTATTATATTGCAGCCTTTGGCTAAAATCATTTACATTTGTTTCTCCACACATCAGCCGAACCTCAATTCTCCAGAATGACAAAATGTAAACGGGATTTTAGAAATTAAAAGAAAAAAAAACGGAACTGTCACATTGACAAAAGTATTCCGAACCCTTACACAGTGCTCTGTAGAAGTCTCTTCGGCAGTAATTCCTGCCAGGGGTCTTCTTGGTTCTCCTCTGCAGATCTTTTCAGGCTCTCTCAGGTTGGATGGGGACTGTCCAAGGACAGCTGATTTCTGATTTCAAGTCTAAGCTCTGGCTGGGCCACTCAAGGACATTCACAGAGTTGTCTCTAAGCCACTCCTGCATTGTCATTGCTTTGTGCTTAGAGTCCTTATCCTTTTGTAAGTTGAACCTTTGGCCCAGTCTTCGGTACAGACTGCTCTTAAGCTGGTTTTCATTAAGAATATCTCGGCTCTTTACTCTATTCAGCTTTCCTTAACCTTGTCTAGTATCCTAACCCCAGCTACTGAAAAATAACTCCACAGTGTGCCGTTACTGCATGCTTCAGCACTGAAGTGGCATTGCATAGTTGATAAGCGGTGTCTGATTTCCTACAGACATGACGCTAATCTTGGTTTCATCAGACCAGAGAATTGTGCTTTTCACAGTCTTTTAGGTGCCCAAGTGGGCTTCCAGGTTTCTTTTACTAAAGTGAGGCTTCTGCTTAAAGCCCAGGTTGGTGGAGAATTTCTGTGATGGTTGTCCTTCTGGAGGCTTCCCCCAACTCTACACATGTTCTCTGGAGCTCAGCCAGAGTGACCACTGGATTCTTGCCTAACTCTCTTAACATGCCCTTCTCCCACAATTGCTTGGTTTGGCTGTGAAACCAGCTCTAGCAAGAGTCGTTGTTCTTCGATACTTCTTTCAATAAGAATTATGAAGGTAACTGTACTCTTGGGAACCATCACTGCTGCAGACATATTTTTTGTAGCATTCCCCAGATCTGTGCTACAACAAAGTCCTTTCTCTTAGCTCTTCTGGCAATTCCTTCATCCTTTCTGGCAATACTAATGGGATTTTAGCTGGTCTCACATTTATTCAAACTTTTGGCAAATACCTCACTGCTGTGAAGGTGAACCCTAGGGTAAACTAATCTTCATTTAACATAACACAATATTAATCATTCTCCTCTTGGACAGTGGCCTCCAAATTTTTGAAAAACCTATCCATCATAACAAATCCATATTCAGAGTATCTGAAAAAGTCAATGTGAACATATACTAAAGGGCATTTAGCTGGGTACTTGTATAATCCACGACACACCCTGTATCTTTGCTCTAAAACATCTCAAAATATCTCAAATTAAATGGTGGTGGTGGCAAACATCTTCATCATTAAATAGGAGTTTCTTGTATATATAACACAACGGTTAAAAAGTTTAAATGTCGTATGATCTTATGATATCCACGGTAGATTTTTTATTAATAAATGGTACAGAAAGTCTTAGTTTAGTTTGACAGGAAAGGTGCACTCGGAGCAGTAAAGTGTTCCTAACAATATCCTAAGTGGTAACTTTCTCCGTAATTAGTTTTTTTATTTCATAGTACTAAAGTGAAATTTCAGGGTTTAGCCAACACTAACTGGAGTGGTGGATCTGAGGCTAGGGATCTGCACTGGCAATCGGAAGGTTGCTGGTTCAAATCTCGTAAATCCCAATAGGGACTCTGCTCTGTTGGGCCCTTGAGCAAGGCCCTTAACCTACAATTGCTGAGCGCTTCGAGTAGTGAGAAAAGCGCTATATAAATGCAAAGAAGTAATATTATTATTATTATTATTATTATTATTAGTATTATTACACCCGGGGAAGACCCAGGACACGCTGGAGGAACTATGTCTCCCGGCTGGCCTGGGAACGCCTTGGGATTCTCCCGGAAGAGCTGGAAGAAGTGGCCGGGGAGAGGGAAGTCTGGGCTTCTCTCCTTAAGCTGCTACCCCTGCGACCCGACCTCGGATAAGCGGAAGAGGATGGATGGATGGATGGATTATTATTACACTCTGTTATGAAGGACTAATTTGCTGTGTAGTCAAGTTTTTTTTGTCATGTCTATTCAATCTGTCCTGGGTATGACGTTAATCTGTAGGCCCTCCAACCTGCTGGGGAAAAAAACCTCGGGGTTGGTGGCAGAATTGGCACTCCAGCCACCATAAAAAACCTCACACTATTCCATTCCATCTGAACTAGTGTGCTGCTGAGGTGTCACCTGTTGCATGGCTGCACTCAAGTCCTAATCTGGGATCCTGAGTTGGTTTATTATGTGGTGGGTGTGGCAATGCGCTGCATCAGTGTGTGCTCCTAACCTCTGTTCAGGGAAAACCATGACCACCTTGCATTATATGGCCTCATCTAAAAAACACTATAAGTCAACCATATGAAGGAGGGGTAGTTTGAAGGGGCAACAGTACAGTATACATACCATATGATCCCCTAAAAGCATAAAGAATTATAAATACAATGTAGAAGCTAACATGTACAAAAATGAAACATACACATTAATATGCGAGAGGTAATGATACTGTATGTATAACAAATGTTGTATTATTACACAAGACAGACATATATGTAATAGGGTAGGTATATAGTGCTTGGAAGAGGTAGTCGGAAATACAGAATAGTATGATGACATACGATATTCGTTAAATACAGTGCAATTTAGGAGGTGCAATCATTTTTGTAATTCGTGTATTGTGCAAAAGTATGGTACAATTTATTATGGCACAGAATATGGAAAGTGGGGTGTGAACAGAGAGCACTTACCTACAAGCACTTCTGTGCTGCGAGCTATGAAACTATCAGCAAGCTTACAGAAAAAACCTGGCTTGGCTCTGTGGAGTTGTGGAAACGTTCGTGCATATGGTGTTGCCTACCATCAGTGAATGGTGTTGTAAGAGAACTTGCTGCATGAATATGTAGGCAGGTAATGTACAATGCAGAAGAGAGCCCCCGGAGTCTCATGGAACATTGGAGCAGCACTGGAAGGTGGCAGAGGAAGAGAAGTTTTGGCTGCATCCTTTAGGGAGCAGAATTTCTTGATTTCCACCACATAAATAAAAAATAATAATAATTTTAAGTTAGTTTTACATTTTTGCAATTGTGAAGTAATATTCAAAATTAATTTTAGGTGCAATATCACAAAACTGAAATGAAACTGCACTTACCCTCCTATTATTTTTAGAAGTTCATTTCAAAATGTTCTGGCAATGTGTGATTTGTAAGTAAGGCACTTGATTGATTGGAGGAGAAGCTGGCCTAGGACCAGTACAGTTCAAGGACAAGACAGACTTTTGAGAGGTTCCGCTGTCACAAGTTTTGCCTAGCAGTTTATATCCAAAAAAGGTTCTGTCTTGATTTTTCGGAAACCCTAAATGGACTCTGTTTCCATAGAAGGTGTCTTAAGTCCTTCCATAAATGACAAACCTCATCCTAGCTCCTGGTTGCCGGAAGGTCTTTTGTACTCTTGTTTTGTACTTTTCTTTGCTCCCCTGTCTTTGGTTAGAGGGTTAAACCTGCTTAGCATTAGCCGGTCTTGTAAGATATGACCATAGGGCCACCCAGACAAAAACAGAGAAAGTGACGCTAAGTGTCTGCCAACTGTCTTCTCACACTGGTACACAGGAACTCTGACACTGAAAAAAGTGGGGATCTTGTGCAGGACTGTCTTTTGATATTTAATGTCTTGTTGGCACACACTGGCACCTGATTGCCATTAGAGCTGTGTGTCTATCAGGATAATGCAGTTAGTAGCAGGACAGGTACTGTCTGATTTTAATGCCTGTTTCTGTGCATCTTGCTTGGGTTTCTGGGTTGCACCGCCCTTGAACTGCACTTTGCTTGTAATCTTTCCTCCATTGCAAACTCAAGCTTGTAATCCTTCTACTAATGCAAGCCCAAAAGTCTTTCCCGCAAAGTGATATCAGAACATGAAGTTTGTTTTTTTTAGAGAAGTAGGGGGCTTCGCTCGCCAACCTCCCCGCCCCCCAGCCTGCGCTAAGTGCCAGACAGCCACTTCACGTCTCTGCTGCTCACGTAAGTGGATTTCAGTTTCACCAAACAAATCTTTTAATTCTCATGGATAGGCCTCTTCATTGGGGGGAAAAAACACTACTCCTTGATAGCAACACAAATTAGACAATCTCCAAGTCTCTGACTGAAAGTTTAAATCCGAACAATATATTTGATCTCTTTTTACTGTCTTGTTATTTCACTGAGTAATAATTTCCATTTGTTTGTGCTAATGCGATCTTTACTATCATTTTTGTTTTGAGACTTTCGAATTTTAGTACTTTCATTATCTCTAACCTGCTCTGCATGTGTATTGCGTCAACGTTTTTGAATTCCTTACGACATTCTACTTTGTCATCTACTCTTTGTCTTTTATTTCCGGCCCTGGGTGTGATTAAATCTCTTAGCACAAAGTCTCGTCTCGTGGGACGTGAAAATATCTCTCTGGAAAAAGTCACGTCTCGTCCCAGGATTTTTTTATTATAATAGAGAGATAAACCAATACATTAGCATCATTTGTTTACTGATTTTTTATTTCTCCCTATTAATGCTTACCATGTTTGCTTTTTCTGTTTATTTTGCAGAATAAATCTTACTGATGCAGAGTATGAAAAGCTCTTCTATTCTATAAATGGGTAAGTCTTTTAATGGTTAGCCCTGTACAGCATTGGAGTCCCATATTTAAATCCTGGTCTGGCTGCAGTCTGTTCAAAGTTTGTATGAAGTCCTGGTGCCTTTCTTTGAGTACTGCATTTTCCACTCACATCCTCACAAACCTGCAGATTAGACTGATTGGTTGACTCTAAAATTGCCTTTCTGTGAGTGAATTCAGGTGTGAGGATGAGTGTGCCCAGTGGTGGACTGAAGCCCCAACCAGCCTCGATTCCTACCTTCCACTCATTGCTGCTATGATAAATTGTGACTCTCCACATGGTATTATATTGAAATAATATCTTTAAAGAAATAAAAGAGCATTTGGTTAGAAAAGTGAAATCCTTTATTGTTTTCATTTCTACTTACACATGTATATTTTTTAATAATTCATTAATAAAGTCAGTCTTTAAAAGAGTAAACTCTTATGCTGGAAGAAGACGAAGAAGAATGAACAGTCATACACATGTTCTGATTTCAGACTCTTACTACCAGGAGGTGAGGTGGATCTTGAAACGTCCCAGTATGCCAGGATAGCCAAGATATTCTACAACTTGGCAGTGAAGGTACAGTAATTGAGAGACTGTCATGGGTTTCTGTTTATTATTCTGTTAAAATGTATAGGCATGACTAAGGGATAAAGTTTAAGCAAGCCATGTGTGTTTATTTACATCAAAGTACTATTTTTAGACCATATGTATTGTTAGTTTATAAGTTAAAATGAAAATGGCCATTAAGTATTGAACTGCATGTTGCTATTATTATCCTTTTTTCTGTAACAAAACTGGGATCTCAATTGGGGGCCATGTACTGGTGGGGTTCTATTTTGTCTTTTTTATTATTTCAGTCTGCTTTAAAATGTTTAATTCATTGAAGAACAGTGATGTGTATAATTTGGAATAAAAAAAATAATAAAGTGGAATAAAAAATGGACAAATGAATGGATAAGTAAAACACCCACAATGCTATCTTATTAGTTTGTATTTCTTGTTTTGTGCCATTTCACTTTTTTGCAGTTTCTCCCCAGCAATTATTTGAAGTTTCTCTATTTTGCCATTATTGTTATTGGCAATTTTATATAATTTTTTTGTGTGTGTTTTGGGTTTTGTAACGCAATAAATTTAATTTTGACTTTTTTTTTTTTTAAAACTAGAGAGCTTCCTCTAAAAGTTGTTAAATTTGTAATATATTTTACACCAGTTTGTTTTTGTTTTGGATGCTGCTTTTTTGCATGGTACATGGTTATGATAATGTATCCCATGATCCACCAGGAATGCACGACAGGTGAGGTCATTGGTACAACCCAAGAAAGGTCACTGTATGCATTATTGGATCATCTGTAATTGAATATTTTATAGCGATTAACGTGCAATTCTCTTTTTGACTCCTCATTTAGAATTCTGTTATGTTATTACATTATGTTTTTTGATTCACTGTTCGTGGAGTTACAGGCGGAGTGGTGGCTCTGAGGCTAGGGATTTGCACTGTTTCAAATCCCATAAATGCCAAAAGTACTTTGTTGGGCCCTTGAGCAAGGCCCTTAACCTCCAATTGCTCTGTGCTGGGTATGACGTTAATCAGAATCCAGCCCGGCATGTGGGCACTCCAACCTGCAGGGAAAAAAAACATGGGGGTTGGTGGCAGAATTGGCACTCCAGCCACCATAAAAAAAACATCCCACTGTTCCATTCCCTTTAAACTAGTGTGGTGCTGAGGTGTCACCTGTTGCAATGCGCTGTATCCTAACCTCTCTTAGTGGAGTTGATGT
>JANRMT010062840.1:32354416-32382565 GCA_026402145.1 Polypterus bichir lapradei
ATTTGAAATGTGGTAGTTTTTAAAGATGTAGGCTGTGCCCTCACCTCCTGCTCTTCTTCTTCATCACATCTGCAATTTGATTGCCTAAAACAGAGGTTGAACTCATTATATTTTTCTTCGCAGCTAGAGCATCAGCTATTTTCTGTTTTGTTATAGACATTTTAAAAAAAATTCTCTTAAATATATAGCATCACAGTGAGTAATAGTCACTGCCATCATCTATCAGTTCAGGAAAGCAGGTGGTATTTTAGGTATGATCATCTTTTTTGTGAATGATTTTCCATGAACGCAGGGCACCTTAATGTTCTTTTGTATATACTTGCAGTTCCCCAGCAGGACACTTTTCTTGGCGGCCTGCTCTGCTGGTATTGGAGGGACCTTTCAGTATGGATATAATATTTCTATCATCAATGCTCCAACCAAGGTAAATGCATATTTAAATTGTCGATTTGATAAAAAAGTTCTTACGTTAAAGTTCTTCACAGTTCAGAGTTGCATTCACTTCCCGAGTGTTGCCACAAACTGAAATATAAAATCAGATTTGCTGTAGTGAAGCATGTTAGTGATCCATGGCGTTGGGAGTTTTTAAGTAAAAACTGTGGAGCTTCGGCAACATGGCTGTGTTTGGTCATGTGGCCCAGGGTTGATTAATACAGAAATTAGGGCTGATCACACTTCCACATGAGTGTTTCATTAGTTCCAGTTTCCTCATTAACTCCCTGCAGGTCGTATTTAGGACTCTTTACCCATGAAACCATTAAAGGAGCCTTTTTAGGTGCGAGGGGAAAGATTGAAAAGGAAACTAAAGGCAGAATCTGGAGTATGAAGCAGCATGCTAGTGAGGAGGCAAGTGGTCAGTGGCACCATGAGGGAGTGATGGGAACTGTGCTCCAATGTTGGATTGTTCCCCATTAAACTCAATGGTGAAGTGGGGAGCGATCAAGTGGCCTCTTAGGGTTCAGGTGAATGCTGAGGAGGGTGGGTTTAAGACGGAGGTCAGGCACCGAGAGTCCTAGTGTATGCTGAAGAATGGCAGTTAGAGCAAGAGCTGGAGAAAGGGACTGAAGCTGCAAAGGGTTCAGCTGCTAGACAGAGGGGGGAAGACACACTGGGCTGGCAAGAAATGAAAGTAAAACTGATGTCTGCATGGTTGTAGTCTGGGATTGATTGATTTGTTGCTGCTGTTGTGTACTGTTGTTGACTGGCTTTTTGTTCAGGTTTTGTTCTGCCTTGTATAACAAAGCTTAATGCGTTAGAGTTCACACAATAAGACAACAACACATCTCTCTTCTGTCTGTGTGTTTGTAAACACTTTGAAGCATGGTCACCACCTTTCTTTTCATCTTACTCTTGCTTCAGTTCTTTTCCACTCCTCCTTCCTCCCCAGAATTACCCACCGCACCCACCAATCCCTGAATGAAGAAGGGTGATTCCTTTCATGCCGGGCCCAGGGAGCACTTGGGTGGTCAAGTAGATCCTGGTCCAAATAGGGATGCTTATTTCAAGCAGCATCCATGGCATCTAGCAGGGAAGCACTTCGGGACTGCAGTAACCAGCTTGTCACCTGGCAGCTTGTGGCAGCATATATTTGCTAGCCATTCTTTCCCTGTCCATCCATTTTACTGGGGTTTTGCATGAAACGCACCAATATGGTTGGGAGGCTGATTCCACCCGAGATTCCACTGCAATATTCAGATCTCTTTTATCAACGACTCTATCTTGGAAGATGGCAAACATTAGGCCCAGGAGAAACAATTTGAAATGTAAGCAGATAAATTGTAGCTTGCTCCCAGTTTCTGAACCATATGGTGCACTTTTTCATCATATTATTTACAAATTTGTATATGATTGATTGTTACTTTTTATTTGATATACTTTATTAATTCCCAAGGGAAAATAGTCTTTTCTCATGACCTTTAGAGGTCAGAGCGCAGGGTCAGCGATTGTGCAGCAATCCTGGAGCAATTTTCAGGTTAAGAGCCTTGCTCAAGGGCCCAATAGAGAAGGATCCCTTCTGGCAGTAATGGGATTTGAACCAGCAACTTTCCAGATATCAGTGTAGATCCTTAGCCACAGAGCCACCACTCCACCCCATAATTATGTATATGTATATCATTTACACATTTGTATATGCATTTACAAATAGCATTGATGTTTGTTATCCAGGGAGCAAAACTAATTAAAAATTCTCCAGATGGCTAAAAATTCAAAACTTTGAACTCGATGAAAATTTCATGTTCACTTTATAGCCCATACAGCATTTCATTAATGAGACCTGGGTGCAGAGACATGGTGCGCCCATCAATGAACACCACCTTACCCTCCTGTGGTCTGTGATCGTTTCTGTCTTCACCCTTGGTGGATTCCTCGGCGCCTCACTTGGTGGCACATTATCCATTCGGTTTGGACGGTAGGTGAAATAAACTCTAGGCATAATGCATGATCCCTAATGAATGGGCTGTCTATGCAGGTCAATTGAAACACAGAAATTGTTGGTTAAAAGTATTATAGTGTACTGCCATGCAGCAGTGTTTCATAAAAAGCACAGGTTTTAACAAAGTGTATAGAATAATTAAAAAATAGTCACCACCGTTTTAAGTGGAGGGTGGGTGATAGTGTGCTTTCTAGTGTCTGCCCAGCCGTAGAATTGTTGGGTTTTTGATTGATTAGGTTTGACTGGCTGCTATTTCACATACACTGCCATTTTAAAAACAAATGTGGCTCATCTGTCTTTTTTGATCATTTTCAGAAAAGGCACACTTTTACTGAACAATGCATTTTCATTGCTTGCCACTCTCTTTATGGGTCTCAGCTATCCAACAAGAACGTTTGAACTTTTGATTGCTGGAAGATTTCTTGTTGGGCTGAATGCAGGTAAGGTAGCCAATTTGTTTCTTTGAAGTGGTGTAAGAATGAGGTGTTGCCTTTTCACTAAGCTAGCACTGACATTTTCTGCACATTCCCTACATGCATCTGTTCATGATGGCTGTTTCCATCTTATATAAAGATCAAATGTGTTTGCATTTTTATAAATATATTTGAAATGAGTTTCAGTGTTGCATGATGTTTTAATATAATAAGTTCTCTGTGTTTCGTGCATATACCTACAACTCCGTCACATCACCTCAAACAGGAATGTGTACTAACGTAACCACCGCAGATTTACTAACCTGCACCACTTAAAAGTTTTAAATGTTTGTGCATTTATTTATCAGTCCATTTTCTTGAGAACAGATTGTAACATGTAGAAAACAGTTTGCTCTTCCAGCTGAAACAGACAGCTCTTGAGTTTGGCTAAATAATATTTTTGTTGAGCTACCATCTTTAGATCCTGAATTGCTAATTTTCATGTTAAAAGGAATTGGTATCTGTGTGCAGCCTCTATATTTGGGAGAAATCTCTCCCAAAGCGTATCGAGGAGTGATGGCCATGGGGACCTCCATATTCATAACTGGTGGAATTTTCACAGGACAAGTCATCGGCCTGCAGTAAGTAGACTTCATGTGGCTATCGGAGTGAGGCTGTTCAGTTTTAACAGGGAACTTTGTGTGTAACTGATTTTTACAATCTAAGTGCATTGCAAAGTGAAGACCATCCATTGACCAAACAATTCTCTTTGTGGGGTACACTTAAGCTATATTCATAGATGATTTTATTGCCTCAAAAGACTAAAAGTGGACAATTTGGGACACATAATTCTTAAGGGGGGAATGGATCTCGCTCATTCAGCCCACCTCTACAACAATTCTTTACACTTCTCACCAATTCTGCTAGGTAAGGCTTTGCCTGCTGCCAGAATCCTCCATTCACTGATGGATTTGTTAAGGACCTTGGAATTAAAAAGTTTCCATGTGGTTTCTGCATATGTTGTTGTATATCTTGCAAAAATCTTTGTTTTTACCAAAATCAGGGAACATTATTTGATTAATACCCAGATAGGCTAAACTTGAATTTTAATATGCTAGATATAACTTCAGATTTGCTAATGGCCTGTCATACTATTTTATGTTCATCTTCTTTTTCTTTCGGCTGCTCCCGTTAGGGGTTGCCACAGCAGATCATCTTCTTCCATGTCTTTCTATTTTAAGTTAATTTAAAAGTAGGAATTACTGGTAACACTTTTTAATCCCCTTCATAAGTAGGATGAATAGTTATAACTTGAGCTTAACCAGTGCAAAATATCTACAGTTGACTAATAAATGATTATAAAGTTGTAAATAAGCCTTATATAATGTTTGTTAATGGCCTAGTAATGATGGTTACGATAAAGTGTTGCCAATAAACTGCATCCTTTAATGGCATTTATAACTATTTGATTGTACATTAACAATCAAGTCTTGACATATCCAATAATTTTCTAATTTTTGATAGAAATTGACACCTTATTATCAAGATACCATTACATTGATTGAAAAATATAGCCAAGGAATTACTAGTGTTTCTATTGCTGCTTGTAATTACTGATTTATATATTTTTTTCTTATTATATTATTTACATATGGTGTGGCACTAGAGACCAGAACTTGTATGTTCTCTCCGTGTCTGCATGGATTTACTCCTGGTGCTCCAGTTTCATCCCACTGTCCAAAGACACGCAGGTCAGGTGGATTGGTGATGCTTAATTGGCCCAAGTGTGAGTTTGGAATGTGGGTGTGTACGTGAGTGTGTACGTTGACTGACACCCTGTCCAGGGTTTGTGTCCTATGCTGGCTGGGATAGGCTCCGCTAACCCCATTACCCTAGTCTGGACTGAACAGGTTATAAAATGACATGACACATTAACATATGACTGCAGTGTCCTAATGGGTAACTTCATTAGCATATCCTTAATTAGTCATTTTAAATGCTGATTGGTTATTAGAGAAACCTTTCTAACTGCATTAGCACCACTAAAACATGTTATTCTGTTCACATTTGGTTGCAAGGTACTGGCATTCCTAAAGTTCACTCATGGGTTCAAAAATAATCAAAATGAAACAGCCTCTTCAAGAAACATGTCTGATTGTTTTTTGTTGTAGGATGAAAGTTACTTCATGTGACAGATTGCCCAAATGCTGAAGATTTCATATAAAGGTGTCGGTTATTATGTTGAGAGGGCAAACTGGATCTAACCAGAATTTTAAAAAATGAGAAGGCCAAAACGCACAACTGCATAACAGAATAAGACCAACAGAGTGTGTATTGTGAGAAACAAACACCTTACAGGTCCTCAGGTGGCTTCCTCATTAAACAGACACCAGATACCAGTGTCATCTGCAACAGAGAAAGAGTATCCATCCATCCATTTTTCCAACCCGCTGAATCCGAACACAGGGTCACGGGGGTCTGCTGGAGCCAATCCCAGCCAACACAGGGCACAAGGCTGGAATCCAATCCCGGGCAGGGTGCCAACCCACCGCAGGACACACACAAACACACCCACACACCAAGCACACAATAGGGCCAATTTAGAATCGCCAATCCACCTAACCTGCATGTCTTTGGACGCCGGGAGGAAACCCACGCAGACACGCAGGGGAGAACATGCAAACTCCACGCAGGGAGGACCCGGGAAGCGAACTCGTGCCGCCCGAGAAAGAGTATTTGTATCATAATTTTGGGAGTATTTGACAACACTGCTGCCGATTGTTTCGCTTTCTATTTCCTTGTATCCCCCAAATCAAATAAATATACAGAGGATAGGATTTTGGGGGTTATTTAATATTTGGATTTTGTTGACAGGCTATATTAGCTTACTTCTGTTTGTTCAATTTATTTTAGTATAGATGCCCTCTGATTCATGAGAATGATAGTACTTTTTATATTATCAACTTTGCCATGGTCAAAGCACTTCCTACAGTGCGATATGACAAGTTTTGCAATATTATATCATAATATTTTATCAATATAAAATATGCTATATGCTAAGTTTGATATTTTTCAAGTCAGACTTACTTCCTCACAAAATGTTACATATACATTTGCCACACAAAATTGTGATCTAAAGTTAAGCATTTTCTATAAATTAAAAAAATGATATCTTGCCTGCACTGGAGCTTTACAAAGGGACATAATGAGGCACTAGCATCGAACAGAACATAAAAGCATGAAATTTCAAGACAGTTGTTGAGTGTTGGTCCGTGTCTTGTGATTGCACACACATTGTAAAATGGCTGACACGTGTCACTTTTGAAAAACAAAAAATACCATTATTAATACCATCTAAACACTTAGTCTTCCTGTGCAGCCAGGGCATAGTTTTCTTTTGAAAGACCAAATCACAGTAAACTGGTCGTGCCACGTGGTTGTTTTTTGTTTTTACTTCCATATTTACGTGAAAATTAACATAAAGGTATAGAAAACGTATCCTTAACACGAGAAAAAATAGTACCAGTAGTCTTTTTAACTCCTACTATTTCCAGATCATTTTTATTGTCACAAACAACTGTTGGAAACACTGAAGGCATGTTTTCTTCCACCGAAACTCAGTGGACACATTCAATACATTTTTAGACTTCTTTTCTGTTCTTTCCTCGTGCCCATTGTAAAGTGCTAGGGGCAAGATATTTTCTATTTTATAGATAGTGCTTAACTTTGTGAAGTAATAAGTTTGACTTGGAAAAATATCAAACTAATCTTTTAACAGAAAACTAATCAGCAGAACCAACTGGGGAACAAGTTTGAGGAAATCTATAATAGAAGCAAATCAGGTGGTCAGCAGTTTGCTGTGGGTGCTGTCAAGTCACCCTTGACAATGCATTGGCATTTTGAAGTAGTAACATGGAGCCAAAGTACCAAGAAAGCAAAGAAAAAGGCAAAAATTAACTACTCTAACTGTATAAAATTCAAAATGAGTTACTGTTTAGGTGAAATAACTAATATGCCATGCAGAGGAATATTTAACCACTGTTTGTGTGTGGGTTTTAAATAATTATCCTATAACTTATAAATGTAAGATGTAGTCTTCACAGATATTCTTTGTTATTTGAAATTGCACTTTTTCACTGTATTCAGCAATTCTCTTGCATATGTTTTTTTCCCAGAGAACTACTGGGCAAAGAGGACTACTGGCCCATCCTTCTATCTACCATTTGCATTCCTGCCATTTTGCAGTTAATATTCCTGCCTTGGTTCCCTGAAAGCCCCCGGTATTTGCTGATTGACAGAGGAGACTATAATAAGTGCAAAGAAGGTATAGTAGTTGTTTCAATGTGCCACTTTGTTGGCCTGCTGAATGCTGCTCAGGTCAGCTATTCTAATGGGATAAAATATCGTACACAAGACATTTTCAGAAAGTCTTCTCAACCTATATATGTATGTATGTCTGTGTGTGTATTATATATACACCATATATATTCATGTATAAGTCGGATCTTTAAACCTGAAAAATCGATCATAAAATCAGACCCTGACACTTATGCCCGTTCAAAAATATGACACTTAATTTTTTTTTTAATATCTTCCTGCTTCCTCCAATCTCACATCAGTTTCTCAGACACATTTTGTTGTAGCAGCGCAGTTACTATTTTCTTTCGCCACTTCAACGGCTTTTAAATTAAATTCGGCTTCATATTTTCTTCTGATCGAATGCCCATTGTAGATAAGGGATGCTGTTATAATAAAGGTGTATAAAGGTGTGAGATACAAAAAACACAAAACAGTGCAAACGTCACTTTTATTACAGTATGTAAGTACATTACGGTAAGTACATTACGGTATTACAGTGTGGTCGCTTAGGCATAACACATGGGAAAAAAAGGAAGTGTGCTCCATGGTTACTTTCTCAGGTGGGTGTTAGCATATCATAATCTCTTGGACCAGTAGCGTGAGTTTTCCGTATTCGACTTGTACGACCAACGTTACATAGATGGATACTTTATTAATCCCAAGGGGAAATTCACATACTCCAGCAGCATACTGATAAAAAACAATATTAAAGTATATATTAAACTATTAAAATATGAAACCTGTAAAAATACAGGTAAAACAGACAATAACTTTGTATAATGTTAACGTTTGCCCTCAATCCCTGGGGCTCCCTGTTTCAGGAGGCTTCCATCTGACCTGGAAGTGCTCCTGTCAGGTACGCCCCGTTACCAGAAGTACTCCAGGGTCTGACATAAAAGTGAGCCATCCATCCTCCTCTGGTGGGTCAAAGTTGGGAGACAAAAGGCAAAGCTAACCTGGAAGAGGAAAAGGATGATTATTCATTGAATGGCTGTAGAACTGGTCTGTATAAGAAGTATTTCCTGCAATAAAAACGTTCATTTTACACTTTGGAATATTTAGTGTGGTGTGTCTGAGGTTTTGGGGCTCAGTGGTGCCCCCTGTCTGGCTGTCTATCTATCTGTATAATAAATTTGTTTTCCTATAAAAATATCCACCTTTTGTTTCTTATCCGTCGCTCTGTTCCTTAGCAAGCAATGCCCAAGTATGGTGGGCAACAATTCGATAAACTGATGTCAAGCTTTTAGATAACTTTCCTTTTTTCAGACCTCACAGCAAATCCACTCACATCATTCCATATCTAAACTCTTAAGAAGGTGAATATTTCCCATTACTTTAGACTTCCTGGCTTTATGTAATTGATTACAAGTCTCAGTTCAAATATTGTTTGTATTGCTTGACTTTTTTCCTTTTCATAGAGTTAGGGAAAATCTGTGTAAAGGAAAAATAAGGTAAAGGCAATTCATTTGCTAAAAACAAAGGTAAAAGAGACTCTGCATTTCTACTGTGCTGTAGTGTATAAATGAAAAGAAATAAAGCAGATTACATACATAGAAGGGGAATGAAGTCATTAATGTCCTGCAGAAATGCATGATCCAGGGCTGAGAATGGACTGCTCCCATCTGTTTTTTTTGATAGGTCCCAGATTTTTAACATGGTTAAAGAACACAAAGTGCGAGATCAGTGTGGCTATGGCCACAGGATGTGTAACATTTTATAATAGGCGGTCTCAAGTGTTTGATCCTCACAGCTCAAGTAGCCGTCTTTTTCTTGTCCTGCTTTATCCTGAGCAGCGTCATGAGGAGGCTGGAGCTGATCCCAGTAAGTACAGAGCACAAGACAGAAACAAGGCCTGGGCAGAGTGCCTGTCCATCACATGGTAAGCACACACATATACACGCACAAATCCTCGCTAGGGCCAATTTAGCATTACCACTCGGACCTAACCTCTGTGAACCGCCCCCCTGTGTTACCTATACAGTTATCTGGACACTTCCAGATGCGGTAAATAAGATTTGTGGACTGGCATGAGATGTGTTGTTTAATATTACATCTTCCAAAGGAATCACATGCAGTTGAATCAAGTTGATTATGGTGACTTCTGTTACAGTGCCCGGTGGAAAACATCAATGTGGATGTGCTTTCAAGAAGTTTGTGAAAAGACCCTTTCACATTACACTGACCTTCCAGTGATTTTTTGTGCACAGGCTTCCATTTACATTATCTTAGCAAGCTAATGTCACCTACAGTCTGACATCTCTGACGACTCTGTCCAAGCAATCTGCATCTTGCCCCATAAAAGTCAAACAGTCGTAGGGTTAAGATTAGCGTGTGAGACAGTTGAAAACCAATGAGCACTCACTCGGAATTGCACTCCATATGTGCATCCAACAGGGTGGAAATGCTCCCTGGGAATGTGTTTTATTTAGAACTGCAGCTTATACACTGAACCTATACACTCCATCGTAACCATGACGGAAATGTTAAGACAAAAGAAGGTAAAAAAAAAATGGATATATTTAGCTTTCACTCCTGTTATACACTGCAGTATAATACATACAGTACATACAGCCAAAGAGTAGTCATTAAAACCTTACAGTTTGTGTTGCACTTCTTCAGTGGGGTTTCCAGCAATAGCATTTCCATCATTCCTTTTGGCACAGGGTTGATGCCACAGAGCTTGTGGCTTAGGAGCTTCCTCACCGGCCTTATAGTATACTAGCAAAATACCTGTGCTTCGTAGCGGCAAAGTACTGCCTTAAAATTTTATTAAGAAGAAAAGTAAACCTTTTTAAACTGAGGGAAAATATACCAATAATTATTATTTGTTAAGGATCTCTTTGTATACCACGTTGTCAGTTCGGCCCTCCGGTTGTAATATGACCAAGCTGTGTGCTGAGCTTACTCTTGAGCATGCAGTGTACAGTTGGCCATGTGAAAAGTAATCTTGCCTCAAATCTCACAGCTTGGATTGCTGCTGTCATAATCGGTTTGAGTTTCATGGTTTGTTTCAATTATGATGGTATTTGCAGGACTTGTGTTGAAGTAACATTCGGCATCTGTCAAGCGTTGTAAGCATACAACCGGTTTCATAGATAACTTCACATCCAGCTTTTGAGAGTTTAAACACCTGTGAATCTACGATGTTTAAGAGGCATTGGCGGTTGTCCAAAGGTGTAAAATATTTGGCCATTTCGGTACACTTGAAAGTGACAACCGAAAAATTCAGCGACAGCCATCAACTCATATGCAGAACCACAGGTGAAGGGCTTAAGCATTTCACTCTTCTAGTGCTCCTGTGTAGTATAATTATCTCCTGTACCGTCATCAGTCCACACCTTGAACCTGTCCCAGTCATTCAATACATAAGACACAATGTTCCTCCGGATATCAAGAGTGAGCCTGGTATGGCTGTGCAATATGTAACACAGAGAATGGAAAAGGCAGGCGGCATCTCCGGGCATGGAAACCACTCGGTAAGTGACAGTTCTTTGATCGATGGTGATCACCTCGATAGACATGTTAATAGGGGTATGGTTGGAACGATAAAGGAAATGGGTACCTGAACAATGTAAAGTAAGTCTAAAATACCTACACAATAACTATAATCGTAATAAACGAACAATAAAACAGTGGAGAAGCCGTGGATTAAATAAAAAGGCTGCAGTTATCAGCCGGGAGACGTGAATCCCGTGGCGAAGCAAGGAAGGGAATGTAGAGACCGGAGCGACGGACAGCCTTATATAGACAGGCAGCCAACAACATAGGAGGCGTTGGGATGGGGTACCCAACGCCACCTCACATGGCGACCGAGCTGCAGGCTATGGACGTACAGTATATATGAACGTAAGTAGGATTCAGTTCGCGTTGGGAACCCGCGTACCAAATTTCTTGAAGATGGGCCCATAAGTAACAAAGACCGTTGGAAAGTTCAATATGGCAGCCGACAGTGGCGTCATAACAGCGAAATAAGTACGTACATCAGTTTCGGTTAGCGCAGGGAAGCCGCCTACCAAATTTTGTGAAGATGGGGCCATAAATAAGAAAGTTCAACGTGGCGGACGTTGTCGACCGTTATGACTGTTACACGTAGAATTTCGAAATGAAACCTGCTTAACTTTTGTAAGTAAGCTGTAAGGAATGAGCCTGCCAAATTTCAGCCATCTACCTACACGGGAAGTTGGAGAATTAGTGATTAGTGAGTCAGTCAGTGAGGGCTTTGCCTTTTATTAGTATAGATACTAATGACACTCCTTGGTTCTAAAAATGGTCACTGGAAAAAGTTTGACCCATATTACGTATGGGTCAGTCCTACCAATTTAGCATACTTGGAGAGCTGTTTGCAGGTTCTGTTGACCAAGGCTGTATCTGGGTTACGCTGTCAAAAATCATTTTGCTGCCTTCTATCAGATTGGCACAGTTAGAATCAATAACTTTCTTTTTCAGCCTTTTGTTACAGCTGCTTTCTTTAGTTAAAAATCACAGTTATTTTTCAGCTTATAATACAGCAATGAGGAAATAGGAATGCAGGTACTTTGGACCACATAAACAGATGAGAGGTATGTCTAATGTCTAGTGTTTTAGATACCATGACAGAATTTAAAAAAAGACAGTTATACCTGGAAAGCAAACGTATAGCGCAAGCACTCTCAGGCAGCACGTTATTGGCTCTCAGAAAATGGGGTAGACACTCTAAATATTATGAAAATTTGTAACTGTGTGGGAAAGTTGTCACAGGGTCATCTAATTTGTTATCCTTAGTGATGGCCAGTTGTGTAATTGTACAACCTCGGGCGATGAGATCAGCAACTGCTGCCGAAGTTTGACGTCTCCTCTGACTTGAAGTCATGTAATGAATGAAAGGTACTGCAAGTAAATCACGGGAGAACTGAGAAGAAATGACTTATGTGGGAGAATCCGTCTGCAAAATGGGTCCAATTTGTTTAATTACTTGAGAGAGAAAGTGAGTTAGGGTGGAAGGGGAGGACCAGCAGGTTGAAGGTTTCTTTACTGAGGTGAATGTTAAGGGCCTGCCCAAACATGAGAAGGGTATCCAGTATTGATTTCCGTACTAAAGCACATGGAATAAGGAATTTCTTTATTGTTAAAGGATACCGTTCTCATGGTGTGGACAGGATCTTCAGTCAGTTCAGACACACCTCCCCTACACAGCTAGAGAGCAGGGAGGAAAACAGTATGGTAACAAAATAATCCTTCATTGACCCAAAAACACTCAAAGTTCAGCATGTTCAATTAATGGAGGATAAAACTTATAAACGCATTCTTACAAATTTTGGAATTGTTCCTCATGAGGTGAATTTATTTTTTTGTAATCTTCATATATAATATGCTGCTGTGGCTGTTTGTTTGTTTGGCCAGGATTTTAAACCACCTGTAGCTCACAAACTGTTTGACCTATTGACCTGAAGTTTGGTACACTTATACTCGGTGACGTCTACTATCCACTTTTGGGTGATGATTTTTATTACACTTTTTATTTTATTGTAGAATCAGCTCTTGGTAGCAGGCAGCAGGGCAGCTGTGCGACGCATGCGCTCGGTTGCCATTCTCATCCCCACCTCCTTTGCCGTCACTTCCTCTACCTCTTCATATCTTAAATCATTCTTGAGGAAGATTAAAGACTTAAGTCCCAGCTTAAGTGAAAAATTAAGGAAAATGTACTAAGTAATTGCAACGCTAACACTGACTTAATCAGTTTTAACGCGAAAAGATGCAGACGGGAGAAGAGAAGAAGCGGGCTGCTAGGGTGGAGAAAAGAAGAGCTGCTCAGGAAGCAGCAAGCGCATCAACCTCTGAGCAAATGAATGATAAACGTACAGAGTAAGAGGATGAAAACTAGAAATGCTCAAGTCAAGTGTTTCGTTCCATTACTGGTTTTAAATAAAATAGGACATCCTTTATCCCATGGTGTTAGAGTAGGCGAGTTGGGATTGTTCTGGGTGAGCAAGAAAAAGAGGAAGGCTAGAAGTGTAAGTGGAAATTACCACAGTAAGATTATACCTTTTTCTCAATCCTTTGCATATTTTCTATTTCTGTTAAAAAAAAAAACCAAAACTATGTATTGTCTAATGTGTGACTGAAATCATTTTGCCATTTAGGACTTTTGTACTTGATTGGGGTCACATTAACTTTTCACTCTTATTGTAATGCTTGTTTAGATTATTGAAATGTGACTACATTAAGCAGGAGAGGAAGACAAAACTCCATTCTATACAAATCACAAGAAAAATAAATCATTGGGTTCAAAGCCGAGTCCAGTTGGCTCAATAACCTCTGAGAGTGTATTCTACCATACGCAAGCTTAGGTATAAGATTTTGGTAGAATGAGGAATGTCTGAGGAAGGGTCACTAGCAGTGTTTAATATTAATTAATCTTATAAATAAACGTCTACGCGTGGAAGTGTGTATGTCTGTCTGTCTGGCCCAGAAGTGAGAGGTGGAGTCGGGGTAAGGGCTCCAGCTCCGAGGATACACTACGTTGGCAAAGCAAGACCTCTGAAGAAAGAGTCATTTGCTTAGCGGCTAATACAGAAGCGAGGTGAGCAGATCTGCAAAATGATATCCCTTTTACATTTCCCTCCCGCCACGAATACACAAGCGAGGCAAACACGCCGGCAAAAGGAAACCTCAGAAGAAAGACAGTCGCTTAGGAGCTAATGCACAAACGATGTGAGCACATCGGCAACATGAAATCTCCTAGGAGAGATATACCCAGAGTGGTTCCATTCAACTACCTGACATCTCTGCATTTCAATTTTTTTTCTTATGATTTCAATAGTTTCTAGGACCCTGTGCTTTGTACAGCATGAGCTTACACAGCTAGTAAAATAATAATCCTTTACATTCATATATAGTCAAAGAGTCTGAATGAACAGAAAGCTACTTTACCTAACACTAATGTGCAGAGGCCACCTACTATTTTGTGCCAGTACGCGTACCACATATTAACTGTTAAGTGGTGAAGGGGTGAGAGAGAGCCAATTAGAGACACAGGATGCTTAGGGGGCCCATAGTGCCAAGGTCATGGTGGGAAATTTAGCCTGGACATTGAGATACCCCGTACTCCTTACAAATGATGCCCAGGGATCTTTATGACCACAGAGAGTCAGGACCTTGGTTTTATGTCTTATTCGACGGACTATACCAGTGTTTACATTAGTGGCTCTGTCATTCCACTGGGACATTTAGATCCACAGTCAGACCACAGGGTAAGCGCCCTCTGCTGGCCTCACCAACACCTCTTCCAGCAGCAACCCAAGCTTTTCCTGGTTGGTATCTAATCCAAGTACTGGCCAGTCTGAACCTGCTAAGCTTCAGGCAGATGACCTGTTCTGAAGTGCATGTGGTGTGCCTGCTATGGGTGCTGTGTTTATTGGCTCGCAGCCACTCTGTGGTCTTGTTCCACAAACAGGAGGGTAACAGTAGTTGCACGTGCCTCACTAGACAAAGAGAAGAGGAAAAGAAATGCCTAGTAAAGGCCAATCATAGAAAGTGCTATAATTATTTAGAAGCAGTATGAATGGACACACCACAATGGTGATGAAATATTTTTGATTGGTAGGTTCATGCTTACTGAATGTGACAATTCGATAGATAAAGACTATGTTTCCTGGAAATTCTGAAAAGACTTGTGTCTTGCGACCTCAGTTTGTACTGTTGAATGTATTCTTTTTACAGTCATTTCTTGAGGGTAGATTTTAGTTGAGTTTTGGTAGACAGTGTGGTGTAGTGGTTAAGGTTTTAAACTTTTGACTTCAAACCCTGAGGTTGTGGGTTTAAATCCCTGAACAAGTCGCTTCGCCTGCCTGTACTCCAATTGGAAAAACAAATGAAATGGACTCAATTGTATCTCAAAAGTCTCTTTGAATAAAGGTGTCAGCCTGATAATAATTTCTCTTCAAGTAAAAAGTATGAAGTTAGATTAAAGCAATATGGAGACTTTCAGGTGAATATTGTATGATGCTCGTTATGTCTAGGTATGATATTGGTTGCAGTGATTTTATATTTAAGATCACTGGGTGGCATGCACTTCTTTTGAATTGTATTGGATAGATTAAATTCAACTTTTTAGCTTTTCTGAAATGCTAAAAACAGTTTTAGTTAACATAAAGTAAATGTCTAATGTGTAGTATTATCTGTGCTTTTTATATGTACTAGGGGGCTCTGCCCCCTGCTCGCTTTGCTCGCCAAACCTCAGGCAGGTGCTACGCGCTAGCCACTTCACGGCTCTGCAACTCGCATATGAGGAAGCGGATGTACAATTTAAACAGATTGTTATTTTCATAGGAATTGTTACATATGCATAAAAGAACTAACTCGTTTACATTACAGTGAGTAATTAACTATAGTAAAAAATAGCAAAACATAATAATTTGAAAGAAAATTATGTTTCATGTTACGTTAGAGGTATTCATTGTGTTATACGTTTTCGTTCTGTTTGGCTTTGAAATTAACAAGCAAATACTTTTTAAACTCACACTTTTACTGTAAAACTTCAGTAAAAAAACAATTTTTTAAATTAACTTTTCGTCAATATCGCATTGAATTTTGATTCCATGTTTGGAGTTACTTCATGTAACTGCCTGTGAGTGAATATTGTTTCTTTCTCTCTAATAAATAAACCAACTTTTTCGAATGTTTGTCCCTGTGATTTGTTAATTGTCATAGCAAAAGCTATTCTAACGGAAACTGTAAACATTTTAATACGAATGGCATATCAGGATCTACTTTGGTGTCTAATGTTATCTGTGGAAGATGTACTACATTACCTTTCTTGTCGCCTGTTATAATTTTACATGTCAGAATTGTTTGACCAATTTTGAATACAACTAATCTTGTTCCATTGCATAGCCCATCACTCATACATAAATTACGCAATAACATTACGATACATCCTTCTTTCAACAGTAATTCGGCCGGTGGAAAACTGGATGGTGTTAACAGTTGTAGATATTCTATGGGATATTGTAAGTTGATATTTTCATCTTCCGCACCATCACCACCAACTGTTTCAGCATAGTCTATTGATACGCATTTAACCAATTTACAGTGTAACCAATCAACAATTTTTGCTTTAATTCGTTTGACTTCATCATTTCCCAGTGCTAGAATTGCCTGTGTACTCATTTCTTCTATTGATAACCCTTTGGGATAAGATTCTTCAATAAGATTTGGACATTTTAAGTCTTCATTTATTGGGAACTTAAAGTGAGGAAAATGTAAAAATTTATAAGAGCTATGAGTGCAGGAACTGTGTCTGACAAAAGTATTCACACGAATGAGAGGTGAGAGGACTGTGGGCATTGGCCGTTAACTGGAAATGGTTGAGAGGAGTGCAGGACTTGAGAAAATCTCTTAATTTTCTTTTATAATAGAGAGACAATTTCACTTAGTTTTTTTTTTTTTTTTTTTTTTAATATTAAGGACTCTTTTTTTCTTTTCGACTTGATTTCAAAACACTATGTTTTTGACATGTTTTTGTTGTGCTACCGAACTAGGAAAAGCAAATTTAATAAGTCAGTTGGGGGGCAAGATGTAACCAGAAACAGAAAAAAGGTCAAAACCAGAAGATCTGCCACTCTATAAACCAAAACACAAGATGACTATCCAAGGCAAAAAAAAAAAAATTAGCCACAAGTCAAAGATTGGGAGACAAAAAGGTTTTTGAGAAGGGTTTTTGGTAAAGAGTTTTGAATCCGTTGACTTGGATAAAGATGGGATCCTGAGGACATTTTAACCCTGTTGTATTGGAGGATGAGTCTCTGATGATGCACAAGCTGCCCTAATGATGGGAGTACAAAATGGTGACAGTTGTAAATAAACAAAAACAGAACAAAATATTTAACACCAAGAATAGTAAACCTTAAATCAAAAAACTGATTTTAGAGTTGTAGAGGTAAGAAAGCTCACAATTTGAGTACTAGAACTAAGACAGGAAAAAAAGTACAAAAAAAGTTACAACACTTTTTTTTGTTGTTTATACAACACTCCCAGTAGAGGCATATGACAGACCTGTTAGACTATTGATGTTATGGGATATGACACTATAAATATGGCAGTGTTCGTATCATTCTCTGTCTCTCAGTGGATTTACTTGACGAAACTTTCAATGTTCCCGATAGCTTCTTTTTGGGTGGACCCTAGTGTCACATTCTTGATCTCCTTTTTGGCCTTGACTTGATTTTTGTCTTGCTCTCTAGTTGTGGTCTCATAATTATTTTGTCTTTTACGAGTATGACCTCTGCTTGTCTTTTTTGCCCAAAGTTCTGGATGTGTTTTGAATCTCCTGGTTTATTTCTCCTCATGATAATTCAATAACAAAGGATTTCATAACACACTGCAGCTCTATCCATACAGACATAGAACAATAGATAGCAAATGGTTTATAATTCTCTTTGACAGGTACCATGGCTAGTATCTATAAAATGACAAAATGTCCAGTGTCCAAACATAATGTTGTCTGGCGTCCACAAGAGTCACTTGACTCTTATGATGTAATTATATTTTTCAACTTGTTTTATTGGCTACTTCATTCTATACAAGGAAAGTCTTTTTAGATGGGGTTCTCTTATTGTTTCATTGGAGGGGCTGAGATTAGAGTTTTATGGATTGTCTTTGTAACATATTGTTTTTTTTATCTAAATTTTGTTCATTAAATAGAAAAGTTCATCTAATGGCACCAAAGAAATAAAAAAATACATCAACAGCTATAACTGTCCTTCTCATGCACTTAGAAGTTCAAAGAAAGTGAGAGAATTCAAATTTTACTGCCAAGATCCAAAGATAAAGGATGATAATTATTATATGAAAAAAGAATATTTGCCCCCCCCCCCCAAAAAAAAAAAGCAGCTACATATTACACACCAAATTTGGTACCCTACTGCTCCCAAAAAGGAAAGTGTGGCTTCCTCTACCAATAACAATGAGGCAGCATTGCTCATTTGTCATAGCTAATTCAATTCTGTCATTTTTCATTAGTTTATTTTTAATAATTTTTTAATAAGAATATGTACTGTGGCCAGGACGTAGACCACTTCATTCAGATAAATAGCTGGGGTACCAACAGGGTCCCCCCCCAAAAAAAGTTGTCCTTTAGGCCCCAAAAAACACAAATATAAAATGGCTCTGTTCAGCCATAAAAAAATTAGCAATAGGTCAGGTCTCAGTCCTCTCTGAACAGCAGGTCAGAATGTGACGCCACCTTCTGGGAGCAGCTGCTTTTTCTATTGTCTGCCCAAGACTGGGCGGAGCCTTCACTGGCTATAATGGGCGTGGCGAAGCATTCTCCTGCTGCAGCAGTTCGATGTTATGAGATAAGGAGAGGACAGTATTAGCATTAGCAACTGCTGTGATATTGGGGTGGTACTACTTACCTCATCAGAGCCTGGAAAATGTGAGACAGTGCAACTCCCTACTAACTTTGGCAGTAAAAGTTTTTCTTACCATGTCAATGTTTGATAACCTGTCAGTGTACATCTGTTACCCACACACAAGCATACGCAGTACAGAATCTGCATTGAAATTTGTTTGGCGAGACCGTAGAGGGTAAAGAAATAAGTAAAGTTTTTGCCTGAATGCCGTGTATGTCTTTTAAATGCATCTTTGTCTTTATGCTTTTAACAGCTCTGAAGCAATTGTATGGCTCTGGTGGTTTTCAGGCAGAAGAGGAAGACATGGAGCAGGAGCGTACAGAACTAATAGGAGTGAAGCCAATGAGGCCTTGGCAGCTGTTTTCTGATCGTAGCCTTCGATGGCAGCTGACTACAATAATCTTCCTGTGTGCTGCTCAACAGCTCAATGGCATTAATGCTGTAGGTGTCTGGTATGCATCTCAACACCATTCTTAATGCAATGTTTCTTCTTGTTGTCTAATATGAAACCATAGATGTACAGTACAATTTGGAAAATATGTGAATAGCTTAGTCAAACAAAGTATAGCGTGGATCTGAAACTTGAACTCCGCTTTTCAGCATTCATCTTTCAGTCACCACCCAACAGGTCATTTTCTGAACTTATGAGGATAATCAGAGGGCCACAGTTAATCTCATTCAGTTTCTTGTTCCGGTTCACAGATGAACTATTTAATATGTGGGAAGTACATTTCCTAATCACGTCCATCCATCCAATTTTGAATACACTTAATCCAATCTGACATTGAGGAGAGGCAGCATCAAGCACAAGGTGGGAACCCAACTTATACACCACACAGAATTGCATCAGTTACTTAAGTTGTGTATCCTTGGAATGCAGAAGTACCTGAACAAAAACTCAGACGGTCACAGGGGGACGTGCAAAAGTCACATAGATGACTGGGTTAGTAACCCTTGAAGCAGTGTGAACTACTGCACCACCACACTTTACTGAGAAAATAACTCAACATTCTCAAACCCTTCCACTTCAGAGTCATAGGGAGCTGCTGCTTATGGTGCCAGCAGGATCTAGCCATGGACAAAGCTGCCAGTCCATTGCGAGCCCACATACTCTGACGGGGGCCAGTTAACCTAACATAAATACTTTAGGAGATGTGTGAGGAAAAAATTCCATACAAATATGGTATTCAAACCCAGGATGGCGTATCTTTCAGGCACCCGAGTGTGGCACACAGTGGACATGTGTTGCTTCACTGAGTTAACAGTGGGGCTGTCAAAGTTAAAGCATTAATGCTCAAGATTAGTTAAGAGCAAAATCTATTAATCTATTAAGAGCAAGACATACTGTAATCAGCAAAGTCTATGGAAGACTACAATCCATGAATGTGTGATTAGATCCATATCTATGACTGAAATGAAGTCTAAAACATGAACTACCACTATTGAGAAATGGACTGCAATCAAACGGCAAACCTCCAACTAGAGTTGAGGATAAAGAGCTGAGAGACATCATTCAGATAGTGAGTTCTGACCGTTCTTATACATTACTTTGGGGCAGTTGTGTCACTTATCGATGATTAAAGCTGACGCCACATTACATGACTTTTTTGTCAGATTTGCTGATCTTGTCACTGCACCATATCAAATCGCAGCCCATGTGACATTTAGTGACTAAGCGACAATCTTTTTAACGCAGTCGTGCGCAAACCCTTTTTTTCCCTCATAGCCAATAGTGTGTTGCATGACAGAGTAGCACTTTATGAAGGGTTAATAGCTGCCATGTGCTCTGCAGCAGTCTGCCCTTTCGTTATTTTTTTCTATTCTTTTATGGTATGTAAAAAAAAAAAAGACCCACATTAGACAGAGGAGCTTCTTTTGTTTGTGAGGTTCACAGATTCTGTGCTGACTGGCAGAGTTGGCATTGTACTGGCACAATGCAAAGGGTTAATAGCTGTGGCGCATTAATCCACAGTCTTGGCCTTTTCTTCCATTCTGCTTTAGCACATAACAAATGAGACATCAGACAGATGAGCTTCTCTTTTGTTTTTGAAGCACAAAACATGTGTGTTCCTTATTCCTCGTTGCTGCATTCGATGTGTTGTTCTTCCAGATGAGCTTTCATTGGTTCATTTGGTTGTCAGCTCTCCTACGTAAACAACCTGCCCCACCGACTAACAAGAAAATCAGACCTGTTGGATTTCATCCGAACCAGTCTCACTCATCGGGTATGTCACATTACTACATTCATGGGAGTGCATCACCAGGTGGCTCCAGCTAGCCAAGATTGTTTAAATGAATTATATGACCTAAAATGATCAGAAAAGTCATCTAATATGACTGCACTAAATGTCCATGATCTTTATTACCTAAAAGAGCTAAAAAAAATGCAGATGTTTTCACGGTTATACATTTTTCTCAGATTCCTGCCTAATTCAAGGAATTTTGACTCTTTGTTGTGACTAGAACATTAGAACAATTTCGACGAGAACAGGCCTAACCAAGCATGCCAGTTGTATCCACTTAGTTCTTCTAAAAGTCCAATTTTGAAGGTCCCTACTCTCTACCACAATTCTTGGTCACTATTCAATGTATCTGTGGTACTCTGTGTGAAGAGAAACTTCCTAATTCCTAACCTCCTGACTCCTTCACATTTTGTTCTCCTTGTAATAACTAAAGCACACATCCCACTCTTCCATTCCTCCGTAGATTTTTCAAACAAGCTTAATCCAATCAGTGCCTAGTCTGGGAACATCTGGTAAAAGATAAGCACCCATCCCCAGCATCTCATTCTGTTAATTTACAGTTTACAATTATGATTATTAAAATAATTGACAATGGTATTAACAGTAATAACAGATTCATTATGCCATTATAGGTTACACTGTATAATTATTGCTGTCCTTCTCTGCTAGATTTATTTCTATGCAAATTATGTGTTCACACGAGCTGGGATTCCAGAGGACAAGATCCCCTATGTCACCATTGGCACCGGAGCCTGCGAGTGCCTCACGGCACTAACCTGCGTAAGTATGCAATCTGCAGGGTGCTCATATGCTGTGTCACATGCCACAGTGTTCATTGATTATTTTTTTAGCTCATTTCTGGTGTTTCTAGCTTTCTGGTGTTACAACTAGCAGAGAATGTTTCTGTTGTGCCTCTGTGCTGAAAGTATCAACTTGAAGAAGGGTCTCCTACTTTGATTACACAAGCTAAAAGAATAGAGGAGGAACTAATTATATCATTATGTGCAGTGTCCATAAAAAATATATTAACCCCTTGGAAGTTTCCACATTTTATTGTTATACTAGCTGTGCTGCCCATCTAAAGTGGGTTGAAGTCTTAAGTAATCAATATAAACTTCAGCGTTAATGTTTTCAGGGCACCATGCAATGCATATGTCTGTTACAGTGCATCCGGAAAGTATTCACAGCGCATCACTTTTTCCACATTCTGTTATGTTACAGCCTTATTCAAAAATGGATTGAATTCATTTTTTTCCTCAGAATTCTACACACAACACCCCATAATGACAACGTGAAAAAAGTTTACTTGAGGTTTTTGCAAATTTATTAAAAATAAAAAAACTGAGAAAGCACATGTACATACTGTAAGTATTCACAGCCTTTGCCATGAAACTCAAAATTGAGGTTAGGTGCATCCTGTTTCCCCTGATCATCCTTGAGATGTTTCTGCAGCTTAATTGGAATCCACCTGTGGTAAATTCAGTTGATTGGACATGACTTGGAAAGGCACACACCTGTCTATAGAAGGTCCCACAGTTGACAGTTCATGTCAGAGCACAAACCAAGCATGAAGTCAAAGGAATTGTCTGTAGACCTCCGAGACAGGATTGTCTCCAGGCACAAATCTGGGGAAGGTTACAGAAAAATTTCTGCTGCTTTGAAGGTCTCAATGAGCACAGTGGCTTTCATCATCCATAAGTAGAAGTAGTTCAAAACCACCAGGACTCTTCCTAGAGCTGGCCGGCTGGCCATCTAAACTGAGCGATTGGGGGAGAAGGGCCTTAGTCAGGGAGGTGACCAAGAACCCGATGGTCACTCTGTCAGAGGTCCTCTGTGGAGAGAGGAGAACCTTCCAAAAGGACAACCATCTCTGCAGCAATCCACCAATCAGGCCTGTATGGTAGAGTGGCCAGACGGAAGCCACTCCTTAGTAAAAGGCACCTGAAGGACTCTCGGACCATGAGAAACAAAATTCTCTGGTCTGATGAGACAAAGATTGAGCTCTTTGGTGTGAATGCCAGGCGTCACGTTTGAAGGAAACCAGGCACCGCTCATCACCAGGCCAATACCATCCCTACAGTGAAGCATGGTGGTGACAGCATCATGCTGTGGGGATGTTTTTCAGCGGCAGGAACTGGGAGACTAGTCAGGATAAAGGGAAAGATGACTGCAGCAATGTACAGAGACATCCTGGATGAAAACCTGCTCCAGAGTGCTCTTGACTTCAGACTGGGGCGACGGTTCATCTTTCAGCAGGACAATGACCCTGAGCACACAGCCAAGATATCAAAGGAGTTGCTTCAGGACAACTCTGTGAATGTCCTTGAGTGGCCCAGCCAGAGCCCAGACTTGAATCTGATTGAACATCTCTGGAGAGATCTTAAAATGGCTGTGCACCGACGCTTCCCATCCAACCTGATGGAGCTTGAGAGGTGCTGCAAAGAGGAATGGGCGAAACTGGCCAAGGATAGGTGTGCCAAGCTTGTGGCATCATATTCAAAAAGACTTGAGGCTGTAATTGCTGCCAAAGGCGCATCGACAAAGTATTGAGCAAAGGCTGTGAATACTTATGTACCTGTGATTTCTCAGGTTTTTTATTTTTAATAAATTTGCAAAAACCTCAAGTAAACTTTTTTCACGTTGTCATTATGGGGTGTTGTGTGTAGAATTCTGAGGAAAAAATGAATTTAATCCATTTTGGAATAAGGCTGTAACATAACAAAATGTGGAAAAAGTGATGCGCTGTGAATACTTTCTGGATGCACTGTATATGACATTTACTATGGGATTTGTGAAAGGAGTGTTGTTTATGATGTGCCATCTGTTGGAATGACAAATGAAATGTATTTTAATACGAATGTTGCTTGTGATGTACCATCTGGTGGTATGACAGAGACATAGCAACTGGGCGAACACACAGACAGACAAAGACACGTATCCTTTTATTAAGGTGGACATAAAAAAAAAGTGTTTTTCTTTAGATCAGTGTCTGAATAGCCAAATTAATTCTTCCACGAGTCAAAGTAAAAATAGATCACTGCAAAGTGATCTCAATTATTTATAAAATATATATATCGAGAGCACCAAACCACAGACACAGTGAAGCACCACCCATTAAATGAATACAATTAAGGCTTTGATCCTTCCAAAGCACATCTTCTCGGTAATAAGCCACAATCATACAATAGATAAACACAAACTGCCAGTTCTTTCCTCTTTTTGCCCTCCAGCTGAGTGTTGCCCACTTCCTCCCGCCTTTGACTTCAAGAGCTATGGAAGCTGGCTCCCTTTAAGGCCCCCTTGTGGGGAGGTTGTGGCCAGTTGGAAGCACTTCCCGGCTACAAGACAGCCAGGGAGATCCTCCCCTGGCAGCGCTCTCTACCAACTCCCCGGGAACCCTACAGGTCTGCACTTCCAGACTCCAACTCTCACGCAGCCCTGTGGGTATCCAGACTGGGACCCTGCATGGGGGACACTGTCACCTCAAATGGTGGGCAATGAATTGCTCTTCTACTGGTTCCTGACATCTTTGGGCATCTCAATCAGGATGGAAATCATAAGGGACCCTGGCTGGGTATTGCCCCTAAAAGAGAAGAGAAAGAAATGCCTAGTAAAGGCCAATCATAGAGACTGCTGTAATTATTTAGAAGCAGTATGAATAGACACACCACATTTTTTGATTGATAGGTTCATGGGTACTGAATGTGACGATTTGATAGCTAACAACTGTTTCCTGGAAATTCTGAAAAGAATTTACCCAGGCCTCGTAAAGAATTTGAATCCCTCCTGGGCAGGATGCCCACTCGTCCTCTGGAATATGTACAATATACATTTTGTTTGTGTATTCTTCAATCTGAATCGCAATCTGAATATTTGGGTGGTTACCTACCAGGTAATGCTTGTGGTTGTTTAGACAGTTGGCAAACATCCGCCATGTCCTCGCAGAAGCAGATCATAGATATACGGTTATCTTCCGATTATTAATACAATCGGTGCACAACATGTGTTTCACCCTTATTGGGGCTTGTCAGGTGTACATACTTGTGAATCTCCATATGGGGATCAAACCTTGGATGTCTACTGTATAACATGTCTATTATCTGCTTTTTGCAACAGAGAGGATGTGGTGGATGTTTGCTGACTGGCCGACCAACCACAATCCAGTTGAGAACCTGTGGCTGGACTTAATAATGGCTGTTCTTTATGATCTCCATGCAGCCTGACAGAGCTTAAGCAAAGAAGAATAGGGAGCAATGGCAGTGTCCAGATGTCCAAAGCTGATAGAGAGTGATCTGATTGCACAGACTTAAAGCTGCAATGGCTGACATCTGCTAAATATGGACTTGAAGGGGGTGAATACTTATGTGATCAGTTGGTCAGCTATTAATTGAGACCACTTTGCAGAGATCTGTTTTCACTTTGACAATAAATAGTATTTTCCTGTTCATCAGTGTCAAAAAGTGAAATTGTGATTCAGTGTTGTATAATGATTAAATATGAAAAACCTCCAAAGGAGTGAATACTTTTTATAGGCGCTGTAAATGCTTTCTGTTGTGCATAGTTAACACTTAGTAAAACTCCAGTTGCCACCTTTCACCGAGGTAAACATTAAGACCTACGTTGTGGGATCAGAGTGAACATTTGGCTGACTTTGTTTGGGGTTTGCCGGTGTCACCTGCATGCAGTCATGCCTCTCCATTTCTCATCATCACATGGAGCTTTTGCAGTTGAGCAATCCGGAAACTTTCCTCTCAATTACAGTTTCCAGATCATCAGTGTGCCTGTTCAGTTTTCGGGGCTTTCTCCTCTTCCACAGCCAGCGGCCCTCTTTCTCTCACTTGAGCATTGCTGCCCCTCACTACAAACCGCTTTAAGGTTTACTGTCAGTGGGGTATCCGTGCATACAAAGCGAGGCCGCCTTTGGCATAAGAATGACTGTGTGTACTTACGACAAGGTGAATTAATAACGAGAAACATGTACACGGTAAAACTAAATGAAGCATGAAATGTCGTTTTGAACAGTTGCACCCCTTATAAAATTCTTCAACCTTCCTTTTATTCAGGGAATGCTGATTGATTCTCTTGGCCGCAGGATTCTTATTATTGGTGGTTATTCGTTGATGACACTCTGGTGCATCATCATCACGGTATCTCTCACTTACCAGGTAAGATGCTGTCTTTTGCACACTTGTGAACTTTTACCTAATGGAGTAAGCTTACCATTTCGGATTTCTGACATAGCAGGTTGATAAACTAGTTCCTTTATATTTTGCTAGAAATGACACACACACTAAGTTGTCCCCATCCATTAGTTTGTTCCTTTCCGTTAATATGACACTGATAGTTTTTATAACTAATCTAACGATTGTAAAGTAGATTATGATTTCATGTTTTCTTCATGCATCTGCTTGCAGGATTATGCCCCATGGGTTCCCTATATAAGCATGACTTGCATCTTTGCATTCATCCTGAGCTTTGGCCTAGGACCAGGTGAGTTCTTTCCGACAATAAACCCACTTAGTTTATTTCTACAAGCACACATACTGATAACCTGATGTTTCTTTTTCAGGTGGTGTGACAAACATTTTGATCACAGAATTGTTTACTCAGCCATCACGCCCAGCGGCCTACATGACTGGAGGATCAATTAACTGGCTCAGTTTTTTCTTAGTGGGAATGATTTTCCCATTTATTGTGGTGCGTATTTTATAACATTATTTAATGCTTAGTAGCTTTAGAAAAACGGATGTTGCACATTAGAAAAAGATTTGGGAAAAAGTATGAGAAATGTGGGGTCAGCTACTGTGTAATATGTTACAGTGAGGTAAGAAACTCTGTGTATCAAATATTAACTTCAAATGATCACGATACAGTTATTTCATTTTAACCATTTTGGAGTTGATTTACTAGGATGTAAAATTTTACATAATAAGAAGTAAATTTTCAGTCAGAAATCTCCCTTTGCAACATTTTTGTTGCATGTTTTCATACGACAGATGCAGAACAAAGTACTTTACAAGATGTCAAAAAAGTAGCTACATGCAAAGAAAAACAAATTAAATTTAGCTATGAATAAATAATGCATAAATAATATACAAAAAAATAAATAATGCAACCTTCCTTGCAAACATAGTAAGTGTTTGTTTAGGACATGGCTTGCTGGCACCTGCAATGACAAAGAGGAAAGGTGTGACTCAATTCTCCAAAACTGAGAGAGGTGCATCACCCGACTTCATTGCGGTGTGATCAGTGTCTTGCAGCGAGCCGTCATTTATTAGTTAGTGCTCCTGTTCTGTGATATGAAAAGAATCAAGTGTGTGTGTGTGTGTGTGTGTGTGTCCGCATTCTCACCGTTTCCTAAAGTGGGTGGAACATTCATAATGGCGAATACATTTTTAAGGGACCTTGCAGTAATCCCTAGAGTAGGGTTTTGATTTCTGTCCAAGCTCTGATCATGAAACATCACCGAATGAGGTTTGATTGACATTTTGTCATGGGAGACAAGGGGGCTTACATTGAAGAAAGAAACTTGTACATTCCTGCCTAAGATATGACCTCAGTGAAGCACCTTTGCAAGCTGCACCTAGCAGTCATCTATTTGTTTATTATACTTTTCCATTTCTCTGTTAACTCAAATTATCTATTCGCTCTAACCTTGTCACTCTATACTTCACTACCGTAGGTAGCACTTTATGGGGTCTTTTTTCTATCAGTGGCCACTCCATGTATACATATTATATAGTGCCTTTTATCTGTCATTAATCACTGGAGACCCTGTCACAGTTAGTCAGTGTCTCAAGGGCTACCTTACTCCAGTGAACAAAAAAAATCATGGCTAGCTGAAATGCTGTTTATTCCAAATATTCTATTTATATTATAAATGCCAGACGCCCATGGTGTGATGTCAAAGCAGTTCACTTTCCCATGAGCTGGTCCCTTTGTCTTTTACTTTAATCAGATGTAATGGCAGATGTCGGAGGTGGCCAGTGTAAGTGTAAAATTCTGCCTTGTACAGTTGTGTGTGATATATGAAAGATTTTTTTGCCATTAACAGAAAGGATAGACAAAGAATAAGGCTTATAAAACCAAAGCTTTACAGTGGCCTATCTTAGAATGGAAATGTGTGCATTACAATTAAAACAAATGCAGATTTTCAAAAATACGGAATACTCGATTCACTTTATTACATTAAATTAGATAAACTTTATTAATCCCAAAGGGAAGTTCAGACCCATACAGAAGCAGAACCTTAAAAACACAAGGATACAGACAGCATAAATAATACAGCCAATCAATCGATAAATAAAAAA
>JANRMT010062840.1:32387565-32402570 GCA_026402145.1 Polypterus bichir lapradei
ACCACCCACACGATCAGATTGTGATTCAGACTACGAATGCATTGAATATATCATTTTTAATGTAGGTAGATCATTTCGACCTGGTCATTTTTAAAAGTAGCTCGCAAGCCGAAAAAGTATGGGCACCCCTGCCGTGGAAGAATGAGCCCGATGCTAAAAGTGCTCCCAGTAAGTGCCTCCTATAGTTATTTCCGTGTGTAGCACTTTTGACTGATTGCCGGCTTAGAATGCTGTAACAAGTTCACAGGTAAATGCAAGTACAAAATTTACAAATTACTAACTACATTAAGTGTATACACAAAGATAATGCAACGCACAAGATGTGTAAACAGGTAGGTAAAAATACTATGTGAAAGATGTCATACAGGAACTGGCATCCGAGCTGGAGCTGTACCAGGATCCTTACCCGGCTGGGACACCATTATGATGGAAGCACAGGTGAAGACAAGTTACTCAGGTCATTGTCTGCCCTCAACACGTTAGATGGCAGCCCTTCTACGTTATGGTACTACTATGGATTCCCACATGGTATATCAAGAACTGTAGTTCTCTGGGTCAGCCCTGTTGGGTTCCATGGGGATCATCAGAGGAGATTTGAAACCCCACAAAGTAAGGCTCACTAATGTACCCAGAAGTACTCCTGAGAAACACTTTGCAAGGGCTACCAATTCCGGTCCTGGAGGACCACTGTGCCTGCAAGTTTTCATTGTAACCCTTTTCTTAACGAGTGACCTGTTTTTGCTGCTAATTAACGTCTTCTGAACTATTTTTAATTGACTTGTTCTTGAAGAATCAGACCCCTTGTTTCTTTTTCCATAATTAGCAGCCAAATAATAATGATATAAAATGAGCCAAAACAACTGGTGTCCATCATACAATATCTGAAAATAAAGAAAGATGAAGGTCTCAGGAATGTCAATCTGCTCAGGTTCCCAAAACATTTTAACAGGGATCCTCCCACAGTCCAAAGACATGCAGGTTAGGTGTATTGGCGATTCTAAATTGTTCTAGTGTGTGTGTGCCCTGCGGTGGGCTGGCGCCCTGCCCAGGGTTTGTTTCCTGCCTTGCGCCCTGTGTTGGCTGGGATTGGCTCCAGCAGACACCCGTGACCCTGTAGTTAGGATATAGTGGGTTGGATAATGGATGGATGGATCTTAGAAAGAGAAAAATCAACAATTTCGGAAATGTCTGCTAATGCACCACAAGAGCAGAAACAAGCCACAGAATTAAAGAACTGCTTTAATTAATGACAAGAATCGGCACCTCATTAAGCAGCTGGTTGTAGTGAAATTGGTTGGAGTTGGAGGCCCTGACTTAGTTGGTCTTCTGCTGGCTCACTCACTTCACATTTCGTTTTGGTTTTGAAGCCATTTAATGAAAGAAATGAAGCGATTCAGAGGAATGATGAAGAAATTCAAGGGAACAAATCTTAAAAAAGCTATTTAACTAAAATGAATTTACAAGACGTTAATTATCAGCACAAATAGGGCACTCATTTAAAAAAAAAAAAGGGTTAGAATGAAAACCTGCAGTCACGGTGGTCCTCCAGGACTGGACTTGTGACCCCTGTTTCAGAGGATACCGAAAGTACTCCCATGTTTTGTATAAAAGGAGCAGCCTACTTCAATACAGGGAGCCAGAGTCGGGAGGACTGAAGGAAGGATTGCCAAGTGTTAAATTGTGTGTTTTGATGCCCTATGTACAATAGTTTTTAAAGGATTAGACCTTTTAAGTACACTGCAAGTTGAGTCCTGCTATTGTGTCGAGAGTTTGGTGGGGGAGCTGCAGTGCCCCTTGGTGGTTACAATAACAGTAACGGATGGCTGAGAAACATTCTAAACTGGACCTTTATCTTAAGTCGACGTCACATTACACAACTTCTAGTCAGAGGGAACATCAAACTTGACGACTAGTGTTGCCGGTCTTGCTGCTTGAGGATGTCAAATTCCACGATGAGACAGTCGTCGGAGATGTCTGATTACACAACTGCATAACACCTTTCCAGCACATTTGTAACGTAGCGCAAGCTCTCCAATATTCTGGATGTGCTACCTGATGGAGCTGCAATCTCCACCTTGCATTCTATCATGGTACATAAAACATCAGGAACACGAGCCTCTCTTCTGTTTTGTGAGGTCCACTTTCCTTCTTCCTTGTAGCTGCCTTATATGCATTATATTTGCAGCTAGGGAATCCATTCCCGGATGGGTTTATCCATTCCTGGGAATCCCAGGCTCCCAGGGATGACACAGTGCACGGGCATCTCACATGTGAACGGTTTTAGAATGCCCGACACTTATTTTTAATAAAACTACTGCAATATGTTGACACCAATAAAAGACTAACCTTATCTACAAGCAGTTCATGCTGTCATGTATTTAGTTCAGGGGTGCCCACAATTTTTTGGCTTGCGAGCTACTTTTAAAATGACCAGGTCGAAATGATCTACCTACATTAAAAATGCTATATTTTGTTTTTATCTATCTATCTATCTATATATATATCTATATATCTATCTTATAGTTTTACTGTCAAATAATGTTTTACGTTGCACCACGCCGTGTGGTTCGTTTATTTGACAGCATGTAGATCGGGGTAATTACATCCATGGCATTCGTAGTCTGAATCACAATCTGATTGTATGGGTGCATGTGGGATGACCAGTGTGTTAGAAGAAAAGAGATCTCAGACTGGTTGCCCTGTATGTCAATCAAGTGGCAAATGCCATAGGGAGGATATATGATAGACTAACGTTTAAAAAAAAAAATTTTTGAATGCAACGCGATCTACCTGATCAGATACAGATACACTTGTTCTAAACAACGCCCACGCTTGCCGTTGCTCTGAAACACCGCCATTTCAGCTTTTACTGATGCATCCAGTTTCTTGTCATCATTCTGTAATGGCAAGTTTCTTGGCATAGATAATGCGGATGCAACAGACTGATGCATTGCAATTTCAAGTTGCTGTTCAAAACTGTTGCCTGACAGACGTCAATGAAGTCTGCCCCATCCCGGCATTCGTGAGCTGCAGAGTGTGGACTCTTCCCAGTCCACTGAGGCGGGAGACTGACTGCTGCTGGTCTGTTGTTGACTGAATTAATCAGCAACACACTACACCATGGGCTAAAAAACCGCGCTACTTAATTATTTTCAACTATAACTCTGTTATTTCTTGATCGATTTTTACACGCTATATATGCGAGCTTAGCCGTTCCTGGTTTCCCGAGAATTACAGCAGTTTCATTCTCGGGAATGCGGGAAACCGGGAGCCCTGGAATGGATTCCCTATTTGCAGCCGAGTGCTCATTGGTTGCCCACCCCTGCAACTTAAGACAAAACCAAATCCGTGTGACTACCAAACTGGAGGTGCACCACGACTGCCTCCAACTCGCAAAGATTCTATAAACAAAGTCTACAAGTGAACATCCCCGTAAAAGTGGTGTAATGTGACCTGGCCAGAAGATTGGCTGTAATTGACGCAAAGGTCGCATACCCCCTATTGTTAACTATCATCATGCTATTTTTTACAAGTAACTTGGTTTTTGTTTTTTCCCCCTTTCATTTCAGATGGGTCTTCAGCAGTACTGCTTCCTGGTGTTTCTTGGCGTGTGCTGCCTGGTTGCCACATATATTTATTTTGTGGTACCGGAAACTAAAAACAAAACCTTTCTGGAAATCAAGCAGGAGTTTCAGTCCCGTTATGGCAACCAGAAAAGGGACAAAACCAACCAAAACAAAAGCAGTGCTTTGTTGCTGTCTACAGACATGTAAAAGGTGCGCTGTACGTATGAGAGACTGTCGGTTGATGATCCAAGGATTATTAAAATGCAGATCTCAGTGGATTTTATTAACAGTAAAGGAAACCTGCAGTGAGGAAGCAACAGGTAAAAGCTGAATAAAGTTGAAACATTTAGTTGTCCATCCATTTTTTTTTTTGTTTGTTAAGACCACTTGTCTTGGTGAGCATCACAGAAATTGAACGTGATGTACAGGGAAAAAAAAAAAATGTACCCTCTTTGCTATCTGTCGAGCAATAACCTTTGCTTTAATTAAAATCGACAGACACGCCTCAGTAAGTTGAGGAACTCGGAGGGAATTAAACTGAATGGTTACCGACAGACTAGCCAAAGTCTGTTTAGTGTTCCTTTCAGCCTGCATCTCCTCAAAAAGCTGTTCTGCACTTCCCTTCAGTGTGTGTCTAGCGTTCATGGTGATAACCATGCAGATTTATGTAGAAATGTGGGCAATTACAAGTTTGCAGCCACAGCCTTATCATATTATACTCGGAAATGTTAGGCCACTCTGTGCCAGAGGTTCAAATCCTGGCCTGAGGCCTTTCGCTGTGGAGTTTTTTGCATGTTCTCCCTGTATCCACAGGGTTATATTCCAAACGTCTGTCCATTTAGATTTATTTAGGCAGTGGACTGGTGCCTCATGTAGGGTTTGCACCCCAAGCATCCGAAGCTCTGGGTTAAGTTGGTATGGAAGTGGACGGAGTAAACACAAGCTTGACAATGTGGAGGTCCTTTTGTATCACGACTACTACAGGTGCAATCCAAAGTAAAGGAGCATTTCTTAATTACACTCGGCCTAGTAGAAGGTATTATGTAGATTTGGAGATGCTCCTACTCAGATGTGGCAAATGTTGAGGCAGATATACCAGGGAAAGGCATTTGTTTTCTGAATCAGCTTTTATTTGGCTATTAATGGAGACAAAAGTAAATGTTGATTTTACTAAATTCTGAAATTTGGCAGCAAAAGCAGTCATTCAGTCCTTTAATAAGTATACCCTGTGCTTGAACGGCACTCGGTCTCAGGTCCCACCATACACTTCTTTTTGAATAGGCAGTGTGCCCCAAAAACCCTGCATGGAGACAAGTAGGTTAGAGAATAAAAGAATTTATGAATACTGGGCTATAATGGTGTAAAACACCACCGTCCAGAAAGGGTGGCGTTGTAAAATGTGTGTATGAATCAATGAAAATGAATGCACACCATGATGCCAGCCTACAATAAAGTGGGCACTTAACAACTGTTAACAAAAAAAAAAACCTATGTAATATCACAAGATGTAATAATGTTCTTGTCCCAGTGCTTCTCCCATTCCTCTTAACATTTCCTGTACTCCTTTTTGTCTTTTGTTAGTGTCGTAAGCCCCTGAGATATTTTCCTGGAGGTCTTCCACAGTAGCAAATATTCTTCCCTTTAGTCTTAATTTTAATTTCAGGAGCAAAAACAAGTCACAGGCAAAAATTCAGGGGGCAAAAAATATCCACCACTTTGTCCATTTTGTTTGTCAAAGCTCTTTGAATGACAACACGGTGTGTGCAGGGGCTCCGTCGTGATGCAAAAGCCACTTTTGTGTGCGCCACTTCTCTTCACCTCTGTGGTGTTTTTTTTTTTTTTTTGGGTGCTTTCCTGTAAATGCCTCGGGCATCCAATGTAATGCGGTTGATTAAAAGTCTGTTCAAGGGGGAACAAATCTTTATGAACAAATCCATCAGCGTCAGAGGCGCAATCAGCATTGTCTCTTTAAAATCTGCCATAATGGCTTGGAGAAGAGAAAATACAAAAAAATCTGAATCACCTGCCCAATTGTAAAATAAACGCCAAAAGTACGCACTCGGTCAGCTCGGCAGACTGATTTACCAGACGGTACCCATACAATACCTAGTGGCACATTTGAGAACTACATCCTACTCCCTGCTACTGGGGGTGTTTTTGGGTCCCTCATCATATTCTAGTCTAGTTTATGTATGTATACTTAAATTTTAATTTCCTATAATGAGCACAGCACAGTCTTCAAGTCCACTCTACTGTCACTTATTGTCCCTTCCTTATCTTTGCGTTGGCCGTAGGTCACGCCTTTCTGTTACTCAGTATATACCAGAAGTCCCAGCTCTTGTGTGGCCTAGACTTAAATTGTATGATCTTTGAACTCCATCTGCATGACATTGTTGCCACAAGCGTCTTCTATTAGGCTGCTTTAGTCCTGGCTAGCCCTGCAAAGTTTTACCACACGCTGTCACCATCATCATTTTTCTGTGCGTCTTCCCAAACCTTTTAAGCTGTTCTGGACTCTTTATCCTGATAGAACATAAAGTGTGACTTTGTTCTTCCTATTACACTTGTCTATTTTAAATCTTTTCCTAACTATCATTTAATAAATGTTTGCCTGTGGAATGCTGACACAGACAGGCTAGCATGGAGCCTTGGAAAAGCAGTGTTGATCTTTGTCATGTTGGATTGAAAATTGCAATTCATTTTATTACTAAAATTTATGATGTGCAATCTATTGGAATGAAAAATGTGATGCTTCTTACTGCTAAAATGTTTGTGATGCACCATCTGTTGGAATGACAAAGACATAGCAACTGGATGAACACACAGATACCTATCCTTATATTAAGGTGGATAAAGACCAATGCCTTTCTGCGTTGCAGTGGGTTCAAGGCAGGAAGCAACCATGAAAGTGGAACCACCTCACCACGTGTCAGTAAGCACAATGGGTTAAAACCAAGGAGCTGGAGAAGATTCATGTTGGTAAAGCAAAGAACATTTAAGCTCTGTACCACCTGGGACTAAGACGAGACTCCTTGCTGGCTGATCCGTTTGAGTCTTAACTTATTTTAAGCATTGAATTCAAGTTAAACTTTTGTCATGCGTAACTGGCACATTTAAATTCTTACATATGCCCTCGTTAAAAAGATAAAGGCTGCTACTCTCAATTAGTAAACAGTATGATTTTTTATATTATTATATACACACACACACACATACTTATTTTCGAATTAAATGAGTTCAAGAGTAGATCTATCTATCTATCTCAAGCTGCTGCTTCACAATGAATCAGAATGAGATGTGAGTACATTACAAGTCACCAGGGGCCTCATGTATAAACGGTGCCTACGCACAGAATTGTGTATGAACGTTTCCACATTCAAATCGCGATGTATAAAACCTAAACTTGGCGTAAAGCCACACACATTTCCACGGTAGCTCATACCCTGTCGTACGCAAGTTCTCCGCTCGGTTTTGCAGACTGGCAGCACCCAGCATCAAAGCAGTGCTACTGTTCCTGTGTGGTTTATCTTTCTTTTTCAGGTCTACGTCCCTGACGCGGCTTTATAAATACACTGAAATTTACCGCATATTGTTTATTAGTTTAAGGCATCTGATTGTAATTAACCTGTAACAATATAATGGTTCCCAGAATGGTCAAACTACAGTATTCCAAATACCATAACTGCTTTAGCGTTGTTACTCTCACTGCAACACCTTCTTCTTCTTTCAGCTGCTCCCATTAGGGGCTGCCACAGCGGATCATCTTTTTCCATATTACTCTCACTGCACCACTCAGAGAAGCTGATCGGAAAGAGAATTATCAGTATACAGCATCAAGCACACGCTGCCTCAGCCATGCTTCCTATTTGAACTGCTCTCGTACAACAAACGCTTCAAACCTTTCCTGTACGGACCTCGCGGTTCAGAAAGAGTTTCATCCCAAGAGATCTAAACGCACTCAATCAGTCCATCAAGTGCTCCTTGCAGAACTTTTTGTACTTATGAGTACAATCCTCTCACTGTAAACTTGCACTACAGTTATAATACTGCACAACCTGATCCACTTGATAAAGCGCATATTTACATATGATGATAATATCATTTTTAAGATGAAATGCAGCAAAATGTTTATTATACAGATAAAACTTTAACTTCATTTAAATAATCTATATTGTTAACTAAAGGACACGGTGTCGCTACGATAGCAAGGATCTGGCGCTCTGTTCACAGATTGTTTCTGCCTTGCACTGTATGCTTCACTGGGACTGGCATGAAGGACAGAATAATATAAACATGCACTACGAAGATATTTCAATGTTCCTTAAAAGTTTTGAAGAATCGGCGTTCTAAGCTTAACGTCTATTACAGAGCTGATTGTGTGGCGATTGGGTATTTGGAGAAAGAAAAGTAAGCACAGGAATTGGAGGTTAGTACGTTTGAAGGAGACAATACTGCTACAATAAATGATTTCATCGAAGGTCACGCACAATCACTGCGCCACCGGGTTCCCATGTTTAATAACGTGCTTTACCTCCTATCATGAAAATGGTATCACGTATACATCTCAGTATTTTAATTATTCAGACAGCTGTAACATCACGAATGTAATGGATTCTGTGTCCTGTCGGAGAAAGAGAAAGAACGGAAGCACGTAGTGATTCACACACATAGAGCACATAGACGATCAAATACAAAAAGCATTTAACGTGCTACTTTAGTTACGATGGGATTTGAGAAACTAGTAAATTAAACGATTTTAAGATGAAGTTTATGATGTTCTATGTAAATGACAAAATAAACTACGTGATTAAAGTGGAAATTTCGAGATGAAAGTTGACATTTTGTGCTTTTTTCCCCACTGTGTGCCTATTTTTTTTTGTCTGTACCCTAATAAGCCTTCATATGACACTCAGAGGGTGGGCTATGACTTGCCTTTTCACGGCGACTTTGATATGTGACTTCTTTTTTATTTCGGCCACTGTGCGACTTTATGAACTTGAGCTTTTGAGTTTCTCCGACACTCTATGTCACTCGATCAGCTTCCTTTTGTTGTTAATATCACTGTTTAAACCAAGAAATAGTACGTTTTTCCTTTGTCTCCACTTGGTATTCGCTGAAATTCTTCTATTTTCCCTCGTACTTTTCCCATTGTCTTTTCACAGAAGGCTGATCTTAAGGGCTATTTATATTGATTTACATATTCAAAGAGGCGTAATTCTGTGAGGTGTTTGGGGTGGGGCAGCAGGCGCGTGCACGTGCGTTACTTTTCATGCTGATCGGGATTTATGTAGCGGAAAAACGTGGAAGTTTGTGTATGCACAGATTCCTGCATCAGGATTTTTCTGTGCGTACGCACATTCCCGCTTTTGTGCTTACGCTATGTTATAGTGTGAGTTCTACGCTCGCTGTTATACATGAGGCCCCAGGACTTCCACCGAGCATGTTGTACTCAAATCCTAGGGGGGCCATGTTGGCTGCAGGTTTTCATTCCAGCCATTTTATGAATTAGCAACCAATTAATCCAAGTCATGAATTGCTTTATGTATAATAACAAAATATGAATATCAATAATTAAGTATCCACCTTAATGAAAGGACAAGAACCTGTGCATGTCTGTGCTGTTGCAACATCTGTTGGAAGGACAAACGTAATACATATGTCTTGGCGCATGCTCCTAACCTCCTCCTCCTCCATCATATGCCGTCTTGATAGGGGACTCATAATACTGGGGCTAACGTTTGTAGTGTGCCATCTGTTAGAATGATAAATGCAGTGCATTATATCACTACAAATGTTTGCATTAGTCATTGCACATTAGTGATGCACATCACCGTGCATATTCCTCTGTTATGCCATTCACTATGAGATTCCTAAAAGCAGTGCTAATGTTTGTGGGGCACCATCTGATGGAATGAAAACACAGTGCATTTTATTTCTACATGCATTACAAAATACATTCTAATAGAAGGTGAACAGCAAATGTTGATCCTGAATACACTGTGGTCTGTGTTGATTAGATGTCAACCTGTCTTAGACAGATAGCACAGCAAGTAAAAATGATAACTTGTTGCATGCATTATAGCAGAGTCGGTTTCTTAATTAACTGAACGTTTTTCTTTTGATTTTTTTTGATTTGCACTGACTGGCTCTGCTACAGCCTCTCATCTCTGATGGCAGATCCACACTTCAAAGTAAAAGTCCTCGTATTATTGTGGGAATTTGTGAGACTTGACAGGTTTGTTACAAGTTTGGTCTCTTCCTGTTCCTTAGGATTAATAAACACACAGATACACGTGCGTGCGCACCCACACATCCTAGTCACAAATATCTTCCACATACGTACATCACTCAAGCCTGTCACTTTTCAGTACCCCACAGACGTTTCACTCCCACCACCACTTACTAAATATACGGCTGTCACCAAGACACATGAAAGAGTCAACACGTATGGAGGAATATTTCGGACAAAATAAAATAAATAAATAAATGCGTAAATAAATAAAAGTACTGTGAAATGTGAGCATAAATAAATAAATGTGTCATGAAATGAGAGCCTAAATCAATAAATATGTCATGAAATATGTTTTTCGTTGCTTATTTATTTATTTCATTTTGTCCGTAACATTCCTGCAAACCGTCATGAAATACGACTTGAAATAAAACTGTCACTTTCACTCGTCAAAGTTGAGAGGGTGGGCTCTAACACGCCCTCTAGTTATTGATAGGTGAATCGATAGCACAAGAATTAATTAGAAAAATGCTTACTACTGCCGATGAAATGGATTCTGCCGAAGATATTACGCATTTCGGAGAGAGAATTGAAGATTTATCGGAAGAAATTACAATGTTGGCGGCCCTTTTAGACTCCGATATAGATGAAACTATTTTTGAAATTATCGAAGAACAGGTGGAACGGACTCTACTACACTCCAGTTCAGGTGACGCAGTTCCCTGCTCTGGACGTCCATCCTTTGACATTCCAGCTGAATCAATAGAACACCTTCTGTTATGCGGTTTAAAAGTACGACAGATTGCAGATCAATATGGTGTATCGGGGAAGACGATCACAAGGCGAATGAGCCAGTTTGATATACGGTAAGCTGCAACGGCTGTATTAGTTTAGGTACTTTGAAATGGAATGCTCAAAGCAGCGCCAACTAATATTTTGAACTGAACAACTTTGCCACTGATCAGAGCTGTACAGTTGTTTGAAAAAGTAGCTGCGAATATGCACCTGACTTTATACTCGTAAAACAAGGGTCAAATACTCAGTTCAGAATATTAGTTGGAGCTGCTTTGGGCATTCCTTGTCAAAGTACCTAAACTATTACAGCCGTTGCAGCTTACCGTATATCAAACTGGCTCACTCGCCTTGTGATCGTCTCCCCCGATACACCATATAGATCTGCAATCTGTCATACTTTTAAACCGCATAACAGAAGGTGTTCTATTGATTCAGCTGGAATGTCAAAGGATGGACGTCCAGAGCAGGGAACTGCGTCACCTGAACTGGAGTGTAGTAGAGTCCGTTCCACCTGTTCTTCGATAATTTCAAAAATAGTTTCATCTATATCGGAGTCTAAAAGGGCCGCCAACATTGTAATTTCTTCCGATAAATCTTCAATTCTCTCTCTGAAATGCGTAATATCTTCGGCAGAATCCATTTCATCGGCAGTAGTAAGCATTTTTCTAATTAATTCTTGTGCTATCGATTCACCAATCAGTAACTAGAGGGCGTGTTAGAGCCCACCCTCTCAACTTTGACGAGTGAAAGTGACAGTTTTATTTCAAGCCGTATTTCATGACGGTTTGCAGGAATGTTACGGACAAAAATGAAATAAATAAATAAGCAACGAAAAACATATTTCGTGACACATTTATTTATTTATGCTCTCATTTCATGACAATTTTATTTATTAAGGCTTCATTTCATGATACATTTATTTATTTATGCTCACATTTCACAGTACTTTTATTTATTTGCGCATTAATTTATTTATTTAATTTTGTCCGAAATAGTCCTCCATAAACACGCTTTTGATTATATTCCACTTACCATCCAATGGAGTCCTACTTCTACCGCACTTGTTCTTCTTATTGAGGTGTGACCTCTCAGCCTTGACAACCCTGTGGGCGAGAAAGGAGCACTTTGATCACACCAGGTGCCCTGATATTTACTTTAGTCAGTTAAGATAGAAAGACAAAGTACACAAATGTAGAAGCAATATGGAATGTATTAAATACCAGTAAAAGAAATTCTAACAGAAAATAAGATGGCAAAAAGTATGGATATAGTCTTGGAAAAGCATGCTTAAAATCAGCTTTGCCAAGGGTGGGTGTTGTTCTGGTTGGCAGTTGGTGTGATGCATTAATTTGTGTTCTCCACTGTCCAAACAAAATGGTCTCTGTCTGTCTTTCTTTTTGACACGTCTTGGTCTCAGACGTCTGTTCCATTGTCATTGCTCTTTTGCAGTCCTTCAGACAGGCCATTATCAGGGTGGTCTTAACAGCATTATAGGCCTTTGGGAAAAGTAGTGCACTGGGGCGCATGTTTTGATAGCAAAATAGAAATATCGTAGGCCCCTATACTCCTAGGCCCCCCAGTGGCCATACATTATGATGGCCCTGGCTATTATTGTGGAGACTCCAGGAAGTGTCACATTATACACATTTGATCGATTAGCTGTCCTTCGTGATGGATGGCTCTGCTCAAATCCTTGGATTCTTTACACACTGCTGTACTGTGTTCTGTTTCCAAGTTATAAGCTAACTGAAACAGCGTTTGATTCAGTGGCATTTGTACGGTTTTCTGTTGCTGCTTCCATTACGTTGTAAACTGATTGAAACTGAGGCATTAAAGTCCTAAATTACTGGTGAATCACAGGAAGAATATCAATGCAGTGTGAATTTCCTGTGAAGTGAAATTGCTCTAGGAGTCCTGTAAATTCAGTTCATCAAACTTCTTTTGAGTAAAATTAAAATGTAAGCAGTCTGTAATTTCAAAATGTAACAATTTTACTCTCCAGGATAATCACCATGTGAAAAGTCGGTCACAAAGTGGGGACGGAGGGTTTGAAACAGACATATCATGTAAATTCCATTCGCTCAAAGATGGGGAGGAGGTCTCGCTTTCATGATTCTTCTTTAACTTGCGCATCTTGTTTCACTTTTCACAACCTGTCATTTTACAGGAGCGACGTGCAGGATGAGCGAGACAGCCAAGACCTGCCGGTTAGATGAAATGGCGCTGCTAACGTAGCCGAAATGTGTGTTTGTGTCTTATGCCTGATGATTGCCTCGGTGAACTTCAGCTGCCTCGCGACCCTGCGCTGGCTATGTTGAAATAACTCGGTTCAGTGGAGCTCCACAGTGCTAAAGCGCCGGCGCTACGTCATTGCCGTCTTCTGTTGTGTGATGTGTAAAGCGCATGCGTAAAATCCACCGGACTCCTGACTCTCTATCCGACAATGAGACTAACGATTCTTGTCCATTTGATTCACGCTTGAATCATTACGAGTTGCACTATGTAATGGAACGTCTTATTTTAATTACGCATCTTCAATGTGTTATCATGCTTTGTGTACGGAAATAAGGCACTGGCATGAATGGCATGAATGATCGTGTTAAATATATAATGAATTGTATGTAATTAATTTATAGATAATTACATATAAACAATATACTGTATACACACATACATGAAACTAAATGTACGAATTACTAAATTATATTCGTGATGCGATCAGAGGAGACCCTGCCCCAACCAAACCCTTCCGCATAATAAGGGATCCCTAAAAATTAATCAAAAAAGTCGGTTCACATAAACGGGTACTTCGAAAGAATCGATTCAGTAAATTGAATCGAAATGCCCATCGCCACTCTGAAGTGGGAAGGTGAAACGTCGAAACGCGGAGCACGTGAACGCAGCAAAAGGTGTGTATCCTTGGAAATATCAGTATCATTAAGTCAAGTACAATAACGTCGCCGGGAAGGCTGACTTATTTTGATATGGCTATTGCGCACATAACCGGAAGTTTCTTTTCGACCGCCCTTTGAAATTGACGTCACGTCGCACCTCCTTCTCTTGCGCTGGCTCCGAGTAAATCAGTGTACCATGGACGCCAGGACGAGACCCCTGGAGGTCTACGTGGACCTCATGTCCCAGCCGTGTCGCGCCTTGCTGCTCTTCTTAAGGCACAACCACATCCCTCATACGGTTAAGAATGTGTTGCTGCACAGAGGTGAGGCGCAGCGCTGCGCACGTAGTAATGCGGGAGTGCGGGGTTGGGAAGCTGTCGCGGGTCATTCAGGTGCTGACCAAAGTCCGAGCAAAGTGCAGTGTCATAAGCCAGCGTCCCTGATGCGTGACGGTGTGGTAGCCACAAGAACACCTCACAAATGTTATTCTAGCAAATTCTGCAGATTAGAAGTGCGCAGCCGGATTCTTATAACTGATTTGAAGGCAAAGTCCAACTGTTTGGCAGCTCGGAGAAGTTTCTTTTTAAAGTCCCACAACAGATGTCAACGCAGTTCTCGAACACCAACCTTTTGTAAAATAACTGGGCATGTGGCATGGAAGATGTGCCCCAGCCTGGTTCCTTACCAAAATAGTAAGGGGCATCCAAAATGCTTGGGATGGTATGGCGAGAAAGTCCTACAACTCTTTAACGTGTAACTGTATATCCGACAGCGGGGCTGCCACAAAGGGTAGCATTAATAGGCAGGAGGTGGTAATACACTTAATTGTTACTGTACAGGCTTCGCAAAATAGTGCATTCGCTAAACATGAGACAAAAATAATCAGTAACGGATACATTTATGGAAAAAAGTAAAACAATAAAGGAAATAGAAAAAAAAACACCTAAAATACGCACTACAGATAGGACATTGAATGCAACCATCTATCTAACCTGCTGGTCCAGGGCAGGGTCGTTCGGTAACTGGAGCCTGTCTAAGCTGTCATCGGGCGCAAAGCAGGACCACCACCGGGAGAAGACACAAATCTAACGCAAGGCAAACGCACGCACACACGGCCACGTTAAACAGCGCCAATTCACCTAGCCTGCAAGTGTTTGCGAAGCGAAACTCGGCTGCATCGCACCTCCTGCACGGTGCTCTCTGAATGACTACTTGCCCGAATTCTGCCAGCTAAATGACGCCTTCTCCTTTTAACTGTAATTATGAGACTTTTAATAGTCAGTGGGGCTGGCACTTTAAACAGATCCCAGTAATTAACAAATAATAATACTCAGACTGGTGCAGCATAGAAGATAAGGTAAATGAAACGATCAGCATGGCAAAAGGATTGAAACAGCAGAATTGGAATTAATTGCTAAACCCCACACAAGATGTCTACAGTCTTCTTCTTTCTGCTGCTCCCGTTAGGGGTTGCCACAGCGGATCATCTTCAGTAATATGCAAAAATCAGAAATAACAAAT
>JANRMT010062840.1:32402670-32451171 GCA_026402145.1 Polypterus bichir lapradei
TGGAGATATTTTTTTTTAAAGCTAGTATATGAGTAAGGTACTGGCTGTGTATGACATTAAGGATCAAACTTTTTGTTTTATTATTTTGTAAATGTTAGATAGTTACATGACAGTATCCTCACCAAAGTGCTGCCTGATGTGATCTGCTCACATGATATTATGGGGGGGGTTAAGTGTCTCTTAACCCTGTTGAATGGCGCCGGGCCCAATCTGCACCACAGGAGCAGGTGTGGCATATCAAGTGACCTCCCAAATTAGAGGCGCACTTGGACTTGGTGCGACTCAAACCACTTACACCTTAACACCAGCAAAACCAAGGAGCTGGTGGTGGATTTTAGGAGGCCCAGGCACCTCATGGACCCCATGATCATCAGCGGTGACTGTGTGCAGAGGGTGCAGACCTATAAATATCTGGGAGTGCAGCTAGATAACAAATTGGACTGGACTGCCAATACTGATGCGCTGTGTAAAAAAAAAGGTCAGAGCCGACTATACTTTCTTAGAAGGTTGGCGTCCTTCAACATCTGCAATAAGATGCTGCAGATGTTCTACCAGACGGTTGTGGCGAGTGCCCTCTTCTACGCGGTGGTGTGCTGGGGAAGCAGCATAAAGATGAAAGACGCCTCACGCCTGGACAAACTTGTTAAGAAGGCAGGCTCTATTGTAGGAGTAAAGTTGGACAGTTTAACATCTGTGGCAGAGCGACGGGCATTAAGCAAACTCCTGTCAATCATGAAGAATCCACTGCATCCACTGAACAGGATCATCTCCAGGCAGAGGAGTAGCTTCAGTGACAGACTTTTGTCACTGTCCTGCTCCACGGACAGACTGAGGAGATCGTTCCTCCCCCACACTATGCGACTCTTCAATTCCACCCGGGGGAGTAAATGCTAACATTATTCAAAGTTATTGTCTGCTTTTACATGCATTTTTATTACTATTTAATTTAATATTGTTTTTTGTATCAGTATACTGCTGCTGGATTATGTGAATTTCCCCTTGGGATTAATAAAGTATCTACCTACTCCCCAGCGGTGTGCTGGTGAACCGCAGACAGATATGGCACACTTCATCCTGACCTGCCCTGCACTACCCGCCTGCCTGCCAGCCCAGTTACCCATCAAATAATTGCTCTGTGTCCAGCATTGAAGCCGACATTCCAAACATGCTTTCAAGCTTCCATACTTATAACTTACGTTTTTCACAAAACCTGACAGGTATGAAAATCATTCCACAATACTAGGAGATCCATCCATCCTCTTCTGTTAATCCAAGATCGGGTGGCGGGGGCAGCAGCTTGAGCAGAGATACCCAGACTTCCCTCTCCCCGGCCACTTCTTCTAGCTCTTCCGGGGGGAATCCTCCCAGTTGGACGTGCCCGGAACACCTCACCAGGGAGGCGTCCAGGAGGCATCCTGATCAGATGCCCGAGCCACCTCATCTGACTCCTCTCGATGCGGAGGAGCAGCGGCTCTTCTCTGAGCCCCTCCCGATGACCGAGCTTCTCACCCTATCTTTAAGGGAAAGCCCAGACACCCTGCGGAGGAAACTCATTTCAGCCGCTTGTATTCGCGATCTCGTTCTTTTGGTCACTACCCATAGCTCATGACCATAGGCGAGGGTAGGAACGTAGATCGACTGGTAAATTAAGAGCTTTGCCTTACGGCTCAGCTCCTTTTTCACCACGATAGACCGATGCAGAGCCCACATCACTGCGGACGCCGCACCGATCCGCCTGTCGATCTCACGCTCCATTCTTCCCTCACTCGTGAACAAGACCCCGAGATACAAGGCCTCAGTTTGATGATCGACTTTGTGGTCGTGTCGTCAGACTTGCGGCCACATGTCTTGGACACTCAGGTGAAGAGAGGGGCAGAGCTGTCATCTGATCACCACCTGGTGGTGAGTTGGCTTCGATGGTGGGGGAGGATGCCAGTCAGGCCTGGTAGGCCCAAATGTGTTGTGAGGGTCTGCTGGGAACATCTGGCAGAGTCCCCTGTCAGAAGTAGCTTCGACTCCCACCTCCGGCAGAACTTCGACCACGTCCCAAGGGAGGTGGGGGACATTGAGTCCAAATGGGCCATGTTCTGTGCCTCTGTTGTTGAGGCGGCTGACCGGAGCTGTGGCCGTAAGATGGTCGGTGCCTGTCGTGGCAGCAATCCCCGAACCCGTTGGTGGACATTGGACACTGGCGGTGAGTGATGCCGTCAAGCTGAAGAAGAAGTCCTACCGGACCCTTTTGTCCTGTGGGACTCCGGAGGCAGCTAATAGGTACTGGCAGGCCAAGTGGAATGTGGCTTTGGTGGTTGCCGAGGCAAAAACTCGGGCGTGGGAGGAGTTTGGGCAGGCCATGGAGAACGACTTTCGGACGGCTTCGAGGAGATTCTGGTCCACCGTCCAGCGTCTCAGGAGGGGGAAGCAGTGAACTGTCAACACCGTATATGGTGGGGATGGTGTGCTGCTGACCTCGACTCGGGACGTTGTGGGGAGTACTTCGAAGACCTGCTCAATCCCACTAACATGCCTTCCAATGAGGAAGCAGAGCCTGGGGACTCAGAGGTGGGCTCCCCCATCTCTGGGACTGAGGTCACCGAGGTGGTCAAAAAGCTCCTTGGTGGCAGGGCCCCGGGGGTGGATGAGATTTGCCCAGAGTTCAAGGCTCTGGATGTTGTAGGACTGTCTTGGTTGACACGTCTCTGCAACATTGCATGAATATTGGGGACAGTGCCTCTGGATTGGCAGACCGGGGTGGTGGTCCCCCTCTTTAAGAAGGGGGACCGGAGGGTGTGTTCCAACTACAGAGGGATCACACTCCTCGGCCTCCCTGGAAAAGTCTATTTGGGGGTTCTGGAGAGGAGGGTCCGTCGCATAGTCGAACCTCGGATTCAGGAGGAACAGTGTGGTTTTCGTCCTAGTCGCGGAACAGTGGACCAGCTCTACACCCTTAGCAGGGTCCTGGAGGGTGCATGGGAGTTTGCCCAACCAGTCTACATGTGTTTTGTGGACTTGGAAAAGGCGTTCGACCGTGTCCCTCGGGGAATCCTGTGGGGGGTGCTCCGGGAGTATGGGGTACCGGACCCCCAGATAAGAGCTGTTCGGTCCCTGTACAACCGGTGTCAGAGCTTGGTCTGCATTGCTGGCAGTAAGTCGAGCCCGTTTCCAGTGAGAGTTGGACTCCGCCAGGGCTGCCCTTTGTCACCGATTCCGTTCATAACTTTTATGGACAGAATTTCTAGGTGCAGCCAGGGTGTTGAAGGGGTCCGGTTTGGTGGACTCAGGATTGGGTCACTGCTTTTTGCAGATGATGTTGTCCTGTTTGCTTCATCAGGCCGTTGTCTTCAGCTCTCTTTGGAGCAGTTCGCAGCGGAGTGTGAAACGGCTGGGATGAGAATCAGCACCTCCAAATCCGAGACCATGGTCCTCAGCCGGAAAAAGGGTGGAGTGCCCTCTCAGGGTTGGGGGAGAGATCCTGTGCCAAGTGGAGGAGTTCAAGTATCTCGGGGTCTTGTTCACGAGTGAGGGAAGAATGGAGTGTGAGATCAACAGGCGGATCGGTGCGGCATCCGCAGTGATGAGGGCTCTGCATCGGTCTGTCGTGGTGAAAAAGGAGCTGAGCAGAAGAGGATGGATGGATCTCCTAGTATTGTGGAATGATTTTCATACCTGTCAGGTTTTGTGAAAAACGTAAGTTGTGATAAGTGTGGAAGCTTGACAGCAGGTTTGGAATGTCGGTGTCAATGCTGGACACAAAGCAATTATTTGATGGGTACCTGGGCTGGCAGGCAGGCAGGTAGTGCAGGGCAGGTCAGGATGAATTGCGCCATATCTGTCTGCGGTTCACCAGCACACGGCTGGGGAGTCCAAGTGCGCCTCTAATTTGGGAGGTCACTTGATATGCCACACCTGCCCATGGGGTGCAGATTGGGCCCGGTGCCATTCAACAGGGTTAAGAGACACTTAACCCCCACATAATATCATGTGAGCAGATCACATCAGGCAGCACTTTGGTGAGGGTTATACTGTCATGTAACTATCTAACATTTACAAAATAATAAAAGAAAAACGTCGATCGTTAATGTCATACACAGCCAGTACCTTATTCATATACTAGCTTTAAAAAAAATATATCTCCATGTAAAAAAATAATTTCACATAATCTATCACAGCGCTGTGAAGCCACAAAAGACCAAATCCGCGCATATGTAGTTCTAAACATGTACATGCAGGTACATGGCAGTGGCATTTGTGATTTCTGATTTTTGCATATTACTGATCCGCTGTGGCAACCCCTAACTGGAGCAGCCGAAAGAAGAAGACCGTAGACATCTTGTGTGGGGTTTAGCAATTAATTCCAATTCTGCTATTTCAATCCTGAGCTGAGCCATAAGGCAAAGCTTTCAATTTACCAATCGATCTACGTTCCTACCCTCACCTATGGTCATGAGCTATGGGTAGTGACTGAAAGAACGAGATCGCGAATACAAGCGGCTGAAATGAGTTTCCTCCGCAGGGTGTCTGGGCTTTCCCTTAAAGATAAGGTGAGAAGCTCAGTCGTCCGGGAGGGGCTCAGAGTAGAGCCGCTGCTCCTCCGCATCGAGAGGAGTCAGATGAGGTGGCTCGGGCATCTGATCAGTATGCCTCCTGGACACCTCCCTGGTGAGGTGTTCCGGGCATGTCCAACCGGGAGGAGGCCCCGGGGAAGACCCAGAACACGCTGGAGGGACTATGTCTCCCGGCTGGCCTGGGAACACCTCGGGATTCCCCCGGAAGGGCTAGAAGAAGTGGCCGGGGAGAGGGAAGTCTAGGCCTCTCTGCTCAAGCTGCTGCCCCCGCCACCCGACCCCGGATAAGCGGAAGAGGATGGATGGATAATATATATGATTGTACTCTGTGAAGGAGTGGCGATTCCTGCCTTGTGCCCAGCTGCTGGGAAGTAGGAATAGATGGATAGAAAGGTGCTATATAATAGAGAGAAGGATATGAAATGTGCTATGATTGATAGATAAACTTCTCTATTTGTCCTAACATGAAATTTAATTTTGTACAGAAGCTCAATAAACTATTAGAACAAACAACCCACCTCAACTACACCCAAGAATTATCAAAAAACAGCATGTTTTGTGACTTGGCTAAAAGATAAGAGATCAGTCCTAGTGAGGCATTATGAAGGAGCTCCGGTAGCGTTTCTTGACACAAGTTGGTCCACCGTGGCTCAAAACTGGATTAACAGGTTTGAGAATGTAATGACATATGAGGGTGCACCCCATCCTGCTTTATGCTCAATAAGACTGGAAGATCTTTGGTCCCCCTGCACCTAGTGGGTTTGAGAATGATGCTATGGTATGTGCGGTGCAAATATTAAGTTATATTTTGTTGCTTAGTTAGGTTGATGTACCTTGCTACTGGAACTGGTTGCTTCTGCCCCATACTTGAAGATGCTGACATGAGGGTTGGCACCTCACAATATGCTTTTAAGAAAATACTGGTTTAGAAAACAAGAGTTTAGGTTAGGGCAGCACGGTGGCGCAGTGGTAGCACTGCTGCCTCGCAGTTAGGAGGCCTGGGTTCGCTTCCCGGGTCCTCCCTGCGTGGAGTTTGCATGTTCTCCCCGTGTCTGCGTGGGTTTCCTCCGGGCGCTCCGGTTTCCTCCCACAGTCCAAAGACATGCAGGTTAGGTGGATTGGCGATTCTAAATTGGCCCGTTTGTGTGTGTCCTGCGGTGGGTTGGCACCCTGCCCAGGATTGGTTCCTGCCTTGTGCCCTGTGTTGGCTGGGATTGGCTCCAGCAGACCCTTGTGTTCGGATTCAGCGGGTTGGAAAATGGATGGAGTTTAGGTTATGTCATTTTCTGATGTACTTAATCCAGACCAGGGTCATGCGGGGTGGTGCTGGAGTCTCTGTCAACTAGCACAGGGCTCAAGGCAGAAAACAATCGCTTTGACAGGACACCGGCCCAGTGCAGCACAAACAAGGGCCAATTTCGTATCACGATGCACCTAATTTGCATGTCACACTCACATAACTTGCATGCTGCACTTTTTGAGTTCATAAAAGTCCACTGTTAAATTAGGGAATTAGTAAAACACTATTAGAGGAGATAGCCATAAAAGATGTACTGACAATCGAGCTGGGATATTGGGTGGTTCCTTACCCTGCCAGGACGACACTATGAAAGTACAACACAGATGGAAGCGTATCCTGGCCAGAATGGTTCCTCTTCCCTTTCTCAGTCAGGGTGGACTCAGGTAAGCTGCCAGCCATATTGTACTGCGGTACAATAGGCAGTAGTGCTTATCTGGTTTGGCTCCCGTTTGGACACTCGCAGGCCTTCAATGGATTTTTAGTTCGGGAAGGCAGCTTTATTGAGTGCATTTAAGAGCCATGGCCAGGAGAAGACTCCTATACTGTATGGCAGTTCCGCCTGGCCCTCAAGCACTTCCTAGGTGCACAGTTGTAACAACGGAAGTACTCCTGGGTCTGAAATAAAGGAAGCTGCCCTACGTCTGTCAGGCAAGTCGGAGTTGGGTAATGAGCAGCTGAGAGGAGGAAAAAAGTTTGACCCTGGGACTTGGAAAGCTCAGGACTCCCCCTGTGGTCACAACGTACAGTGGTGTGAAAAACTATTTGCCCCCTTCCTGATTTCTTATTCTTTTGCATGTTTGTCACACAAAATGTTTCTGATCATCAAACACATGTAACCATTAGTCAAATATAACACAAGTAAACACAAAATGCAGTTTTTAAATGACGGTTTTTATTAATTAGGGAGAAAAAAAAATCCAAACCTACATGGCCCTGTGTGAAAAAGTAATTGCCCCCTGAACCTAATAACTGGTTGGGCCACCCTTAGCAGCAATAACTGCAATCAAGCGTTTGCGATAACTTGCAATGAGTCTTTTACAGCGCTCTGGAGGAATTTTGGCCCACTCATCTTTGCAGAATTGTTGTAATTCAGCTTTATTTGAGGGTTTTCTAGCATGAACCGCCTTTTTAAGGTCATGCCATAGCATCTCAATTGGATTCAGGTCAGGACTTTGACTAGGCCACTCCAAAGTCTTCATTTTGTTTTTCTTCACCCATTCAGAGGTGGATTTGCTGGTGTGTTTTGGGTCATTGTCCTTTTGCAGCACCCAAGATCGCTTCAGCTTGAGTTGACGAACAGATGGCCGGACATTCTCCTTCAGGATTTTTTGGTAGACAGTAGAATTCATGGTTCCATCTATCACAGCAAGCCTTCCAGGTCCTGAAGCAGCAAAACAACCCCAGACCATCACACTACCACCACCATATTTTACTGTTGGTATGATGTTCTTTTTCTGAAATGCTGTGTTCCTTTTACGCCAGATGTAACGGGACATTTGCCTTCCAAAAAGTTCAACTTTTGTCTCATCAGTCCACAAAGTATTTTCCCAAAAGTCTTGGCAATCATTGAGATGTTTCTTAGCAAAACTGAGACGAGCCCTAATGTTCTTTTTGTTTAACAGTGGTTTGCGTCTTGGAAATCTGCCATGCAGGCCGTTTTTGCCCAGTCTCTTTCTTATGGTGGAGTCGTGAACACTGACCTTAATTGAGGCAAGTGAGGCCTGCAGTTCTTTAGACGTTGTCCTGGGGTCTTTTGTGACCTCTCGGATGAGTCGTCTCTGCGCTCTTGGGGTAATTTTGGTCGGCCGGCCACTCCTGGGAAGGTTCACCACTGTTCCATGTTTTTGCCATTTGTGGATAATGGCTCTCACTGTGGTTCGCTGGAGTCCCAAAGCTTTAGAAATGGCTTTATAACCTTTACCAGACTGATAGATCTCAATTACTTCTGTTCTCATTTGTTCCTGAATTTCTTTGGATCTTGGCATGATGTCTAGCTTTTGAGGTGCTTTTGGTCTACTTCTCTGTGTCAGGCAGCTCCTATTTAAGTGATTTCTTGATTGAAACAGGTGTGGCAGTAATCAGGCCTGGGGGTGGCTACGGAAATTGAACTCAGGTGTGATACACCACAGTTAGGTTATTTTTTAACAAGGGGGCAATTACTTTTTCACACAGGGCCATGTAGGTTTGGATTTTTTTTCTCCCTAAATAATAAAAACCATCATTTAAAAACTGCATTTTGTGTTTACTTGTGTTATATTTGACTAATGGTTAAATGTGTTTGATGATCAGAAACATTTTGTGTGACAAACATGCAAAAGAATAAGAAATCGGAAAGGGGGCAAATAGTTTTTCACACCACTGTATATCTACTGTATGTACGTGTCTTGCAGGAGAGCAGAAGACTCCAGAGTTCACCAAGTTAAACCCGATGCAAAAGGTTCCAGTGATTGTGGACAATGGATTTGTCCTGACTGAGAGGTAAGCTGTTGAACTTCTTAACACGTGTCATTATGTTTGCTTTTGTAACTGACCAAGTTCTGCATGGTTACCTCATGATAGGTGTGTTGTCAGTTTTGACATCAGTGGAAGGAACAACTGCATTGTTGTTCAAATCAGAGCAGCAAGTCCAGGTGAGGAGGACTAACAGAAGGACTGATGTGGATATTGATGTAACTGAGAAATAGGCTCATTCGTTGAATATCAGACCCCATGGCAATTTACCCACACCTTTCTTTTTTCTTGTTCCTTGCACATTGATATACAGTACTTTATTCATTAAAAAAACAAAATACACACACACACACTACCCCAAACCCTGTTCTCCCATTCAGTATTTATCTAGGCATTTACAAACCTGTTTAATCCAGGTCAGGGCTATGCAGCATCAGGCAGTCATCAGGTATTAGTCCCGTCCTTCACTGGACACGCTCACGCTAGACTAATTTGGAATTGCCAGGTAGAAGAAGCCACACATCTTTCAGATACGATAGGAAAACTCCAAGAATAGCCCATAATCTGTAGGCAGTATGACATCATGGTTAAGGCTTTAAACTTCAACCCATGAAGCTGTGGGTTCAAATTCCACTATTGACCATAAGCAAGTCACATCACCGATCTGTGCTCCAACTGGAAAAAACAAAAAGAAATATCACCAGTTATCTCTCTCAAATGTTGCAAATTGCCTTGGATAAATAAATTTAAACTTAATGTACATAGAGAGCTGGCATTAGGAAAGTGTTGCTGCAGTGAGCCATGCTAAGCAATGTGCCTGTCCTGTTTAACATCAGAACCCAGATTACATTAGAATAATGTTGACAAGAACAGGCCATTCAGCCTAACACATCTCATCAAACTTCATGCCTCTCAAATAAAAATCGAGTTTTGAATGTGTCCGAAGTCCTACTATCTACCACACTGGGTAATTAACTCCATGAGTCTAGGATACTCTGTATGAGTTGGAGATGGGAAAAATAATACTGAAGCATCAAAGCTTGTGCCAGTTAATCTGAAGCATAGGGAGTGGAATCACTGTGTTGGAGCTTGTGTCAAAACACCGCTGTCACATGACCCATGACTTTGAAGCTTCGAACATTTATTGGTTTGACAGCTTTGGTGCTTAATTAGCAGGTAACCTATATAAAATGCGTCATTCTCATTCAACAGTGTTGGGTTGTGAGGAGAGAGAGAGAGTTGGTGACAGATGGCAACTAACAGCAGAAAACAGCAGTCAAAAGTTAAATAGTATAATTGGACAAGGGCCTTAGCAGAACAAAATGAACAGACTTTTCTGACCTTTTACTGGTGACATGAGACTGAAACAGTGAGTACTGCTTCACTTGTGCTCTTGAGCTTGTCTTGGCCTCAGTTAACCACCAGATGTCACTGTTCATAGGTTTCAAAGCTTCAAATCTTTTTCAGCACAAATGGAAAGAAAGCCTCAACACATCGTGAGTCTTCATTTTCTCAGCACTAGTATTAACTGAAATTCTAAAGTTTATACAAAAAAAAAAAAAAAAAAAATCAACCCTTAACAAGTTTTCATCTGTCCACCTGTTTTCTTGTTAAATTCAAGGTAGTAGGAGGTCACCATCTAAGCTATGCAGACCAGCAATTTGAATGACCTAAATTGTAATTAAAACAGAACAAATAAAGATACATGTAAAGCCTGGATAGCAGGCTAAAAATCAAAATAAGTAGAATTTTTAAATGAAAAACACAACAACCAAAGCATCTAAAACTAACTTTCCATACCTTATTCTTCTGAGCACACATTTTTCTTGTCTCTTTCCTCCCGCTCTAGCCACCATAAAAAACCTCACACTGTTCCACTCCATCTGAACTAGTGTGGTGCTGCAGTATCACCTGTTGCATGGCTGCACTCGGGTCCCAATCTGGATCCTGAGTTGGTTTGTCATGTGGTTAATGCCACGATGCACTGTATCAGTGCATGCTCATAATCTCCCTCTATCCTCCCAAACCTCAACATGCTTCTTTTATATTGGAAACCCCACCCACAAACCCAGAAGCACCAATCACAGCAGGGCAAATAAGCCAGCTGGTAAATAGGCCACACCTGTCAAATAGGTCAATGGCTTGATGGAAGCAAATTACAAGTTAGTTTGGAAGGTAGTGAATTCAGAGTAGGCTGTAACAGTGTGTGTGTGTGTGTGCGTCCCATGGTCATGGCATCAGGCTCACGGCTTATTCCTGCCTTATGCCCAATACTGCCAGGATCTCTGTTGCCCTGTATATGAATTTGGAAAATGATTTAATGCAATTTTGCATGCTACCATGAAGTTAAAGGAGAAGTATGGCATTTTTCAAGTAAAAGTTATTTTTTTTACAATCATGGTGTACAGTAATTTCCAGGAGGAGTGGTCTTCTTAAGTCAAACATTTTGTATAAATTAAAAAAATACCATACATTACATTAGAACCCATATTACGTTAGAATAATTTTGATAAGAACAGGCCATTCAGCCCAACAAAACCTGCCGTATCTATTCTTGCTGTTAAAAATTGTGTTGGTTCATAAACTGTACAAGGAAAAACTTCCAAACTTACCAAATGGGTCAATTTTCAAGCCAGAAACGTTCTCAAGAACAGATCCACAGCTTGAGACTGCATACATGTGGTAAAAACAGCACAGGACCAGACATGGTATTTTCTAAAATTCTTAACAAATGTTTCACTTAAAAACACAATTCCCCCAGGCAAATGAATGTACACCATGACTATGGAAGAAAAAGCTGATATGAGTGATTAACATGTTCAACTTAAAATGTGATTACCTATAAAGCACAGGGGCTAGAATGTTGATCGTGTTTTTAATTGCAAACTGATGATGTGATATGTGCCGGTGAAACAAAAAGTTTCGGTTGCACCAACCATGGTGAAGTTACCAGTGTTTGCACCTGTACTGACTGAAAAGATAGACAGGAAAAATAAATAAATGAGCGATGACCGAGACAAAATAACATGCTTAATAACAGACAGGGGATGATACCAGCAGTCAGAAAGAAAGTCAATAAAGTCAAATCGCTAACCAAAAGTCAAAGTTAAAAACTCGGAGGCAGTTTCTATTGCCAGGAGTAGGGTTGTGCTGAATACCGATACTGGAAAAGTACTGAAAAACTACAATTTTAAAATGATATGGTACTAACATTTTGTGATTATCATCAGCTTTCCTGAATCCCCTGGTACTCTCCTCTGCTGATTATCGTTGTGCGCTTTGACACGTCAGAACTTCACGAGGAAGGTTATTGTTTTCAACGCAATCCAGATTTCACAGGTTCAAGAGAAAAGCAATGTGTATTATGCTGTGACGTGATGTCCCCAGGCAGGCTGAAGCAACGTGGGGTATTTTAGATTTTTTCCATTATTTGCTTTGGAACAGTTTTGGTACTAAGGTCTGAAATCTGGTATTGATGCCAGGGTCTAAATTTTAGTACCAATCCCACACTAGCTAGGAGTCCATAAAAAATAAGAATTGCAAAAGTGTTATTCAGATCAGTCTCAGATAAGCTGGAAATGCACATGGTGACCTTTATACTTTGTCACTCACTCCCAGTACATCATGCAAACTATTGCTATGTCAATGACCATACAGCTATTCCCCAAAATAGCGTTAAAAGCAGCAGTAAACAATTATAAACTTTTCAATGATTTCTCAGTGTCCAGAAAACCTTAAATACAATATCAAAATTAATTTTCTCCCGGGCAGGAAGTGGCAAGAAAATGAACAGAAGGTGCCACTTATAACGGTGTCTTTCTTACGGCGAGCTGAGCGTGACACAAATTGCAGAAGCTGATTTCATGATAGGATGAAGAATGACAGCTGCGACATCTGTTGACCATCAAGCACATACAGCACGGCAACCTGCTGGTACTCGCGAACTACTGGGGTTAGAACCTTGATCATGGTTTGAACCAAAAGATTCATTCTGGAAAGTCAAAAAATGTAAACACGTGGCAAACCCGGAAAAGTCAAGCAATCGACAAAGCAATATGGCAGGAAGAAAAGCGGTGCCATCTGCTGAGCATCTTACTGGTGACCAGAAAAGTTTATTGCAATAAAAGCTCGATATTCACAAGCCCATCTCTGGATAATCTCCCAAGATACTCTAAATATGTCTTCCAAATTCATACTCAAGTGTAAATATTGTGTTTATTCATGATGAAGTAATCCATAATAGAAAGAAGGAAAAAAAAAGATCAGTGACATCTGTGAAGACATATTTTTTCATGGCAAAAACAAAACACTGTCTTGCCAAAATGGAAAGGTTCAGTTGCTCTATATGAACCAACTTTACTTAAGGACCAGAGGTCCACTTGTTTGCTACTTTTCCATAAAATGGTTGAGTATTGTTTTTCTCTGCAGTGCTGTACTAGACACTCAAAACTAATTGGTTTAATTTCTTTTGTAGTGATGCAATCCTGAAATACTTGGCCACCACATACAAAGTTCCACACCACTGGTATCCTCAAGATCCCAAAATAAAGGCCCGTATCAATGAGTATACGTCATGGCACCAAACAAACACACGGCCGCATGCAGCAAGAGTGTTCATTCTGGAGGTGAGATACTGTATCCAACATGCTGTGTCATAACATCCATAACTTGATTTGCTAGCCTCAGTGTTAACCCACTAAAAGTACTCAGTCTGAAAAATCAAATAATGAATGCATCAACTGACACATGTATGGCAAATCAAAATCTCCCTGTATACACTAATTGACTAGACACCCCCAACCTATTCATGTTTTCATGGTGGTCTCTGGCACATCCCCTAGTAGCAATAAAGTACCAAATTCCAAAGAAGGTAATTTGTTTTCTAACCCACTCTTAAGGTGCTTATGCCTCGTATGACTGGTAATCCTCCTGACGCTAAGAAGGTGGAGCAGGCCTTAGCAGACCTCAGTGAGACCCTTGACAAGCTGGAGTCGGTATTCCTAAAGCGGCAGCCCTTCTTGTGTGGGGATGAGATCACTCTTGCCGACCTGCTAGCCATCTGTGAACTAATGCAGGTATTTTTTAAAAATTTCTTCTCGTGATACGTGGGCCTGATTTCCAGTTAGCAGCATTATATACTTACAGTATATCAGAGATTGCTGGACTTGAGGGCGAAGTCCTGTTATGTTTACTACAGTTTTGATCAGTCAGGAAGCACTTTATGGTAACAATACAAGGTAACATGATCTCTTTCTATAGTAGACAGGGCAGTGCCATTCTCACTCAGCACTGTGGACCAAAGTAGTTTAGGGCCAGGTCACATTAGGCCTTCCCAGTGATTTTCAGTCATAGCCTTCATTTATAAAATGTCAAGTGAGTAAAAGGAAGTTGGCGGCATGCTCCTGTGAATACAGTCCTGTAATGTGACATGTCCAGTGACTCACTCTGACAAAATCAAACAGGTTCGAGTTTCTCTTTAGTTGTCGGGGTGGGCTCTGTGTACATGAGAGCTGACAACCAATGAATGCTCATCGGAAGGTACAATTTATATAACATAGTGATGAGAAATAAGGGTATTTTAGTTCTCACAAACAGAAGGGAAGCTCATCTGTCCAATGCTGCGTGTTTTATGTACTACAACAGAATGAAAAAAAGAAAAAAAATGCAGAGATTGAGGATGAACTCGCTGTATCTGTTAACCCTTTGCACGATGCCAGCGTCAGCATCCGTCACTTAGCAGGCTATTGGCTATCAGAAAAAGCGGAGATGTTGATTGAGCTGGAAGGTTGGCTAAATGTTACATGCTCGGCGATTTTCAGTCTTGCAGACCTGCACTGGTCCACAGAAATTTTTTGCTGGTCTGCAAAATGTCAGGCATGGCAAGTGTATTAACATTGTTATTGCATAAAAGTTGGCAATGGAATATCAATATCTATTGATAACTTATCAACTCAATTTAAAACTTCAAGCCACACTTGAACATTAATCCATTGTGCCACTCAAAACTCCAAAGGGGAACACCCCCCCCCCCTACTCTTCAATCAAATTTTAATCAACTGAGGGACCCCACCTCCCACTCCATGATTAAACGCGAAGTCCAGTTTATTCTGGGGTTCGTCAGGGGTGTGTTCTTGCTCCTACTCTGTTCAATGCTTGCCTTTAATGACCTCTTAGGCACATTCATCTGCAGTGTGTCTGTCTGCGGAGAGAGTGTCGACCTTGTCGAGAGGTTTACTTACCTTGGCAGTGATATTCATGTTTCTGGTGACTCTTCCTATGAAGTCAGTAGATGGACTGGGAGAGCATGGGGGGTTCATGAGGTCACTGGAAAGGTGTGTGTGGCGCTCCCGACATCTCTGCAAAAGAACGAAGGTCCAAGTCTTTAGAGTCCTGGTGCTTCCTGTCTTGCTATATGGTTGCGAGACATGGACACAATCCAGTGACCTGAGAGAGGACTGGACTCCTTTGGTACTGTGTCTTTTCGGAAAATCCTTGGGTACCGTTGGTTTGACTTTGTGTTGAATGAGTGGTTGCTCATGGAGTCTTGAATGAGGCACATTGCCTGAATTGTGAAGGAGCATCAATTATGGCACAACGGCCATGTGGCACAATTCCACGAGGGTGATCCGGCTTGTAGGATCATCATTGTTGAAGACCCGAGTGGCTGGACCAGTCTAAGGGAATCCCTATGTAACACCAGGCTGCGACAGATAGATGGGTCATTTCCAGAGGGTGGGACTGGACCATGTGTATGCCTGGGGGATTGGCAACTAGGATTCCAAGCAGTTTTGTTGTGTGGTGGGGGTGGCAACACACTGTACCAGTGAATGCTCCCCAACCTGACCTGACCTGGTGCGTGTCTGTTTGTGTGGCACAGTTTCTTGAGGACGGTCTAGAGCTAAAATGACTGGAAAGAAAAATACCAAGCTTGAAACTTAAGCCAGTTATGAGTTGATGTGCTGATTAGTTTTTGAGCCAAATTGTGCAAGAGAAACAGGCACTCTAGAGGAACCCCCAAATATCATAATTCTACAATTATGAGTTTTTTTCGTAAATTGCTATCATAGTGACCTATTTTATGATCAGAAAGATCAACATCACAGTGATAAATAATTACTGAAATTTTATAGAATAGTTCGGGTAACTTGGCCGCAAAGCCTACTGACACTCATATCCAAATTGTAGTACAGCAATCAGAGACATCAAATACAGCTCACAGTGTCAACTATGAGTGACGTTGCCTCTGATAGCACAGGAAGCAGGAAATTTATGGTAATAAACATCTGTGGTTACTTTAGAAACATGAATTCAAAAGCAAAATTTGATATTTTAATGGATTTTCATCTTCGGGTAAAGACAACAGCACATTGCAGTTTTCACAGTCTTGTTCGAAAAGAAAACCTACTAAATGTTTGTCTACGTACATGTGTTTGAAAAGTATTTATCCCCCTTAAAAGTTTTCACATTTTATTGTTATACAACATTGGACCCAGTGGACTGATGTGGCTTTGTTAACATTGATTAACAGAAAAAGACTCTTTAATATCTCTTTAAGTGAAAGCAGATCTCTGCAAAATTATTGAAATTAATTACAACTATAAAACACCTAATTGATTACATAAGTATTCAACCGCTAAAAGCAGTATTTAGCAGAGGCACATTTAGCCATGGCAGTCTGGAGTCTGTGTCCACAGGTTTTATTTTCTGTCAGCTTTGCATACCTGAACATTGCACTTTCTCCCCAATTCTTCTTTACAAAACTGCTTAAGCTCCGTCAGGTCATTGGCCTTCAGGCGAACTCTAGCTGAGATGTCACGTGCCTTTTTTCTCTCTGTCACTTTCCCATAGAGCAGTGAGTAGCAAAGCACCTGGACAACTCTTGTCGTCTGCATCATTTCTCCAATCTCAGCCACCGCCTCATGTCACTACAGATTTCTCAGAGGTCTCCTGGTGACCTCCCTCAATAGTCGTCTTGTTTTTGTGGCTGGCCTACTCTAGGCAGATTTACAGCTGTACCACACTCATTCCTTTTATTAATGACTGATTTAACTGGATATTCAATTAGTACTGTTCACTACAATGAACAATACGTCCCCTGAACGTGCTTTTCACAGAGTTACTTGGAGTGTTCTTTTGCCTTCATTGTGGGGGTTAGGCCACCATACTGACTCACCCTTTCAGATACAGGAGCATTTAGACTACAATCAACTCCAAACAGGTGGTCTCCAATGAACTAATTCTGAGCCTCCTAAAACCAGCTGACTGCACCAGTGATGATTAAACTGTGTCATATTAAAGTGGGTGAGTACTCATGGGAGCAATTATTGTGTGTGTTGTAATTGTAATTAAGATCACTTTGCAGAATTCTGTTTTCACTTGGATCAACAGAAAAAGTTCATTTTAAATCCTTTGTGATTCAGTGCCGTGAGGTATAAGAATAAACTGTGAAAGCTGACAAGAGTGCTAATACTTTTTACTGGCACTGTATACTGTATAAAATATTATTATTGTGGACCCACCCAAAAGGTTGCTATCATTTCCAACACTAGCACACACTAAGGTGCTATATAAATAAAATGATTATTATTATGTATTACTCATAGGGACAGCTCCGTGAATATCATCACTAGATGTTAACTTCTTGCGTCTTTTATTCTCCTTACTTTTTCTCACTATGGTGTATATTCCCACTATTACCATCTAGATCAGTGGTTCCTAAGTTCAGTCCTAGAGGACCACAGTGGCTGCAAGTTTTCAATTTTTTTCTTCGCTTATTCTCCATTCAATAAAGCACAATAGTGTGAAATTTACATTTCAAAATAAATTTAGAAACATCTGAACATTTGGCACTGCACTTATCTCATTTAAAATTTGCATTTTTCAATGCAATAATTGCATTCTAGTAATGACAATTTGCAGTGAATGACGTGGACACCAGGACCAACAACACAGAATGGTGAAAGTCTGCAGCTACTTGAGTATCAGACCTGCTAGTGTGCTCATTAGTAAATAATGGCCAAGACACCAGGAAAACTGGAATGAAAATCATAATGAGGATGAGAAAAGTCAAGATAAAAACATTAAAGATTCTCCATTTACCATTAAGAAGTTTTTTTTTTTAACTCTATTAATTTTTATTCATTTATTAATTTATCTAGTTATTTTTACTAGCATAAAGTTTTACTCTGCTGGCCTAGCACTCATTCTCATGGGTGGGGGTTGATTTGTTTCAAACCTAGCTTTGTAAAATTTGATTTTAATAAAATCAATAAAATCCAAAAAAAAAAAAAATGTTTAATAATAAAAAAAAATTTGAAATCCAGTTTTGTAATTTTTTGGGAAAACGGGGACTGAAAAAGAACAGTCTAATTAAGTAAGAATTCTAATTAAAGGTGAAGTTGATTGGGATGAAAACCTGCCGCCAATAGTGGGCCTCTAGGAATGAAGTTGGAAACCAGTGATCTAGAATGTAGCGGGTATCACAGTGCAAGCGCTACTGCTCTTTTTTAAACAGTTCATGCCTTTAGTAAAGGGGTTATTATAAACCGAGCGGAAAAATACGAGTCAGAGAGATTTTTCTTAGAATAACTGATGGATAGTTACGCTGACTTTGACACTTCTTCAGCCAGTAAAGTGGATGTCTGCAAAGGAGATTTACACGAAAGCAGCAGGACTTCAAAAGATTTCAAAAACTGTTAAGGGATCTGAAACAATTTTATTCAGAGTAGAGTGAATAATAGATCAGCTTAATTTGATATTTCTGACTTCACTAAAAGCATTTGAGGTTACAGGCAAAAAAATGACATACAGAGATTGACTGGCTTTAACAAACCCAAAGAAAGTGCTGATAAGGACATAAAAGTAGGTAAGAAATTGGGGCACCGAAGATATGTAAAGAAATAAAATATGAAATAGTCTACAGTCAGAATAATATAAGCAAACTATGAATACAAACATTTTACTGCCCATTTTTTTTATTCATAGGTCTATGGAAAAGTGTGCAAAAAGGTGCAGTTTAGTTTGACTTATTTCTTGTCTTGACTGATCAAACTGTACAAAAATATATAAAATAAAATAATGGCAGGTCACATTTTTTCATGAACAACTTGTCCACCTCCAAATCATAATTTTAGATTATGGTGGTGCTGTCCAGCAGAGAGGTCAGTTATTTAGCACTCCGTTTCCAAAAGTGCATCACAGTAGTGGACAGCATTGAAAAGATACAGTAACCGTGGAAAATATAAGTTGACATTTATTTTGTTGGGTTTATTACTCATGATTTAAGATGTGCTACAGTGATTAGAAGGATTTCACTGTTACATTAATGCCCTTCATGAAAGACAGGAAAAAGTATTTACTGGTGAAGATTTTACAGAATTAGAAAGCTGTTGAAACTCAAGGTTAAGAATGTTTTCTTGCATCTGTTCAGATTTTGTATGTACAAAATTTCACTCTACATCATAGCTAGCTAGAGACTCTGCCATGCCATGAGGAATGTCAGTTGAATAAGGAACTACTACATCTTGATTGATGCTGCAATTTCTTTTAAAGATCTCACTTAAAAATCTTTTCCTTTTTCCCTCAAAACAAGCCACTTGGTTCAGGGAGAGATGTGCTAAAGGACCGTCCAAAGCTTGATGCCTGGAGGGAGCGGATCAAGTCTGCAATGAAGGACACATTCGATGAAGTTCACATGTATCTTTACCGCCTCCGTGACAAGGCCAGATTATAAACCAGATTTCACTGGCTCTGGGAGGAAGCATGTGAAGGAAACTACTTCAACAGAAAGGCAAAGCGAGCTGATGTGAGAGTCTGCTCGGTTAAGCAATCAGCAGTGCCAATGAATTGCAAATGTGCAGATCGAAATTCATAATAAATTCAAAATAATTCTGTGACTCTTGTTTTTATTGCATTTACTAATATATAATTTTAGAAGCCATGTGTGAAGCTATTATTCCAAAATACTGGTAAAAATAACCAAGGAAAACCGTGAGGACCTATCCATCCCATGCAGTTAATTTTTAGGACCCTTTGTGACATACAGTAAAAATGTTAAGATACCCAAAGAGAAGACAAAATGCAATCATTCATTGTTCTACTGTGATACTGTATGTAAATTCCTAAAACACACATTTACTCATGCAAAGGCAAATGCATTGTTAGGAAATTAGTATGCAAAATTGTCACATTTTCCTTTGGGACTTCTACTGAATCGAGTTAATGTTTTAATTTTACCCTTACATACCTCCCTTGCAATGTTCCAGTCTGCTTTATACACACCGGGTTAAGATGCATGCGGTGTTAGTATTCTGTCACCGTTTCCTAACTGGTAGATTAAAATCTTCGTGCACTAGGCAAATGTGCATTGGGATAAGAAAGCAATTGGACTAAATGATAAGCGGAGATATTTAGTTAGCAATTTAGTCATTGTAAGCAGGATACATTCGATAAAAAGTCTGGATTGTTACACCTTCTTTCTTTTTGAGATGCTCTCCTCATGCTCCCAAGGTCTCTTGTTGCTTGTAGTGGGCTAGAGAGAGGAAAAAAAACATTTAAAGGACTAGAAAGAAAAACCTGACTCTTGACTAATACTCATTTTTCTATTTCCATGCATTAAAGATCTTCGAATATTCTTAGTCAGAGACACTTGGCTGAGGCAAAACTGAATTCAGCGCTGATCAGATTCCCTTTCTTTTGCCAATTTTTCAGCACAGTGATATCAAAAGTGTGGACCAAAGCTTTGTCCAGAGCTCTTTCTCAGTTTCCTTAAACACAGACATAGATTTTAACTTGGACTTTGGAACCGTGATCTCCCACAGTCCAAAGGCTAGATCGATTATGGTATGTTCTTGCTTTTTTTTTTTTTTGCAATAACTACAGTTTAAGACTGAATTAATTACACCTTCCTGCCTGATTTTTAATCTGTAAAATAGTTATAATAGTAAATGATTAAATAATAATTTAATAAATAAAAAAAATTGTTTATCAGCATATGTTACTCTGAGAAGTTGCTAGCTGCTGAGATGTATTTTGAGTGTAATTTAAATTTTTTTTCTTATTCTGAGTAGTACAGCTTCAAATTATGTGGGTCCCACATCCTACACTACAAGTTATTTTGATATAGCACTCTTTATTCTATTTAAAGCATGACCATGACAAAAGCCATCATGCGATTATGGAAAGTGAAACAGAAAATGTAAAAGATACAGTATGTACTGTAAAGACTTGATGGCTTTGTGGAAGAGGAAAACAAAAGCTTCATTATTATTAATTAGCTAGCCACAAAGACCGTTCTGATATCATCAGGTTTCTGTTGTTCCTGGATCATCAAAGTTGTTGATCCCAGACTGTCCTTCACATTGAACCAATCAGCTTAAAAGGTAGCTTCAGACATCACAAACCAGGGCCTATAAGCATGAAGGCACACAATTCCACATTTTTAATAAAACTGTGTGAAAAATTCATCTTACCTTGGTAGTTTAGAGGAAGGCTGAGTACTTCCTCCAAGGTCTGAGGACTTTGTATGCATTTTTCTAAAGGACAGAGGAAAGGCCTTTTTTGTTCTTCAAATGTGGGACTTTGCATGTCTATTCTCAGTTTCTGCTAGGTGATGTCACAGGCAGACATTTAAACTGATTTGGTGATTGTGAATGACCTGTCCTGGAACAATTTTGATATGGCCCCAGAAATAAGAGGAACCTGATGCCACGAGATCATTTCATAATTATAAGATTATATCAATCATTGATATAGCTCCAGACGTAACCTGATGCCATAAGATCTAAAAGCCATGCAACCAGTCTCTGGTAATTCAGTGCAAGCAGAATTCACCAGGAAAGCTTTCCAAGACTGTTGCAGTGCAATATGAAGCAGATCAAACTCCATGAATGTTTTAGAACATTGACCCTTCCACTCTGCTGTGAGAATCTATTTTCTATAACTAGAACCTGTTGGTTGGGAAAATGTTACATGAACCAGCATTATTTATTAGGCTTCTTACCCATCGTGGCTTTATCTTTTGAAGTTAAACAGCAACAAGCATTTGAAACCCAAACCGTCCATCATGCTACTTTTACACTGCATTCAAAAGTGACTCAAATCCAATTTATGGCTAATATTTGAATTTTTTTATTTAGCTGTTTAGATTAATTTTTCAAGCAATCAACATCCAATATAAATGTGTACAAAAATCTATCTATCCACACATTTGTCTGATGGATGCACCATGGAAGACCACCACAAACACCAAGATCATTTGGGCTACTGAGATAGCTAGCATTATTTTCTGTAAAGGTTGTCTTCAAATTTGGCAGCTTATGATGCCATGCAAGCTACACTGAAAACAAAAGATTGTTACTGCCATATCTATTTGTTGAAATTACTGGACATGAGAGTAGAGCTAGGACTGGTCGGGACAAAATGTGGATGGTTTTAATGCAAAACTTTGCTTTGACACTTTTAGAAAGTCAAGGGGGAGATTTGATTACTTATGTCGACATTTGTTTGCAGGAGTCCATCAAAACAATATGCACTTAAGGCATGCCATTCCCATTAGAAAACATGCAGCAATTGGTCTGTTTCGGCAGGAGACAGTCCTCTCAAACACGTCTCACTTTCTTTTCACTGGCATGCTGATCGATCCCATCATCAGTCTTGATTTTCAACAGAGATATGACAAAGGTCATGTAAACATGGATGTAAAAGGAATTGGGAATCATAAATATCCAGACAATTAAGACTGAAGCATTCAGACACAGGTCACATTCATACCACATATGTCTGTATCAAATTTAATGCGTTATGTAGAAGTGTTCTAAATCTGATTTAAAACATTCTGTTGATTTTTGTTGTTTCAACTTCCTGAAAAAATCATATCTACGTCATACAGGCAAGCTTCAGTGTGAGTGTAGTCCTACATTGGAGCTACATATATTACTTGATCCACTGTCCAGATGAGGTATGCCTTGCCAGATTTTAGCAATTGGGTAAACAGATTTTAGGCCTAAACTGTTCCATGCTCTCAATAAATCATGCAGTGACTTATGGTTTGCCTTTGGCAACTCACCTCTCAAAACACAGATTTCTCTAAGGTCAAATATAAAAATCTGTTTGTCTTCCTAAAACGTATCAGCTCCTGTTAGTCAATATTTTATTTCTAGATAACCTTATTTTGGCCTCTAGTGCTGCCTTTGAGTCTTTTTATACAAAATTATTAGATTATGTAGATATCCGTTATACAAATTATTCTCATACAGTGCTGCAATTGAGTGTTTTGGATCAGTACCCCAAAGTACATACACATATACACTCCTCATATATACAAAAAAAAAATTACATTACGGAAAATAAAATCACGTTTTCTGAAATGAATCAGACATAAATCAAACTATAAACAGTCCAGTACTAAACGCCTCCAACACTCCAGCTAGAATAAAAATATACAGTTTATTAGGCCATTACTATGACAACTTAAAGGACTACTCCACTCAAAAATGAGTTGAGGCTCTGAGTCGCACTTGACAATATTTTAAAATGGTGGTGTGTGAAAGGGACAGAATTAGAGTGCTTATTAGGCTAAGATGAAAAGCCAAGTTGTGGTGCAGATTAAACATATTTTGTATTTACATTAGATGTTTCAATAGTGGCATTAAAGAAATAGTCAATCCAAAAATTTAATGTTTTTTTTTAATGTTACTTACTCTATGTAGTAGTAATGATGTCCGACCAAATATTTTAATCCCATGTTTTCATACAGAACAGAGATAACGGTTCTGATAGAACAGGCATCTACAGTGACCTACACTGGACATCAGCAATAATATAAAAAAAAAATCAATCAAAAAATCTCATGTTACTCATATTGCATAATCCACACGTCAAGTCACCTAGTCATATGCTCACAACGTACCAAATACAAGTATTTTTGCTAAAATATTGCTCATAAGTAAACCGGACCCAAAAAATGCTCTTGTGAATGAAAATGGAACACGTTCAGATGCAAGTGGGCATTTGAATTATTGACCTGCCTCCCATCGCTACATTTATATTCACGTCCACAGCCGGAGTAACCCTGAGGTTATTTAGCAGCAGTATGCTTATTGAAGCATCTTGGATATGCACAAAGTATGAAGCATATTCTCTTTCTGATAAAGTTTTTGCTTGTTTTTTTATATGTTAATTGTTTGCTGTACTCAAGTCTCAGTTCACTTTGCAGTGCAGAAGCATCATTGTAGCCAATGAGTAAGTTGTTACCGAGCTGGATTAGTGACCAATGATTTTGAGATTGCGTCTTCAATTCTAATACTTGAGCATGTTCTATTTTCGTTCACATGAACATTTTCATGAAGTTGTTTATTTAACAATATTTTAGTAAAAATATTTGTGTTAGGAATGTTGTAGGCATACGGCTGGTTGACTTGATTTATGGATTATGCAACATGAGGAACGCGAGATTGTTTTCATGGATATTGTTGATATTGTTCGCGGTTGTCCATCATCAGTCACATAGATGTACTCTAATTTGCATTCTACATGAAAAAAATGGACGGGCGGCATAGTGGGTAACGCTGCTGCCTCGCAGTTAGGAGACCCGGGTTCACTTCCTGGGTCCTCCCTGTGTGGAGTTTGCATGTTCTCCCCGTGTCTGCATAGGTTTCTTCTGGGCGCTCCGGTTTCCTCCTACAGTCCAAAGACATGCAGTTTAGGTGCATCGGCGATTCTAAATTGTCCCTAGTGTGTGCTTGGTGTGTGGATGTGTTTGTGTGTGTGTGCACCCTGCGGTGGGCTGGCGCCCTGCCCGGGGTTTGGTTCCTGCCTTGCACCCTGTGTTGGCTGGGATTGGCACCAGCAGACCCCCGTGACCCTGTAGTTAGGATATAGCGGGTTGGATAATGGATGGATGGATGAAAACATTTTCTACATGGTGTAACCTATAAAAATGTAATTTTTGGGTGGAGTATTTTCAGTGCCATTAGTACTGCATTTAATAAATACAGGATATGTCTAATCTGTGCAATAGCATGTTTTACTGTGCTTTACATCTGCACCTAACAAGTGGTCAATCTCTGCCCCTATTACACAGACCACCATTTGAAAATACTCTCAAAGTCAACTCATAGCCTCTTAATATCTAAACAAAGCAAATAAAAGCATGGAGGTATAAGGCACTTTTGTGCTGAATGGAAATATATAGCAGAAAGAAAACTCAACCCAAATTAGCACTCTGTTCATAAGAATAAATATATTATTATTACCTGTATAAGCTATTATTAGATTCTTGTGACACAAACAATTATAAAAATTAATTTCATGCTACATGTTGACTGTGTGCTGAAAGTTCAGCAGTATATGTGTATCAACAGAGGGCCAACTAACGTGCCAGCTAACTGAATGAAATGGTATCCCCCCTTTACACTGGTGTAAAAAAAAAAGGCACAGAGGTGGGGAGAATAACAACTTAATTAGTTTGGTTAAATAATTGTCTAGGAATCATGTGAAACATAACCAATAATTACAGCAGAATGCATTGTAATTTTAAATGTTAATTCTGAAACTTAAATACAGTATTAGAGTCAAGCAACCAAAAAAAAAACCCTCACTTGTTCCGTTGTAGTGGGTGGAAGCATCATCTTAATTGGATACATAAGTTCCTGAGCAGTGCTTCTCATACTTTCATCCTAGACATTAACAACAAACCACCATCAGATCAGACAAAATTCAACAAATCAAAAGACACTCAACACATTGCCTCTTCTAAAGAACACATCATGTTCTACTACAGGTTTTGCAGTTGCACAGCTATATTGTGTGTGTATATTAATAGACAATAAAAAGAGTGTTGCTGTGTTAGTGATGATTTTAGAGTGCTAATACCAACAAGGCAGAATTCAAAGGAGATCTGGAATGGGATTTCAAAGAACGATGTTTCCTCCATTCTTCAGAATGTCTCAGCAGTCCCACTGCATATTCTTCCCAATGAACATCCCACACAGCACTCACTACACATTACAACACTCTAGAGGAATGGTCTGCAAGTATGAAAGCATGGTTTTAAATTATGGTAATTTAGGTAATTGTAAATTTAGAAAGTATTGTGATGCCTGGGTGCCCAAAGAAACATCAACAGTTATGAAACTAGATAGACTAGTACAATCAGGACAACAAAACAATTATAGTGTAAAAAGTACAAAGCTCTTATTCATTAACAATAATAGTATACAAAAAGTGTGGAGCAGTTCAAAGTCTTTCAATAAATAAATCAATAAAAACAGTGATGTGAAAGGATAAAACCCAATTAATAAGAAATAAAACCTGGAATAACAAAGTGTAAGAATCATCTGTAGTACTTCTCCCTCTCTTTCCTCATTTCCTCTGCTCACGCTCCGGGTCTTCTTAACGGGGACAAGATACTGGCAAACGCTGGCCCCTTCCGGCTTATGTCTCAGCCACCTACGTATGTTGGTAACCCGCTGCAATCCACTGAGCCTGGCTCCCTCTTCCAGCCACATTAATCGGCCACTGCAGCACCCTGGAGTCCACGATCGCCCCTGCTCCCAAAATGCTCAGTAGGGTTGACCTGTCCCTGGAGCACCGTTGCCTTCGATCCAACACATGGCATCTTAGATCACTTTGCCACCTCTTCATTGCACTAGCTTGACCACCTGATTCTGCTTGTTCTCCCTTTCTTTCTTTTTTTTCTCTTCCGCTCCCAAACCTCTTCTGTCCCTAGTGAATGCAGGTGGGCCAAAAGACTTGCAGAGCTCCAATGCTGTACCAACTACTCTCATGCACATTAAGTATGACTAGAAAATTTCCTCATCAAGATCTTCACGGTCACACGGTTTTCCTCCCACACTCATGGGGAGAGCGTTGCCTCATTGTTTTTATTAAAGGCTTGCACCACCATGGACCCCTAATGTACTTTACCACAAGTATCTCCTGATAAAGTCTCAAGGCAATTAACAACGAAAACAGACTTAGAATGGTTAATTTTTAAAACTGTATTACTTTATTAATTTGTCAACTGCTGATACCTGGGAACACAGGCACTGGTTAAACAATCCTATAAAAATGAAACCGCAAACATTCGAATATTAAAAGTAGAGTGAGGAGTAGGGATAATTTTGCAAGAAACATAATACTGTGGGCATGGAAAAAAAAAAACAGGACTGGGGCTTAAATTGCCACTTGAGAACAAAGTTGACAAAACTTTAAAATTAATTATTCTCAAAGCAGAACCAAAGTAACAAAACAAGTGGATTACACATATGGCAAAGAGAGTGTAACAATTGCTCTCACCTGCATCCATGGATGATCCAGTGCTTGGTCCAGTGTTAGTCTTTCTTTTGGATTGACAACCAGCAACTTTTTTACAACATCCTGGGCTTGAATGGCAAAATCATAATTACATTTAGGGAGAAAATAAGGCTTTATTTCATAGGTATTATCTCTGAAATAATGATCTATTTAAAATATTTGTTCAATATTAAATTTTACATATTTAAAGTGAAGAACAATTATGACAATTCAATTGGAAATTTAAGAAGTACAGAAGATTCCCAGTCTATTTTATTCCAGTCAACTGGCCCCTGTATGAGTGTGGGTGTGTGTGGGTTGGACTGGCACCCAGTACAGTGTTGCTGGGATAGACTCTGGCCATCTTTGACCTAGAACTGGATAAAACATATATATTTTATAATAGTACACCTTTTAAACCAAAGTAATAAATATAACCATTTCTTGCAATGTCAGTATTTTCTTGTTTAACATCTAAATGATGAGTGGACTTACTAATCAAAGGATAAGATACTGTCTGGGTGACAGATCTAGCTTTAAATGTTTCTCAACAATCTATATTTGTACTTTGATTTACATGTTATAAAGGCAAAACCCCCTACTCTTGCAGAGGTTTGCCACTGTGAATGGTAAGAACACTGTAAGTAGAAATTTACAAAACCATTTCTCAAAATTAATTCATGTCACATTCAAAAGTGATATTAGTTAGTGGAAACACCACCAATATAAAAATAAAAACAAAATGGTAATGTCAAAACACTAACTTTGGAGTTTTTCTTCTTCAGTTAAATATCTACAGATAATGGCCATTTAGATTTTGGAAACATTGTTACAGCATAAGAGTTCACATTAGATACTAAATGGATAAATACATGCACAAATCTTTTGTCATGCAGAAAATTATTATGACGTTCAAGGGGACTGAATATATTTGCACACCAGTGTATCTACTGTAATATAAAATGGAGTACTGTACTGTGTGCTTTTGCAGGGGGGTGTTGGGTGAAACTTGATTGAGAATAAAAGTGTAGCGCAACACAAAGGACAATCAAAGTGCTTCTGTTTAACTTCTGATTTGATGGCTTTTCTTCACACTTTAAGCACTATGAACTGTCCACCTTGAACTAAGAATACAAGCCAGACATGACAGCATTCATTGTTACAACCCAGCAAGGAGTTACTGCAATTCTAGAATCCAATCAACCCAAAAACAACAATTTCTCAACTCATGAGACCAAAAACATTGAATAGAGAGGCACTGTGAATGATGGAGGGGACAGCAATAACAACAGGGTCACCGGTTAAAAAAAACAAAACAAAAAAAAAACACCTTAAACCCTCCTCAACCCAGTCTACAACTTCCAGGGAGTTGGTGCAGCAATCTTGAAAGTAGAAGTGGTATTAATAAAGGAGTTCATCTGTGAAGTATTTCACAAATTCACCATAAGAGTAGATTGAGTTGTTAGCTGCTTTTTAAGTGAGATGGGCATGTTATTCAGAACTCTAATTTAATGAGAAATTCTATAGCATCACAGGAAGATATTTAAATGACATTAAAATGCCTGATATTACTTAATAGCTTCTAGTAATTCAAGTTTTATGTACTGGACAATTGTGTACATCTAAAACAACACTAAGAAGGGCTTGTTATTTAAAGTCACATACTGTATGGTTAAATACCAACTCATTAGTACTTCAACATTATTTTCTTGGTTACCTTTTCTTTGGAACTTACGATAACAATGAGAGAACGTAAAAAAAATAGGTAACACTTTTTTTTTGCTGTGAAAACATGTGTTCTGAATAAGAATGCATGCACATGACTTTTCAAATCCACCTGATAAGATTTCACATAATGCCTTCTAAAACTCTATATCAATGGGCCAAAACCTGACTACTTTTGTAAAAGGTGTTTTAGCGTTTTTTCCCCTATTTCATTCAAAGCATCTGCAGTCAGATGTAGTTATATACAAAAAAGTGGAAAAAAAATCAAGGCAATTAGATAATCACAGATATTTTTCCCATTTATTGGTGACTACACCAGGTATCAATCATATTACAGTTGTCCTCAATTTGTGCACACGTTCTTTACTGATGAAAGCATCAGACACCTAAACATGAAGATTGGGATTTCACAATTCCGCTGTCTGGTGAAAGAATTAGTAGGGTGTACTATACACATTAACCAGTACTTGTTGATCTTCAACGCACCCTGGTAGAAATACTGGAATTTCCTAAAATTAAGATTTTCATATTCATCTAGACCTGTATTTTCTTGTAATTTCATTTTGTGAAATTTTTTCTTGAAGACTGCAAAAAATGAAATCTAAGCAAGTGAAAAGTATTTATAAATCATGACAAATTTTGTTTTCCTTATTGTAAGAATTATTGACTTGTCAAAAAAACTTGTATTTACAATTATTTAGCATGCTTGTCAAATAAATTTTGCTTACCCCATTGGCAGATTTTTTTGCTAAATAAAAGCAAAACAACTCTCATTTGACTTTTTTTTGTCTAGTTTTTGCATTGCATTTCTTGCAGTGTAATTACAACCATAAACTTCCTAATAAAAAACTGTAGCACAGGATTATGCATTTGTACACCATGCTGAATCAGATCAACTGCTACCGATTGAAAAACAAAAAGGTTACACTATAATCTGATCTGCTTTGAATAAGCCTGATAGTTTCATGTGTTATTCTGTACATTTTCTATAGCACTCTATTCTTTATGTGAGCCTCACAGATTGTGGAAAAAATAAACCTTTGAAATTGAGCACAGCAGACCCAAAATATTATCAAACAAGTCAAGTCAATGAAATCCCAATAATATAAAATTCAACCTAAAAAAGTTTCTACTCTATCTGGCTTTGCGTGTATTTCTACATAATGGGATACAAATTTGATAGATTCGCCCGGAACACTTCAGAGTATAAAATTTAAGTCACTAGTGGAACACAGAAAAGAAAAAAAAAACTGCTTAACAGTTTAATCATCATTTTTACTTTAAGTGTTCACTGATCTTAAATATGTGGACTGCATAACATCAAAATAGTGTTTTGACATACATGTAGGTTAGTGAATAATTCATATAAAAATATCTGCTTTACAATACAGCTTCCATCTAAAGATACTAATTAACTGATTGCTTAGTTTGCACATGGACTGCAACTTGTGTGACAGGTTATGAGAAACATTATTGCTACAATAAAATAGATGTCCTTCATAATGTTTGGGACAAGGACACATTTTTACTTGATTTTAGCCCTCTGTTCCACAGTTGAAAATGTACTTATCAAGCAATTCAGAAGTGATTAAAGTACACACTGCAGACTTTCATGTAAGGGTACTTGCATACATTTCGGTCACACCATGTAGAAAGGACAATTCTTTTTATACAAGGTTCCCCTACGTGTCTTTGTCCAAAACATTATGGAGGACACTGCATATGTAGTCTGTCTGTGATCTGAGTTATTTTTTTTAAAGTAAGGAAAACAGACGTTTTGTGGTGAGGTAGTTATACTCTCTAATCATGGAGGCAGAGCGTGGCAATGTGTTGCATGTTGGTTAGCACCTACAAGTAAGAATTTCACTGTACTCTACACAAGCTCATTATCCTATATCCCTATATTTTTAGTTTGGTTAAAAAAAAATGGGGCAAACACACTACTGTATCTGTTTTCTCGAATTATGTGTTATTTCCAAACATCACAATGGGCAGATAATACTAATGAATGGTAAATGTGGCATGTGCTGTTCTCACCTACAAGCGGCCATCAAGGAGTGCTTCCACAGATGGCTGCTAACAATACCAGTGGAGAGTCTATTGCAGCCTCACCTCTATACAGTATAAGGTATAGTACAAAGAGTACTTTAATCCTTAAAGCAGTAAGTAAAATATTAGACCTCACAAAACTGAAATGAAAATAAAATATTCAGCACTTGCGCTTTACTTACTAATTACAGTAACTGATACTTTGTGTGCTTATAAGAATTCTAATTAAAAACATAACTTTATTTCAAAGATTAAGAAGACCAATTGGCTCTCCCAGTTACTGGCATTTTAATGCCCAGAGACATGCATACTGTCCTGACAGCACTGCGAAAGGAAATGCACTCCATTGCTACCATTTTGGCTGTCACTGCCGGTTTCCAGGACCACTATTGGTAAAACATAAGATACAACAATTACAGGGAGTTAGAAGCATTGAAAATGAACAGGACCAGTAAGAGAGGGCAATGTCAGGCAGTGAATTCAAAGGATGATGTCTAAAGTAATTCAGGACATGCATAAAAATGGATTTTTTTTCCATATGTAAACGGTTTATTAGATAATAAAAGATAAGTATCAGTTAATTAACAATACTTACATGTGGTCTTTGAAGGGAATATTTACACAGATAATGTTATGTGAGTGTAACTCTTTAAAGTACCATGTACTGATTGGAAAATGAACAGTAATTTATTATTTAAGGCTTTTTTTTTCTTCATTTTACTGTGATAAAACAGGAATTTACTGTTAGAAATGGTGGCCTTAGAAACTATTAGTAACCTAAAACCAGCCATTTTATACAGCATATTTAATTAGAGATGAACAACACTAACGCTAATATTTTTCTTTCATTAATTTTAACAGCTCAACCATAATGTCAGTGTTAGCCCAATGAACTGGCACAGCTCCATCCCAGTCTCTGCCAGCTGCCATTGCTCTCACAGTGTCAAGTTCCAGTGTCAATGGTAAGCTGGTCTACAAACAAAGTAAAGCACAAACAAGAAGTTTCAAAATGTACTTAAAATTACTGACAAATGAGGCTGATGCACCTTTTGTTAGGTCTGCTGCACAGTTTTACTGGTTTCTGCAGTCAAGCATAGATTTGCATACTGGAGGGTTTTTCCTTATTTTATTTGTTTATGATTCAGGCAAAGACAACTGAGAAGCAGACTCTAGAGAGAGTACCTTGTTTCTTGCATATGCAGATCAGGTTCTTTAATTAACAGATAGTTAAAATATAAAGGACTAAGAGGCAGCTTCTTGAAAATAAACATTGAGTCGCTAATACATTTTTTAACTGAAAAGTACAGAGCTTCTAAATATATATATATATATTTTGTGTCTGCAGGCTCATTGAACAGGTTCATGAGAGTACGTATATTATAATCAATCTGGATCAAGTTCATCACAAGAAATTCTAAATTTAAACTTATCAGCAAAGAAGATAGATAACTGCAGAGATCATAAAAACTGTAACATTCAAGGCAATGATTTTGTACTTACCCAAATCACTGATGTTATTCCAGATAGACGGAACAAGCAGGTATTGGCCTTTGGTTATCTGATCCTTAACATTCTCTCCCTCCTTCATATAAAATGGAGGATACCCTGATAAGCTGCAATAAGTCAAAATAAATCCAGAAATGCTATTCAAGAACAATACATAAAATAAACAAACCTCATCACACAAACTAGACAGTATCTTACAATATGCTATTCATATCTCTATTTTGCTCATTGCAAAAAAAAAAAAAAATTCTAAATAAATCATCAGGCATCCCTTTTCTGAAATTTCTTTTATCAAATACAAAGCCTTCTACAGCCAACATCTCCTCCAGGAGCAAACATCCCTACATTAACAGAGAGAGAAGAAACAATCTAACAGCTTGTCCTTGGACTGTGGGAGGAACCCAGTCTTCATATATAATTCACAGGAACATGAGGGTAAGTCGCAAACTTTACAAAGAATGAATTTCTATACGTCTTAGCAGGAATGCCATCTACAAGTGTACTCTTGCTGAAAGTAAGCTTTTTAAATGGACCGTTGGTATTTGCATCACATGATACAACTCATGTAAAGGTAATACAAGATCATTATAATTGCTTTGTCACATCTGGCACTTATACAAGGTATTCATTCACTCTCTTGGAAGAATAATGTTATACAACATTGAATCACAGTGGATTTAATTTGGCTTTTGTGACACTGATCGGCATTATTTTATAATATGTTTTATATACATAATCAGACCTCTTTGCAGAGATGTCTCCACCTTGACATTAAGTCTTTTTCTATTGATCACTGTCTAAAAGGCCAAATTAAATCCATTGTGATTCTTTCTTCTGGTAACAATTTTTTTTTTGATAGACACACTGAGTAACATCATTGGGGCAGAAAGGACACTGCAACCATACAAATGCAGGTGCACACCAAGTTGTAATATCATGGGTGCCATCTTATACAAAGCACGTAGGACAAAGAGGTTACTTATCAGAAATTTGCTTTAAGACAGATATGGAAAAACATTGCTTGCCAAAGCTAAAGAAAAATGATTAACATCTCTCTATTATAAAAGAAAATCTTGAGACGAGATGAGACTATTGCCAACAGATTTTTTCAAGTCCTGCCCTCCTCTCAACCATTTCCGGTTAACGGCCCACGCCCACGGTCCTCTCACCTATCATTTGTGTGAATGCTTTTGTTAGACACAGTTCCTGCACTCTCAGCTTTTAAATATTTTTATGTTTTCCTCACTTTAAGTTCCCAATAAAAGAAGACCAATTATGTCCAAATCTTATTGAAGAATTTCATCCCGAAGGGTTATCAACAGAAGAAATGAGTACACGGGCAATCCTAGCACTGACAAACGATGAAGTCAAACGAATTAACGTGAAAATTGTCGATCAGTTACACTGCAAATTGGTTAAATGTGTATCAATAGAGTATGCCGAAACAGTTGGTGGTAATGGTGTGGAAGATGAAAACATCAGCTTACAATATCCTGTAGAATATCTACAACCGTTAATACCGTCCGGTCTTCCACTGGCCAAATTACTGTTGAAAGAAGGATGTATCGTAATGTTATTGCATAATTTATATGTGAGTGATGGACTATGCAATAGGACAAGATTAGTTGTATTCAAAATTGGTCGAACAATTCTGACATGTAAAATTTTACCAGGCAACAAGAAAGGCAATGTAGTACATCTTCCGCGAAAAACATTAGACACCAAAGAAGATCTTGATATGCCATTCGTATTAAAACGTTTACAGTTGCCCATTAGAATAGCTTCTGCTATGACAGTTAAGAAATCACAGGGACAAACATTCGAAAAAGTCGGTTTATATATTAGAGAGAAAGAAACAATATTCACTCATGGGCAGTTATACGTTGTGTTGCCACGATGTAACTCCTAACATGGAATCAAAATTCAATGCAATATTGATGAAAAGTTAATTCCAAATATTGTTTTTACTAAAGTGTTACAGTAAAAGTGTAAGTTTTAAAAATATTTGCGTGTTAATTTCAAAGCCAAACAGAAAAAAAACGTATAGCGCAACAAATACCTCTAACACAACATGAAACAATTTTCTTTCAATTTATTACGTTTTACTGTTTTTTACTATGGTTAATTACATGCTGTAATGTAAAGTAGTTGAGTCTATTATGCTGATGTAACAATTCACATGAAAGTAATAATCTGTTTAAATTATACATCTACTTCTCCATACACGAGTGGCAGAGCCACAAAGTGCTTAGAGCGTACCGCCTTGCCTGGGAGTTGACTAGTGAAGCAAGCAGGGGGCAGAGCCCCCTAGTGTTTTTCCAGCAGTAAAACTCCCATTGAAAAAAGAATTAAGAAAACTGTGTTCTGTAGGTAAAAGAGTTAAAGTAAAATACTATTTTGGTATTTTTATCTAAAAGGCTTATCTGTGTATTTTCATGAAGATATTCTGAATCATTGGACAATTTTTTGCTGTTATGTGGCAAAAATGTACAATGATTTACAACCAGATATCCCAGGCTATGAGCATGAACCATTTCAAAAAACTTCTAAAAACCCATGTCTTTATTTTGATTTTTTGAAAATGTCTGTTTATTGCACTATTGGTAATAGATTACAATAAATATTGCAATATCATGTAATACGATGATTGCTGGAAGAGGCTTCATCTGCCCTGCATTAGCTTGTTAGGAAAATGGGTTGATGGATGACGAAAGTACTCTACATCTGCCTTTGGATTTTGGTAAGGGTATGGATGCGCCAACTATAGAAGAGTCCTTCTGCATCAAATCTTCTAGGATAGTGCATTGTAACAATAATAAAAAGCTTACTACATTTATGCATTGTAAAATCTGCAGGGTGTCATAGTTGGTCTTCTAGCCTTGCAGCCCCAAGAGGTTTATTTTCTTCTGCATCATGCTGGCTGGAGTTATTCTTTTCCTATCCTTTTTTGCCTTCTGACAACAGCATCAGACTCTAAATTTTATTACAACTATAAAAGGGCTTAAAAATGATGTATATTTAATAGTAATTTAAGATGTACTTGATTACATTTCTGACACTTTTTTCTTTTAAATACATTTCTCTGTTTATCTATATTGTCTATTCTACTTAATTATTATGTGCATCTGTTTTCTTTGTAATTGTAATACTTTCTTTTAATTATTTTAACGCACTTTAAACTAAACTTTTTACAAGGAAATGTGCTATATAAATAATGCTGTTTCAGAATTCACAACATATGCGAATGATTGATTTATCAGTAATCAACTTCTAACACATTTCTAACTTCAACTGCAGTACCTTATGCACACTAACACACACCAGGCTGGGCAATGGCTTCCCCTCAAAAATGTTTTGGAAATTCCCTTGAAACACTCTTACATCTTAAAACACATAGAAAACAAATACAATACATACCAAATAAAAAGTAGCACTCCTAGACTCCAGCAGTCCACTGCCTGGCTGTATCCTACTGTTGCAGCATCAGTGAACACCTCTGGTGCAAGATACGTGGGTGTACCACATAACGTTCTCATTAAGGAAGACTCCTCCAAAATTTTTGACTGATTAAAATCTGTAATCTAGAGGCAATTTCAGTGGGAGATTAGGATTCACCAAGACTTTATTGAAATGAAGCAAATGCAGTCAGAAAACAACTACTTCTGTCCACTTACTTTTATCAGGCAATTTTCTGCATGTGAAGCCAACAGAACATTTTCAGGTTTAAGATCCCTGTGAATAATACCATTTGCATGAAGATACTGTAAAGAAAAAGATTTTTTAATGAGACCTCAAAAGTTGACGTCCCTCCACCAGAATCCCCAAGACAAAAAGATTCAATCTGAAAACTAAAGAAGAGACTAAATCCAAATCCTCAGACAAAAGAAAAAGAATCAGAATTCAACTGAGGTTTGACTCTGGAGTTAGCCCAAAGCAGTCATTAACTGTCAGAAACACTGAAAGTTTCTGTCTGACAAGTGCAAACAGAAAGAGGCTTTAAATGGAACTAGTAAAATCTTATGAGATGCTATTGTTGAAATGTAAAGAGCAAGAGCAAAATACAAAGGAATTTCACATCATAGAACACCGTAAAGACCACTTATAACTAAAGAAAGTATAGCACCACTAGAATACTATGATAAGAAATTAAGCACTTTTTAACATAATGAGGAAAATATAGGATGCTTAGATAATTCACCAACATCATCTAATACGCCACTGGTTGTTATAGTGCTGCATTTGAAAAATCATGTTATTCTACAAACTTTTTAATCAAACCTAAAATGTGTTCAAACAAATGTATAAATGCAGGCTGCTTCAGTAATGTGCTTGGGGAAAGTGCTGAAAAACATTTTTTGTTTGCTGACAGTGTTTGTTTATTTGGCTTTAATTGCTAATGTGAGCATACTATTAGCAAGACAGTACGTTTTAGTGCTGCATTGTCTCTTTTCTGAGTGTGCTTCTACAAAATTTGATGGGCTGACATGCTAATTACATGGATGGATTGGCAGGGCGAGTGCCTCTAGTTTCTTTCTCCATTTACGCAGTGAATACCACAGGACTCAATGATCATGCACACATATAATAATAAGGCCTAAATCACAATGAGCACTGTATTATCTGCTGTTCATGTTTGTATCCTTTCCTTTTTACTGTGCATTTCCATCCAAGAACTTAGGTGTATAACATAATGGAGTTGCACTTCGTTTTTGAAAATCAATTGTTTATACTTTGATAAAAGGATTAACTTTTCCATGCTGAACACCCTTATTTACACCTATGCAGTAACATCAATTCTATTCTGTGCCCATATTCATATCACCATGGAGGAGCGAGGTGCTTTTTAAAAATATAGGATATGCTGCCTATTTTCTGCATGAAGATGCAGTATTTTTATTGCAGAACCTTAAACACAAAATGGACTAAGACAGTGTACAGTAGGACAAATATACACATCTATTTGGAAAGTCTGTTCACTTTTTCATCATTGCCATCATTATCCACATTTAATAACTGAACTAGACTGTATTTGTGTGTGTTAGTTTTTTGTCAATTGTGTTGCTGCCATCAGGGTTTACTCAGGTGGGTTATTGTGTATTTGCATTATTTGAATATTTGTTTTTGTTAATCATTATTGAATACACTTGTTTGGGACCTTAAATGACCTCAGTGTGAATTGTCTCTGTGTTGGAAGTTTGTGTGTGTGTGTGCCAAGCCAGGCTGGGAGTGTTCCTGTCACTTCTACTAAAATAAACAAATCACTTTCTATTTAGCATGAACCGGAGTGCACCACGTCCACTACAGTGATATTGGTGTTTTATTTGGAGTGCTCAAAGCATTTATGAATGCCAGCTCCACTTCACATTGCACCTTTATGTTTCTCTTTCCTTGTGTAAAAATAAATTTAATATTTGTACTAGAAGACATGTATTTTCTTTCTGAATGTTATGCGATTCATAAAATAAGGAAAATACATATTATAATTACATATTAAAGCATTCTGTACCTTAACTGCAAGAAGCATTTGGTAGAAAAAAAGCTTAGTAGTGGCTTCTTCCAGTCTCTTCACTCGATGTACTCTCTCAAAGAGGTCACCACCTTCCATCCTACAAAAACCAAAACAAAAAATATAGTGTGTGTATATTATATATATGTTAATAATGTGTATGTACAGTATATATATTATATTATATATATATATATATATATATATATATATGTATGTGTGCGTGTACAGTTAGGTCCATAAATATTTGGACAGAGACAACTTTTTTCTAAGTTTGGTTCTATACATTACCACAATGAATTTTAAATGAAACAACTCAGATGCAGCTGAAGTGCAGACTTTCAGCTTTAAGTCATTGGGTTGAACAAAACGACTGCATAAAAATGTGAGGCAACTAAAGCATTTTTTAACACAATCCCTTCATTTCAGGGGCTCAGAAGTAATTGGACAATTGACTCAAAGGCTATTTCATGGGCAGGTGTGGGCAAGTCCGTTGTTATGTCATTATCAATTAAGCAGATAAAAGGTCTGGAGTTGATTTGAGGTGTGGTGCTTGCATGTGGAAGATTTTGCTGTGAACAGACAACATGCAGTAAAAGGAGCTCTCCATGCAGGTGAAAGAAGCCATCCTTAAGCTGCAAAAACAGAAAAAACCCATCCGAGAAATTGCTACAATATTACAAGTGGCAAAATCTACAGTTTGGTACATCCTGAGAAAGAAAGCAAGCACTGGTGAACTCAGCAACGCAAAAAGACCTGGACGTCCATGGAAGACAACAGTGGTGGATGATCGCAGAATCATTTCCATGGTGAAGAGAAACCCCTTCACAACAGCCAACCAAGTGAACAACACTCTCCAGGGGGTCGGCGTATTGATATCCAAGTCTACCATAAAGAGAAGACTGCATGAAAGTAAATACAGAGGGTGCACTGCAAGGTGCAAGCCACTCATAAGCTTTAAGACTAGAAAGGCTAGATTGGACTTAGCTAAAGAACACCTAAAAAAGCCAGCACAGTTCTGGAAAAACGTTCTTTGAACAGATGAAACCAAGATCAACCTCTACCAGAATGATGGCAAGAAAAAAGTATGGAGAAGGCGTGGAACAGCTCATTATCCAAAGCATACCACATCATCTGTAAAACACGGTGGAGGCAGTGTGATGGCTTGGGCGTGCATGGCTGCCAGTGGAACTGGGACACTAGTGTTTATTGATGATGTGACACAGGACAGTAGCAGCCGAATGAATTCTGAGGTGTTCAGAGACATACTGTCTGCTCAAATCCAGCTAAATGCAGTCAAATTGATTGGGCGGCATTTCATGATACAGATGGACAATGACCCAAAACATACAGCCAAAGCAACCCAGGAGTTTATTAAAGCAAAAAAGTGGAAAATTCTTGAATGGCCAAGTCAGTCACCTGATCTTAACCCAATTGAGCATTCGTTTCACTTGTTGAAGACTAAACTTCGGACAGAAAGGCCCACAAACAAACAGCAACTGAAAGCCACTGCAGTAAAGCATTAAAAAGGAGGAAACCCAGCATCTGGTGATGTCCATGAGTTCAAGACTTCAGGCTGTCATTGCCAGCAAAGGGTTTTCAACCAAGTATTAGAAATTAACATTTTATTTCCAGTTATTTAATTTGTCCAATTACTTTTGAGCCCCTGAAATGAAGGGATTGTGTTAAAAAAATGCTTTAGTTGCATCACATTTTTATGCAATCATTTTGTTCAACCCACTGAATTAAAGCTGAAAGTCTGCACTTCAACTGCATCTGAGTTGTTTCATTTAAAATTCATTGTGGTAATGTACAGAACCAAAATTAGAAAAAAGTTGTCTCTGTCCAAATATTTATGGACCTAACTGTATGTATATACACACACATTAATGACTTCAGATGAAACAGTCAGACCCAGTACAGTAAATGCTAGTAGTTAAATTAATTTACAGACCTTAACAATTACTAAGGAACAAGAATCTAAAGTACAATTTTTGTTATGTGAATCTTCACTAGTTTGGTTTTCCTAACACTTAAACCAAAGAATTTCTATGCTACTTGAGCTTTTGATGCATTTACAGTACTAATGCAAATTCTACTTCTGTTTGTGACCAAGCGGTGCGAGTATTTTGCAGTATTGTTTGACAGTACATATGGGGAGTGCCAACAGACAGAGGGAGTAGGACAATCACAGGACATATGAAGAAAGCCACCTGGAGGACAAGAGGTGGCAAAAGGTGTTATCAGAAAAGTCCCATAGCAGTCATTCTGTGAGGAGTGAGATGCAAGCTGTGCACAGCATTGCACTGGATGATAGTGATTAGGGTTTTTAGAAACAGAAGAGATCAGTGTACAGGGTACAGCACATTAAAAGATGCATTATGTAGTAAAGTAACAAGTAACATAATGCAGTACTAATTTTCTTGAAGTAAAATACCTGCAATTCTTGAAGAAGAAGAAAAAAATACTGTGTTATTTCACAGATGAGTTACACTGTGTACACATGCTCCAATTGTCTGGTTACAGCTAGTAAGGAAGAAGTTAATCACGTGCATAGCTTGCATTCATGTAAAAATAGCCAAACAAAAAAGTTATAGGCATACGTTTAACCCTACATCTGCTGAGAAGGATCACAGGGAGCCAGTGATTATCACAGCAGCTTTGAGTGTAAGGCCAGAAACCAATGGGCTTTTGCAGCCAGGAGATGTGATTGAAGTGCTTTCTCTGTGCCTCATGTAGGCTGCTCATGGAGCTGCTTTTTACAGCAAGCTTCTCCAGGTATTCACCCCCCTTCAGATAGGCCTCAGCCATCTGGGAGGAATGTTCCTCTCAGGTCAGGACCCACGGGCGATATGGTATTTATGCAACATAAGAAAATGGTCAAATTTGTTTTTGGTCCATTTCTTGAAGGTACATGGGACTGACCTAAATAGGATATAGAAGAACCAGGACATAGTCATCAAAAATATCAATAGCTGTTGTAATTTCATGACTTGCCCAGCCTAGGAAAAGGATATGGCTGTCCCCAATACAAAAATAATCTGCATTATGGAAAAATGGGGGTGTGACAATGACAAACTCAAAAAGATCTTAAGGTGTTCTTCATCCTATGCCATATGTTTAGTGTATACAAGATCCACAAGCCTAAATGAGTGGAAGCAGTGCTTAAATCTCAATAAACTCAAAAAAGCCCAGCTTAGCTTCATTTGAAAAGTATGACAGAGAAATATGAGGTTGGTCTAACCAGCTTCAGACAGATCTAGCAGTGAACAACTAATGGTACTGCAGAGTTTGGAAGGAAATATTAAAAAAAAGTGGATAAAAATAGTAAATTGGATTAAGCAGGCTTGAAAATTAAAAACAAAAATGTTTTCATCTATTAAATGAAGTGTTGTATTTTAAAATTAAGCTTTAATGTTTTAAATTTATGGAAATGAGACAAAAATTAGATTGTCCCTTTGATAACACATTACGTATTCTGTTCAACTAATTACTTTTGACATGCTTTTGTTGTTGCAGAATTTTCCCCCTACATTTTTCACAAGGCATAACTATTAACAGGGTTAAGCAAGATGTGTTAGTCATCTGTTTATTCACTGGTGCTCAACTCCAGAGAAGGGTGATCAGGGTTTTTATTTATTTGTCACTGCTGCCACAGATGCTTCTCATCCTGAAGCACTGCGTATCATGGGGAGATGCTACTCCAGCCTGTAGCACAGTCATTAAATAATTTCGCAGGTTTCACTATTAGTGTTTTTTGTTAACTTTGTAGTAGGGAACAGCCTAGGGATGACTTGCTAAAATGGAGCACCTCAATCTTTAATCTACCAGTTGAAATTTGAATTAAGCTTATACAGCCAACTCTTTATGAACAATCATTCTACAGAGAGAACAATTCCTGCTGTTAGATACTGCTTTATGGTATTTTTAAATTTCCTGCATTGTCAGCTACAATATTTAGTACAGATTCATTTATAATATTAAATGCACTAAATAGGTCTTCAATAAATGCAGTAACATATTTAACACTCTTTGCTTTGCTTTAGTAGTTTTGTTTTTAGTACAATATTCTGTAAAACAAATTTGTGCCATTAACCACAATACAAACTTATTAAGTATTACCTCAAATTACTTTGAGGAATATTATTTTAACTGAGCTTTGCAAATTATGCAGGGATATATTTCCATTAAAATACTGGAACACAAATTGGGTAGAATGCAGGTCGAGTTGACACAAAGGTGGGGGGAGTTCTCTTGTAGTGGATATATGTATGAAAGATCATCTACACTAAGAATAAGTTCATATGAATCCATATTCAAAAACCGGTTAGATAAAAAAGTAAAAACTTTGGTTGATATGGGGTAGGCTAGTATCGAGAACAGAATATGATTCTTCTACCACTAATTTTAGCTAGTAAGTAGAAAAACTGATCAGAGCCATCTCACTCTGATCTAGGAATTTTCCACTGAAAGTTACAGCTTGGAAGAATAGCCACTTCAGTTAGCAAATCACTAAAACATAACAGAAAAAAGACAGAATACAACAACAATCCAAATTATCCAGCGGTCGTATTAACTCTTACTCATTGGGCCAAAACCACATGGCAAAGTACTAATTGAACGATGAAAGTAAAGGCAGTTACTGCATGGGAGAAGTAGCTTAAAAGTTGTCTATGGTCTGAGAAGCCAGTTTTGGGTTATCGAAGATCACATTCTCTGAGGCATCTGTCTCATTAAGATGAACAGGCTAAAGAAGGAATGGTTCAGCCCAGCAGCATAGGCTCCTTTAATAGCATAGACCATAGCTTTTCTGGTCTGTGCTGAGAAAAAGTTAATAAGCTGAGCTTTGTATAAGTTGTACATTTTCTAATTATCCTAGGCAACAGTTTGACTATTAGTATAATTAAGGAATTTTAGAACAAATAGTCTTAGTTGAGACCCATCAAGACAAGAAAAGCAAATCTTGTGGCAACTCTTAGTGAGCATCAAAAACCTGTGTAAGGAAGGGGCAGTACAGAGAGCTATAATTTACTGAAAAACTCAAGAACATGTCAACCTCAGCATTCTCATTTATACCCACAATGCTAAAGTTGTTTATTTAGATTTTTGTCCCTAACTAGCGTAACTCTGAACTCAGGAATGAAAAGTTCCAATCACTCCAGTTATTGAATTTTCTTGTTTTGCTAACCCCAAGGTGTTCAACAGCTTTCCAGAATTCTGTGAAAGTTTTTTCTGCTCCTCATTAATGTCCGTTTGGTCAGGCTGCCGTCTTCGGAATCGGCTGTCTCCTTGTGGGGAACATTCTTTTATGGGCTAGATATTTCAGAGTGAGCTTAACAAGATCCAAATAACATTTTAATTCAAGGGAATATGTAGTTTGAAAACTCATATAATGTGGATTAGGGGGCAAGAGACAGAAAGACAGACAGATGGCTCCAGAGAACTATCCTATCACATATCCATATACCACCAGGGGTCAAATGGTCTGGAGGTGAAAGAATTACAGGGGCAAGACATAAAAGAAATACAATAAAAGTATAGAAGCAAGACTCCATACAAGCCATAAAGTTCAAAAGATACAAGAAAAAATAAGACTCAAGAGAACTGGAAACTGACTCAAGGTGAGGGCTGAAAAGCAACAATTAATGTGTACTTAAACAAACACCACTCATTCTCGTGATGTCTTGAAAACACTGCCTGATGGTTAAAACTAGGGGCAGGAACAAGGTGCAATCACATAATAAACGAATGTTAGGAGTATAAGAGACGGCCGGCAGCCCAGCCTAGCTGGAACGCCCAAGATGTGGTAGGATGGGGAAAGGCAGCCTCTTTAGGGCACTGCTTCCACCAGAATGCTAGATGGCAGCTTCCTGGTGCCCCGGACTCCCATGGGACACTATGGGACTTGCAGTTCTTTTTTTCAGCCCTGTTGGGTACCGTGGGTGCCGCCAGGGGGTACTGTAAAAATGGAGTTTGTGCCTAACCTGGAAGGGCTTACAGACCACATGGGCGGAAGAACCGAAGCACTTCTGGGTTGGCCACTGTAAACAGACTTTCCAGCCTCACAGCGAGGAGCCAGAGTTGGGTGGAAGGTAGACAAAGCTTATGGGAGGAGCAGAGGAGAAAAGACAGGAAAAGAAAATTAATTGTGTGTGCTGTTTATTGTTTACTTGTGGCAGTGGTGGTGGGAAACACTTTGTGAAGAGTTTCCTTAAAATAAAAAAGCTCTTTGTGCTTTTAACTTGTGCCTGGTGTCTGTTGTTTTGGGATTGAGGAGCAAAAGTGCCCTCTAGTGGCCACAACAGAAATGTGAAAACATATCCCCCAATCAATATACCGTACAGGTGTTTTTAAATACCATGAAACCAACAATTCAGGTGTATCACCAAGTTTAATAATTGGTTTTAAAATTATTTACATTAAAGCACTTCAGAAACCCTGACGTTTAAAGACAGCTTGAAGACCCGAGACCCTAGGTATATTTACTATCTGCTTTAGTGTTCCCAAATTTTACTTATTCACAATTAGAAAATTCCTCTTTCACACAACCAAAATTTACTTTAAATGCCTATAAATGCAAAGAGTTATTATTATTACTACATTTTCTTTTACAAAATAATGAAATCATATGAAATAACAATCCATATCTTTTTACAAGTGACAGTTGCGCAGAAATTGAGCTTTTGCACAACCAAAGAAGGACAAGTGAGTATAAATTAAATGGATGGTCTAGTGGAGGCCTACAAAGGCCTCCCTTGTTTTTCAACATTTACCAGAAAGATCAACTTTGTAGATATTGCATATTATTTATATATTTGTCAGACACTGCACATTACTTCACTAACAACAATTAAAAGAAAAAGTTTTAATTAAATGTATAGACATCATGAAAAATACATTTTCAGTTATCAGCTACTAATTTCTAAAAGGACAAAAAAAATTTAACACAAAATTGTTCTTGCATTTACATTTTAAGAGAAAGATAACTATTATTTCAACTGAAATTTTTCCAGGATAAAAACTATGACATAAAATAGACAGCACTGACCAGCCAGATATTGCCATTTACAGTTAGCTGGCATCATTACAAAACACATTTCGATTCATTATCAAGAAGGAAAAAGATGGATTATATACAAAATTTATAATAAAGACTTTTTCTGCATTTCAGGGATATGAAGAAGAAATTTTACAGTATTATGATCTCTGGTGCCTTAAAGGTATCCTGTTACTAAAGACTTTAGGCAAAAACATGTATTAAGCTTTTGTAAACAGTGTTAATACTGCATGAATATTTTGTGACATACATAAAAAAAATGCAATTCTTCCAATTTCTATTTTGTGACAGTCTGATATATTAAAAAAAAAGTTTAATGGGGGATATGACCTGCAAGTCTTAGATGCCATAAAAATGAGTGCATAATGTAAAAATCACACTGTTATCGGAGCGTCCAAAAAAAAAATCTGATCAATTAGAGAGGGAAAATATTTAATAAATTGTATAAAATATACAAAAATAAAATATTCCAACCACTTATTTGCCTGATTTTTAAGACTACCAGCTCAGTATAGAATGATTCACATTGCGAGTCCAAAGAGAATAAACAAAAATAAATAACTTACAGTTCTAAAACTATACAGTACACATCATCTGAGTGGAAGAAATCTAGTGTCTTTATCAAGCAGGGCTGAAAAGACACAAAATAAGATCCATGATTAATGTGACAAATTGAAAAAGTAGATACGCAGTAAGTAAAATACATAAAATCAGCAAATGTACAGATTATAAAACATATAGCTAACATCCATAACGAATATACACATTTGCTTTTAGAATAAAGTTTGCAGCAACAGATACCTATATATTTAAAATATTAAACTCAAGAATAAGAATGATGTGCAACATGATGTCAGTGTGATCATTTGACTGGAGAATAAACTACAAAGGTGTTGAGTCAATAGCCTCCCACTTAATTAATTAAGTGGCTTATTGAGGTTCACTCAGTCTGCCTGTACTCACTCTCTCTCTCTCTCTTATATATATATATATATATATATATATATATATATATATATATATAATATGTACATAGATCACTGTGAAAACTCAAGTAATAACTTATGTAATGTCATAAATGGTTGCCAATTTGTTTTTTGTCCTTTGATCAGCAATACAGCTTGTGCATTAAGGCACTGCAACTTGCCAAACACACAATCACCAGGTGCACTCTTTTATATGGACTCCTCATCAGTTTACCTTTAAAAAAAAAGGTGTTAATTCAAAGCTTAGGTCACAGCAAGACAATGGCTACACTTAATTTTCTGTGCATGCCGTAATGCTTCAGATTTCATCACAACCAAGGAAAAGGGCCATTGGCATGTTGCAAGCAGGCACATCATGCGTAAGTGTTGCTAGACGATATGGATTTAGACATTTCAGTTGTCTGAACTGCAGACATTTCAGAAAACTGGCAGGACAGAGGACGATGCAAAATATAATTACCATTGAGTGACCAACACTTCATACTGGTCATCTGAGGCATTGGTGCAGATTTGCCTCCTGTTCTGCTGCTAAAGCTGCTGTCAGATACAATGTTCACATCAGTGACATGACAGTGAGGCACATGCTCCATTCCTCTGGCATTAAAGCTAAATGACCTGTCAGAGAAGTTCTCTGCTCCTACTTCATATGTGACCTAACCCAATATCAAAACAATACCAGGTAACACATACAATGCGGTCACAGCTGTTAAGGAATGCTGGCATACACATGCTACTTAGTGCTGCTTTCTCTCCTGAACGTATACCCACACGGCACCTTTGGGATGTCCTGGTAGGCAATATCCAAACACCTGACCTTCTGGCTGTTAGTGGCAAACAACCTTGTCATGCCCGTCTGGAGAAATGGGACAACACTCTACAAATGCAAATGTAAACGTTCATTGGTTCTATGGGCCAGAGGTTTCAAGCAGAAGTGGCTGCAAGAGGCGTTCACCCAAGACACTAACAGGAAAAATGTTATTCCTTTCCTGTTGTTTTTGTTGCTGTACTGTTTGGTTTCTGAATTATTCTAAATTCCTTATAGATACACAATTGATATTGTTTGCTTATGTAATTTGACAATACAGTCCAATAGTAAGGTAGAATTTTGTTTTTTCCCCATCAGCATATATAAATATTTGTAAAATTTATTATGTTACAAGTTGATTTGGATACAGATGTCTGTCTATATAAAGTATGATTATAAAAGTTAAACCCAAAAGCAGTAATCAGCACAAAAGTCAAATTAAGCTTTGCCTCTCTTTGTTTATTTTGACTAACTTAATGTAGTTCTATTTTATAATTTAATGCATAAATATAAAAAAACACACATTTAGAATGCAAATAAAATAATTATCTACTTACGTACATGGTCTATTTTCTTCAGTATTCTAATTTCCCTCTCAGCTGCAGAAACTAATGCCTGTGAAAAATACCACATGACCATAAATAAAAAAGTAAATAAAAGGATAAGTTTATCATAGATCTAAAAATGTGTGCCATTTTTTAAACCGCCAAATCTCTCATTATTACTTCAAGTATCCTGCAATATACAGAGATATTAAGTTATAAAATTGGTTTTGTGTTCCAAAAAAGAAAGAAATGTAACAGCTGTGTCAGTGGTTCAATGAAATGAGGAACTGGCACATCTTGTTTTATTGCGCAGAAGCAATAGTTTTTCAAACATTTGTATAAGTCACACAATATTCATATTACAAAGTGTTTAACAAGGAAAAAAATGAAAGAATGAGAAAAGTACAAATAACTGCAAAAGTAAATGATAAAAAGCAAGTGGCCTGCTGCTATCATAGAGCACAGACATTTTAGAATTAGAAAACACATAATGCAGTTGGATAAACAATCTTTAACAAATTAAAATAGAAAGACAAAATTGTTAAATTGTGCTATGAAAACAGATCAATTTTTATAAGTTGTTAATTTTTCCTTTTTCTAAGAGTGCAAGATTACCAGAATCTCCTCGAAGCCGTCCGAAAGTCGTTCTCCATGACCTCTCCAAACTCCTCCCATGCCCGAGTTTTTGCCTCGGCAACAACCGAAGGCGCATTCCGCTTGGCCTGCCAGTACCTATCAGCTGCCTCCAGAGACCCACAGGACAAAAAGGTCCTATAGGACTCCTTCTTTAGCTTGACGGCCACAGCTCCGGTCAGCCGCCTCAACAATAGAAGCACGGAACATGGTCCATTCAGACTCAATGTCCCCCACCTCCCTTGGGACGTGGTCGAAGTTCTGCCGAAGGTGGGATTTGAAGCTACTTCTGACAGGGGACTCTGCCAGCCGTTCCCAGCAGACCCTCACAACACGTTTGGGCCTACCAGGCCTGACCGGCATCTTCCCCCACCATCGAAGCTAACTCACCACCAGGTGGTGATCAGTTGACAGCTCCGCCCCTCTCTTCACCCGAGTGTCCAAGACATATGGCCGCAAGTCCAACGACACGACCACAAAGTCGATCATCGAACTGAGGCCTAGGGTGTCCTGGTGCCAAGTTCACATATGAACACCCTTATGCTTGAACATGGTGTTCATTATGGACAATCCGTGACTAGCACAAAAGTCCAATAACAAAACACCGCTCAGGTTCAGATCGGGGGGGCCATTCCTCCCTATCACGCCCTTCCAGGTCTCACTGTCATTGCCCACGTGAGCATTGAAGTCTCCCAGCAGAACAAGGGAATCCCCAGAAGGTATGCCCTCTAGCACCCCCTCCAGAGACTCCAAAAAGGGTGAATACTCCAAACTGCTGTTCGGCGCATACGCACAAACAGTCAGGACCCTTCCCCCTACCCGAAGGCGGAAGGAGGCCAACCTCTCGTCCACTGGGGTAAACCCCAATGTACAGGCTCCAAGTCGGGAGGTAATAAGTATGCCCACACCTGCTCGGCGCCTCTCACCGGGGGCAACTCCAGAGTGGTAGAGAGTCCAGCCCCTCTGAAGGAGATTGGTTCCAGAGTCCAAGCTGTGCATCGAGATGAGTCCAACTATATCTAACCGGAACCTCTCGACCTCGCGCACTAGCTCAGGCTCCTTCCCCTTCAAAGAGGTGACAT
>JANRMT010062840.1:32451571-32513842 GCA_026402145.1 Polypterus bichir lapradei
GACCTCGCGCACTAGCTCAGGCTCCTTCCCCTTCAAAGAGGTGACATTCCACGTCCCAAGAGCCAGTTTCTGTAGCCGAGGATCAGACCGCCAAGGTCCCCGCCTTTGGCCACCACCCAACTCACACTGCACCAAACCTCCTTGGCCCCTCCCATAGGTGGTGAGCCCATGGGAAGTGAATTGTATTCCCTTTTTTCAATCCCCATCATAAAATACAAGATTTTCCTTCTTTTTTTTTTTTAAAGACTGAAGAAATTCTACTGACCCCGGTGGGTGGAAACTGTTTTCTGCTGATGACCTTCAAGGCAACTTTTCTGTAATTAGATTTTTCAAATGCAAGCTTCACCTCACCGCATACACCACTAAAAAGATGGAATAAAAAGCACAGTTAAACAGCTCTCATTGTTCAATCATTGCCATCTAGTGGATGAATTAAAGAAATGAAAAGTGAAAGCATACACTTTATCAAGTGTATAGGGATATAACAAAGTAGTGTAAGTACTACACTAAAAATGTAAGGATAACTTTAAAGATGTAAGTAAAACATCTCAGCTGTCCAATATTTTCTTGATATCTTTGTAGTATTCTGCTGAATTGTCTATCCTGAAGATTACAAATGTAAATATTTTGAAAACTATGATTCATCTGACTACTATAATGTCTTACTGATCAATTTGTACATTATAATGAAACCTTGAAGTTAATGCAATAATTAAAAGTATAAATCTGATCATTTGGCTAAAAGATTATTACATCATCATCATCATTATTATTATACATTGGTTAATGCCTTCAATGCAATTACAAACATGAGGATATAATACAAATGTTTGTATACATTTTTCACAACTGATGTAAATTTGTGGTCATTTATGGTCACTCAGTTTGTGGCAGGCAGAAATGTAAATGCCATCTTTCTCATTTAAGATTCAGTGCTGTAGTCAAGACACTGCTACCATTCTCCTTATAAATCAAAAAAGTTCTAAAACATGTTATGCTGCTACTTTTATTTTAACATTGCAAAATTTTGGAACCGTTTGCCTTTTAGTGTGAAACTGCACATATTTTTATGTTAAAGGTTTGATTTAATTATTTTTGTAAACTACAGATACTCATTTTAAGAAGAATGTACAAGGCAAGAGACCAATTTACATGTAAAAACTTTTTAAGCAGTCAAAGATAGTTGATTCTTCTACACGTTCCATTTGTATTGCATACTATTTCAAAATACATAAATGCTGCCCATGCATGTTAAAATACTATCACAAGTAATTTTAAAGCAACAATGAGATGCTAAAAAGCAATTTAATGTTGTTAATAAAGGAGAAAGAGAGTTTTAGTAAATAAGATAAAAAGCACACTTCAAAGAAATTTCTTCTTACCTTCCAATTTTATTGGAAACTACGTACTTCTTTTTAAACTCTTCTGGAAGATTTGTTGTTTCATCATCATCAGCAGTAAGGTTGGAAAACACAAATACTAAACAAGATAATATAAATATCTTTATAAACCAAAAAATTACAAAATTTAGTATGCTTTTATTAACTTTCTCCTTACTGCAAAGAAACTCACAAGTAAATTTAATCACACTGTGAATTGTTTTTAGCAATTCTTCACATTTGCAATGTACCTCCAATCTTACTAGTTCTTTTCTTTAGTAGGTTATTGCTCCACATCTGCACTCGGTGAAGGCCGCTATGCAAAAATAAACTCAAATGAATTGAACTGAATCCTCCACCAGAAATTTAAATTTACTACCATAAGCTCAAGCAAGGATAAGAGGGTTAAAACTCCACTTTACCCTTTAACAAACTACTGTTCCAAGTGTGAAAAATGGTTATTTCATATAGAAAGTGCTTGATGCCAAAACTAAATTTTGGACCCTGCATCATTTACGTTAAGGTATCTCTTCATTCTTTATTTGGCTACCAAGCATATTATTAGTTTTCTGATTGCCAATCATAAATTGCTACCCTAAAACATTGGAAAATAAATTAATTGGTAATAACAAAAACAGAACATACTTGGTATGGCTACGTTACACTAATTATTGTTTGTTTAAATGTAGCACTTCAATGGCAAAAGGAGGAAAAGGTCTTCTTTACAACATACACTGAAGCTCCCAGTTGAATGCAACATTTTCCCAAGCGGCTTATGCAGAAGCCTCTTAAACAGCTGCACAAACATAAAATTATTCTTGATGTGGTTTGACAAAACTGTACAAATGAAAAATAGAAGCTATGAATGTATTGTTTGATGAAGTAGAGTATGACAGTATTAACAGTTACATAAAATGTTCTGTCTATAGGGCTCTGAAATACTGCATAGAATGTGTATATTCTTAATAAAAAAGCTGAAATTAAACACGTTTAGTATTTTTCTGCCACACATTTCCTTAGTGTCTATCCTTGTAGTAATTATCGTCAAGGTCAAACAGGAAAAAAACGCATGTGCAGTTCACAAAATGCTAATAATCCTGATACACGTCTGTACAACAGTAAAGGTCTCCTGGATCCTCATCCTAGGATGATTCGAACCTACTGGGAAAGATTTGCAAGACTAGGTTTGCCATTCCAGATTATTTGTCATGATTTGGCAAACATTAAATTTTCAAAACATCAAAGTGACTACATCATAGCACACAGAGCAGCCCATTAAAATGCAGGCAGTATGAGTAGAAATGCAATAAAAGTAAATTAAATCCAAAGAAGTCATTATGAAGAAGAGTTATTAATGCAGTGGGACTTGGAGCTCGGTCACCTTTATTGTGAGGGAAAGATAATGACAACTCTGCCTTATTGACCAGTGGGACCTTGCATCCTTTACCAATAAGCTGACCATTCAAAAAGGTACCATTGCCACTGTGGTCTTCAATGTATGGAAGGTCATTAACCTGAGTGGGCAAAAAAAAAAAATTGGTTCATTAAAGTGCTGGAATACAACACCTCCATAATTAGTTTCCAATTGTATTTTTTAAAACAAAGAAAAATTACATGGCTGTTACAGAAGGAACAATGCTATAGCACTGCATCACTAGATGAAGGGGTACATATGTGTGCTGTGAAGATGCCAGGTATCATATGCATAAAATATCTTGAAAAAAGCGAAAGGGCTTTCAGAAGAGTATTTGCCGAGATTTATCTTGTAAATGTGTTTAAGATATAAATGTGGTATTAGTTCAGAGAATGTGTCATGAGCCTGGTTCCTCAGTATATACCTATAACTGAAAAATAACTGTGTGATATTGTGATTTGTGAGCATGGATTTGTTGCTTATGTTTAGCATACATGCAGTTTTTTTAACTGAAGAAAGTAGAACAAATATCTTTTCCAGCAGCTGTAACAAACTACAGTAAGGGATGTAAATGAAGGTTAGTAATTGGATCAGGTGTCCTGCTCCAGTCTGATAGAAGAAGGCAGAATGGTCTTAAGACAACTAAACCCATACAGGGCATTGGTAAGTAGCTCACTGCATATGCTGCATTTCTTAAAGAACAAATTCCTTGGGAGCATGTACGCCCATTGGACACAACACCCACTACTATGCTTGTAGGTGCCACTCGAAATATTACTATTATTATCTAACAGAAAACTTTAGCCAAGGTAAATTATAAAATTAGACTACAATACAACTGTTTATACATACCATGTACTATTGGAGTAAAGGAATGTCAAATGACAAGCCCAGATCCAAATAGTGAGTCTACAGTAAGGACTGAACTGGCAACCTTGTGGTTTAAAATGCAGGACATAAGCTACTATCGTACATGGCCTGACAAAAATGCCTTTCATCATTTAATTTATGATAGTTTAACAGATCTGCCTTTCTTCAAAATGTTTGCAGGAAACTGCATGTGTACCCTTGTCCATCTTTTAAAGAATGTACATGATTTTGCAAACCAAAAACACAATCAAAAAATATTATGCATATTTTTAAAACAAACTACTTGCACCTTCTTCTCAAGTGTACCATAAGAGTTGCAGGTAGAGGTGTGTCAGTACGCTGTTTTTCATTTTCAAATAATTAAAAAAAGTAAACACACAAATAAACAAAAACATCAATAGTAGTACTGCCGTTCTCTGATAGTTTGGATAAAGTACTATTTTGTTTTTTTGGTGACTTTTTTTTTTACATTAAATTGAAAACAAAATAAAAGATGTACAACAATAAACAAACATGAGAAAAAAAACCCAACCCACCATATCCCAGCCTGAGTAAAGGAGAGTAAATACTTTAACATAACCCAATCATCAGAAAAGAGTAGGGTAAAAGGAACAAAACCAAAGCCACAGTGACCAAGTGAAAATGAGCATCAGTTAACAGAAAAGAGAGGCTGCAAACTGGGATTTAAACAATTGCTGGATGCATCATTAACCCATGATGCAGATAACCCATAAAGGATTAAATTGCAAAAGGAAGACATCCAACTATCAACTGTAACAGACTCCGGTGCCTTCAAGCTGGAGACAAGAATTAGTTTGGCTACCAAAGTACCAAGACAGGAAATTTTGCATTAAGAGGGTTTAAGTTAAAGTATAGAAAGGCTGAAAAGTAGAAAAATGTTAGGCTAAATGGGAATGCACAAAGAAAGAGTAAAAAATAACTTGTGACATTTGTCTGTCAAAATACAAAATACAGACTGGTGCAAGAATATGTGGAGAAAAGAGCCAGGTACACCAAGAAGAAATGATTGTCAAGACCCATCGCATGACAGAATGATGATACAAAATGTGTAGGACATATGTTGATAGTTGGGATTTCTGGAACAATACCAAACTTAGGAGAAAATGGTGTCCCATGAAAGGTTGGGGGATTTTCTGGACAATAGAGATATCAAGAAAACAGGTTTGTATGATGCTGTAAAACATAATAGGGAATGAAAACATTCTTTCTCTCCCAAGAAGAAAATACTAAGATAGAGAGTACAGTGAGATGTTGGTAGAAGAAGAGTTAAAGAAAGTCTGCATGTGCTGAGCACTGATTGGAACTGCAGGTAGAAAAGGAACTACTGTGGTTGACATTTTTTTTATTTGAGCAAATGGTGTTAATGCATTTTGAAATAAAGTGAGACTTTATTTAAGAAAACAGTGTATGTTTTTCCTCAAAATAGTAGCCTATAGAATATGCAGACAGTACTTTTTCAATTTCAACATACAGTGTGATTTTCTTTATTTAGACAAACAATACAACTTTATGTTTAAGCACTACAAATTAATTATAAACGTTGTACCCCAGATATGGAAGTTGAGGCTGATGACAAGAAGCAGAGATCATCAACTGAGCAAAGGCATGAAGGTGATTATTTTCAGAATGTCCATGAATGGCTCATAGTTTTAGAATTATATGACTACATTTTTGAAACAATATCAACAAATAGCACCTTTTAAGCTTTCCGTCATCCCCTTATTGTTTGGTGTGATAAACCAAAATGTCTAATACTTTGAAGTATGGACTATGTTGCGGAGCTACATTACCATTAAAACTGGTGTATGATGAACCTCTGTGATTGTTACAAGGTAGCAATTCAGTAAAACATACAACAGTCAAGGCCAGTAAGCTTAACATGCATCACAGGAAAATTAATGGAAGGAATTATTAAGGATAAGATTGAGCAACACTTGGCAAGAACAGGAGTTTTCTGAACACTCAGCATGGGTTCAGAAGAGGGAGGTCGTGTTTTACTAACATGCTGGAATTCTATAAGAAGGCAACAAAAGGATATGATCAAAGTGGAGCATATGATATTATTTATCTTTACTTTCAGAAAACATTTGATAAGGTGCCACATGAGAGGTTGAGCATCAAACTAAAAGAAGTGGGAGTTCAGGGTGATGTTTGTAGATGGGTGCAGAATTGGCTCAGACACAGGAAGCAGAGGGTGATGGTGTGAGGAACGTTATCAGAAGTGGCCGATGTTAAGAGTGGTGTTCCACAGGGGTCAGTGCTAGGGCTGCTGCTATTTTTAAAACATATAAATGATTTAGATAGGAATATAAGTAACAAGCTGGTTAAGTTTGCAGATGATACCAAGATAGGTGGATTAGCAGATAATTTGGAGTCCGTTATATCATTACAGAAGGACTTCAGATAGCATACAGGCTTGGGCAGATTTGTGGCAGATGAAATTTAATGTCAGTAATGTAAACTGTTATACATAGGGATTAAAAATGTTAGGTCTGAATAAACAATGGGCGGTCGGAAAATTGAGAGTTCACCTTATGAGAAGGATTCAGGAGTCATAGTGAACTCTAAGCTATCGACTTCCCGACAGTGTTCAGAAGCCATTAAGAAGGCAAACAGAATGTCAGGTTATATAGCACGATGTGTGAAGTACAAGTCCAAGGAGGTTATGCTCAAACTATATAACACACTGGTGAGGTCTCATCTGGAGTACTGTGTGCAGTTTTGGTCTCCAGGCTACAAAAAGAACATAGCACTAGAAAAGGTCCAGAGAAAAACAAGGGTTGACTTATGAGGAAAGATTTAAACAGCTGAGCCTATACAGATTAAGCAAAAGAAGATTAAGAAGTGACATGATTGAAGTGTTTAAAATTATGAAGGGAATTAGTACGTTGGATTGAGACTGTTATTTTAAAATGAGTTCATCAAGAACACAGGGACACAGTTGGAAAATTTCGGACAAAGATTTTGACCATACATTGTTCTTCTCTCTCTTGTTAAATTAACCCTAGCCTTAATGTTTAACATTTAAGATTTCTCATTTAAAGATTTACCAATGTTGTTTCTTGTCCTAGTATGTATATGAACACAGGGAACTCCAGTTTCTGTATTACACCTTGCCTGAAGAGGGGGCCTGAGTTGCTTCGAAAGCTTGCATATTGTAATCTTTTTAGTTAGCCAATAAAAGGTGTCATTTTGCTTGGCTTTTTTCTGCACAAACATTAGGAAGTTTTTCATTACACAAAGAACAATAGACACTTTGAATAAGCTACACAGTAAAACTTTAGGGACTTTCAAAACTCGACTTGGTGTTTTTTGGAAGAAATAAGTGGATAGGACTGGTGAATGTGGAAGAATAATTTTAGGGTAACATAGCATTCATCTTAAAGAAATAGCATAAAGGGTTAATAAATGTCGGACACCAGATAAAGGTAAAGTGAACAACAAAATGTACACTGAAATATAAGAACTGGTTTAGGAAAAATACTTAGATGGTCAAGTAAATAAAGAATGTACTAGGAGAAAAGTTGATGCAATATACAAAATGTACTGAAGGATGACTAAGAAATCAGCAGATGTCCTGTAACAACAGAATGGACAGTTGTTATATGCACAAAAGTTTCAGGAAAAAGACAGGACTCATAGTAAGACAATGACAATACATTTCAGAATTCTGAGTGAACTGGTTAATTAATGGCTGACATCTTTACTTACCTTCATTATTCGGAAGTGTTTTTTGCTATAATTCTGATAATATTCAGTGTTGACTAGTGACGGAGTATTAAAAGAATAATCACAGTTTCTGTCTCTTCCAAACCAATATTCATCATTGACACAGTCTATATCAGAAAAAAAAAACACTTCTTTATTAGATATACTTGATAAAAAATAACTCATTTTCTTAAATATTCAGCTAGTGCCTCAGTCTGAACACTTAAAAGTAGACTGAATGCTTGTTATTCTATCTTAGCCTGTTTCTGCCTTAGCTACTGATGTAACTGCTCATTCTGTAACTTTATTGCTTTCATCACTTGCTGTTCAATCTCCCATTGCCAATACAGTGGCTTGCAAAAGTATTCGGCCCCCTTGAACTTTTCCACATTTTGTCACATTACAGCCACAAACATGAATCAATTTTATTGGAATTCCACGTGAAAGACCAATACAAAGTGGTGTACACGTGAGAAGTGGAACGAAAATCATACATGATTCCAAACATTTTTTACAAATAAATAACTGAAAAGTGGGGTGTGCGTAATTATTCAGCCCCCTGAGTCAATATTTTGTAGAACCACCTTTTGCTGCAATTACAGCTGCCAGTCTTTTAGGGTATGTCTCTACCAGCTTTGCACATCTAGAGACTGAAATCCTTGCCCATTCTTCTTAGCAAAACAGCTCCAGCTCAGTCAGATTAGATGGACAGCGTTTGTGAACAGCAGTTTTCAGATCTTGCCACAGATTCTCGATTGGATTTAGATCTGGACTTTGACTGGGCCATTCTAACACATGGATATGTTTTGTTTTAAACCATTCCATTGTTGCCCTGGCTTTATGTTTAGGGTCGTTGTCCTGCTGGAAGGTGAACCTCCGCCCCAGTCTCAAGTCTTTTGCAGACTCCAAGAGGTTTTCTTCCAAGATTGCCCTGTATTTGGCTCCATCCATCTTCCCATCAACTCTGACCAGCTTCCCTCTACCTTCTGAAGAGAAGCACCCCCAGAGCATGATGCTGCCACCACCATATTTGACAGTGGGGATGGTGTGCTCAGAGTGATGTGCAGTGTTAGTTTTCCGCCACACATAGCGTTTTGCATTTTGGCCAAAAAGTTCCATTTTGGTCTCATCTGACCAGAGCACCTTCTTCCACATGTTTGCTGTGTCCCCCACATAGCTTGTGGCAAACTGCAAACGGGACTTCTTATGGTTTTCTGTTAACAATGGCTTTCTTCTTGCCACTCTTCCATAAAGGCCAACTTTGTGCAGTGCACGACTAATAGTTGTCCTATGGACAGATTCCCACACCTGAGCTGTAGATCTCTGCAGCTCGTCCAGAGTCACCATGGGCCTCTTGGCTGCATTTCTTATCAGCGCTCTCCTTGTTCGGCCTGTGAGTTTAGGTGGACGGCCTTGTCTTGGTAGGTTTACATTCCATTTCTGAATGATCGCTTGAACAGTGCTCTGTGGGATGTTCAAGGCTTTGGAAATCTTTTTGTAGCCTAAGCCTGCTTTAAATTTCTCAATAACTTTATCCCTGACCTGTCTGGTGTGTTCTTTGGACTTCATGGTGTTGTTGCTCCCAATATTCTCTTAGACAACCTCTGAGGCCGTCACAGAGCAGCTGTATTTGTACTGACATTAGATTACACACAGGTGCACTCTATTTAGTCATTAGCACTCATCAGGCAATGTCTATGGGCAACTGACTGCACTCAGACCAAAGGGGGCTGAATAATTACGCACACCCCACTTTGCAGTTATTTATTTGTAAAAAATGTTTGGAATCATGTATGATTTTCGTTCCACTTCTCAAGTGTACACTACTTTGTATTGGTCTTTCATGTGGAATTCCAATGAAATTGATTCATGTTTGTGGCTGTAATGTGACAAAATGTGGAAAAGTTCAAGGGGGCCGAATACTTTTGCAAGCCACTGTATATGTACAAACACACATATAGTATATAACTGATTTTAATCTTTTTTTTTTTTTGTATTTCACAACTTTCTTGATACCTTCCCTGCCTCAGAAATTAGTTACAAGAACTTATTAATTCACAAGTGTCTTTGTATCCCCAAAACGAATGTTAGTATACCATTCAAGAACTTCCCATTTACTGACACAGGCCTCTCTGTTGACTATCTATATATCAAATCTTTTGCTTATTACACATTCACTGAATTAGTTATCTTAAGTTTTATTTTCCCCTATATCAGTCACACTAAACTATTTTTTCCTCTCTACAGGTAATGGTGGTAAAATGTTGAGCTGGATACTGTATATCTTGTCAGCCTGTAGCAATTTATGAATTGTTACATTATTACATGTACTGCATTTAAATTTAAGTTCACCTAATCTGAGCTAAAGACCCAATAGCATTCACTAAAGATGACACCGCTAAAATCATCCCAAATAATCCCAAAACATTGAAACTTGGAAATGTCATCTTATTTAAGGTATGAGTCAAATTAAAAGCAGAAACTGGTTTGACCAAAAACCTGCAACTACATATGGGAACCCAGGACTGAACTTAAAACCCTAATGCTGCCCAGTTAATCTGATAAGGAGCTGGTAGTGTCTGATCTGTAGTAGCAAATTAAAGGGTAACAAACAATAACAAACCAATGACAAACAGAGTGAAACAATTTTAAATGTATTCATGTAGATTAAATGATATACAGCATTTTCTAGCAAATATAAAGGGGACTAGAATATAACAGATTAATGTTAAAATAAGATAATAAAACTGGTATTAATAATAATATGAACAACTAGACTATAAATAATTTTTAAAACTGCAATGAACATGATCATAAACTACAAGAGAAAAGAAAAATTTACCAAAGCAGTGAAATCCTTTACCAACAGCCCAGAGGCGACCCCAGACTGGTGGCAACTCTTCAGGAATGCTGGCTAAATCCTGAGTGGGAATGGTGTCTGCCGAGCTGTGTGTTAAAGAGCCTGAAGAGGTTGAAGACTGGCTAGATGTTTGAGGTCCACTGGATGAAGAACTGGAGCCACCCTGTGACTGTGACTGTGTCTGTGGCTGAGACTCACTAGAGCTCGGCTCATGTGACATAGTGTCCCCTGCATAAAAGCATGAATTCAAAACATAAATACAACAAATTAAAAACAAGGAGTAAAACTGGTGTCTACTAATTTTAATTACTGAGAATTCAATTTCATTTGTTTTAACTTCATCAAATCAAATTCAAAGCCTCTGGCTTTAATACGGAAGATGCAAGTACAAGCATTTTGTTTTCCATTTAGAATGCTTTAAAAGATACCTAAAAATAAGCTAGCTAAAGAAGAGAAAATATAATTAAAATGTCAAAGATCTCTTTATTTACTTTAGTAAATAAGGTACACATGAAGTTCACACTCTAGTGTAACCTGGTAAAGATGTTTACATGCTAATTGTTATATTTCTCACATACAGAATGGACAATCTCCATATTTGTCTCCTTTTGGAAGTTTCATTTTAATACAATAAGCTCAACAATTGTTAGAACCAATAGGTTTATATGACTATTATTTTCATGGGTACATAGTACTGGTAAATTCTTACTTGCTTGTGCTAATCATCATGCAATATTTCACCATGATAAGCAAATACAGAGGTTTATATAGGGTACTACCTCAATCTGTATTGTTTTAAATATATAATACTGCAAAATGATAAAAACGAATGATTATGGAAGGACAATTAAGAGACTGTCTTGCCCCAGATGTTCCAAGTTTAATACTTTGCGAACTACACAGTGAAATTCTGCCCATTGTATACGTAACAATATGCTCCCCACCCTCTCAATTATAGTAATTTGCTTGATTTCAATGCAATGCATTATAATAGCAAATATCAAGCACCTAACAAAGTAGACCAAATGAGCATGTAAGGTTCTGCCAGGCATTGTTTCAAGGATACTATGTAAAACAGAACAAAGTATTTGTTTAAATTATGCGGTTACAGGTAATGGCTAGTTGGTGCACTGAGTGTATCAACTACTAAATCTTGATCGGTTTACTTGTATTATGCAAAATGCAATGGTTATTTTACAAATATAACATATCTCTGATATGTATTACATAAAACGTTACTAAATATAAAGGCTCTGCAATAACTTAATATACATAGAACTTGTCAGTTAATTAGTTCTTGTACTATTTAGGCATATAGTTCATTATTTTATTTTCAGCACATTACCTTTGAATTGTTGACACACATCTTCTGAGTCACAGCTGACAGCAGAAAATTATTCATCCACAATACAGTTTGCATTCCATTATCTCTTCACCACAGCTTAATGTATTTTACCCTAACATTTATGTTTTTATCATTATTAGGAACAAGACACAGATTTTTTAGGAAGTAACAAGAAAAACAATCACACAGACAGATGAGAATGTGCAAACAGTGTTGGGGCTTCCACACCACCTGGTATTTGTTTTTATCTTGTGCCTGTCATTACCTGTATAGGCTCAAACACCTACAACAATGAAATGACTTAAACAAGCCCAAACATGGATGTATATTAGGAAAGTTAAACATCCATTTTCAAACCGACTTAATGCAGTCGCACAGTAAGACCTGACATGTGATCAACCATTGCGTGATGCATGCACACCCAAACTCACTCAGTCACACCAGGCCAATTTAAAGTTGTCCATGAGGGGAGGACCAAAAGTTCAAATGAAGAAATGACTGCAGTAGAACGTTTTCCTCTGTTGAAATTTAAAGCTCCATTTACTAACACTTCTCATTGCAGTAACCTTCTATGTCAGTGCATTTCTTCATGTGATGAATTCATTTTTAAATGCATTGCTGAGAATCTTCTTTTTTCAAAATCCAGAGCTCTTGTTTGACTGTTTTGATGAGCTCTTCTTGGCCCTGAAATGGCTTCCCATGCAGTGGTGCTTTGACTTTTGGAAACGGTCAGAAGTCTTAAGATGCCAGATCTGAGAAGTACGGAGGCACGTCAACCAAGTTGATGCCAGAGTCTTTGATAAAGTCCAGTGTCTTCTTGGAACGGTATGCTGGCACATTACTGAGGTGAAGAAAGAAGCTGGCAAGCAGTGGTTTTGGGGCAACCTCTCTGTAGCTGCCTAAAAACCAGGGTCAAGAAAGATTCCATGCAGGTGTCTGATGTCACTCTCAACCTTCAAATGGGATCACTTCCACAAGGCCATCATGACAGAAGAAGATGGTGAAAATGACCTTCGTTGTTAACTTCACCCGTTGTTCTTTGACAAGAGGCGCCTGGCCTTTCTGGGTCCACACACCATGGACTGTTGCTTGGTCTAAAAGTTTATTGTGCGGAATCAAATCTCATCTCCAAGCACCAGTTTCTTGAACTATAGCGATTTTCCATCTGTAAAATCCCCGAGAAACTTATATCAGAACCTGACTCGATGTCCCTTACTTTTTGTGCTAAATAAGGTGTAATCCAACCACTCATGAAAATGGAAACTTCTATTACAGGATGAGACATACAAGGGAGAAAAATTACATTGGTATACAAACTTTATGACACCAAAATTCTTAAAATGATCGGCTGGCCCCTTGTTTAACCTAAAATGCAAGTTTCTGGAAGGAAAACTGAAGTAACCAAAAAATGGCACTGGCCATTTTTCCAGTCATCATCATACCTTAACTCCAATGAAAACCAGTTTCACATCGCACCATGGTGAAATGTACACAGCATACCTATACACCCAGAATAAAATCTTTTACTCGTCCTTCATAGATCGATAGATACTTTATTAATCCCAAGGGGAAATTCACAGCAGCAGTACACAAATTAAAAAAAAAAAATCTTGCCTAGATTCACACAATGTTTTGAAATGGGGCAAGAATAAAGACAAATAACTCGCAGCTAAAAAAGTATTTATTTTTCATTACAGAACTAGGAGCGGCTACAGAAAGAACAGAATTCCCCATCAAGTTCTACAAACCTTGCATGACGACATCTGTTGGTCATCTGTAGTTACAGTTGTCACCTGCTAGACCTAAACTTTGCTAGGCAGGTGAGAACCAACGCTTTTCAAAACATACGTGATCCCCTTTTTGTAAAATCGCTTCCAAAGCGAGTTCAGAAAAAGAAAAAAATCTGGAAAAAGAAATGTTCGATTTTTATCATGCAAAACCTATAGCTGAAATGGCTTTATGCTACTCCACACTCGTTCACTTAACATATACTGTACGTCTTTAACAAACAAGTAGAAACTTACAGAACACCCTTGTAAAAGGGCCTATTGAGGGACTCCGGTAAACCTATCCGGTAACCTGCATCACACGTGCCATGCTTATGTGCAGGTAACATTCCTAGAAGGGGCATGATGTGGAGAAAGAGGGTCGAGACTGTCTAGTGCACGTTTTCTCGAAGTAAGCTTGGATCGCGTTAACATTAAGTAACGTTTTAATTAATGGTCTCTGGCACACAACTAAATATGACCCGGAGCATGCTGTAGAATGCAGCCCAAACCGGCGCAAGTTCCACACCGGCTGGATTGTTTGCATTCCCGTCCGGTGCCTTTGACGCATGCCAAGTAACGCTTGAAGTACTCACCTTGCCCAGAAAATAAGTTAATAAACAGATGCAAGAGCGACGCGAAGTAATTAAAAACGCATTGTATGTTAATACGTTGGCGTTTCACTCTCAGCCCAACACATTTTCCGCCAAAATCCCAAATGTAAAAGGAAGCAAGCTTTACACAAATAAACCAATCACTGTCGAGTAAGAGGGTGTTCTCGCAAGGGATTATGGTAAATGTAGTTCGTTTAGAATAGAAATAGTTCACCAGCCTGTTGAGACACGGGCGACAGAAGATGTTTAGTTTTACGAAATAATAGGCTATTGGGGGAAGCGTGGGTAAATACACTATTTGGAGAGTAAACTTTAAGTCTGAGCACCTTTTAACCCGGAGATGCAAGCTATGTTTCCTGGGTCACAAGCTCTTCGCAACATTTCAGACGGGTGGAGATGCTGATTGTACAGCGGCTTCGTGTTGCAGCGGTGGTAGTGGGTCCAAAGCAAGGTACTGTCTTGACCAAGCACCTTGGTTCTTCGCCAGCGGCAGTGCAGGTATTCAGTAGGAGTTCGTATCATTACGCCCCACGAGTGGCCTGTCCCAAACACCTTCCACATAGGTCACTCTCATCTGACGGGAAGCCCAATGGGATTATTGAGCCGTCTGTCGGAGCTCGGAATTGCTGGAGCTGCTGCGCTTTTCTTCGGAGCGCAATGTTCTTCTGTCCGACCTGTAACGCCTTACTGCCTCCCGAAGAAGAACGGAGCTACTTCGAAATCTTGGACTGGTGAGGACTGATTCGAATGGGAGGTTGGTTATGTATATTCTAGGGGTCGTTCTTTTAACGTACCTTCATAATGGAATGACAACTTCTTCAATGTGTGTGATCGCCTGTAGTGTATTTAAACAAAAAACTTTCTCTCCCTGGCAGCGACTTTTCCTTTGATGTAGACATATCGAGACTTCAACGCAAGTACAAAGACCTTCAGCGTTTTCTTCACCCCGACAACTTCGTCCAGAGAAAGACGGTATGGCGATCTTGTCTTCAAACATCTTTCTCTACATTGTCACTACATCATTTTTTATGAGTTATGCCCCCTTGGAAATGCAAGTCTGTGCTGGGAGTTATGCTGTTCACTCTATTACCTTGATGGTGTGTGTCGTTAGTATGATTGGCTTCCAAACCCATAATATTTTTAAACGTTTTTCTTTAATTCAATACATTGCATGTCTGACTCGGCAAAATACGCTATATAACTGATTTGTTAAAATTTCACTGAATAATGTAAGGCGTCTTGTCCCTGGTTCAGATTATTACATACACAGAAGTGGTAGCATACTTGAATTTACAATAATGCCATCTTTAGAATATTTGTGTGAAGTATAAAAAGAATTATACTTCTATACTGTACATTTCTAACATTCGCGTGAATGGGGTTAAGATACTTTATTAGTCCAAAGCAGAAAAATTGCACCCCAGCTTATACACTCATCCAAAAATGTAATTCATATTGCAACTCAGGCCTCACAATGCAATATTCCCACGTTATGAACGCTCCATAATAGAAATGTACTGTATGCTTAGTGTTACTTATTATTAAAAATTTATATATCAAAACCTTGCAAAATGCATTAAAATCAATGTATGTACAAATATAAAAAGTTTTACCATGTTATTTTGTAATTATTATAATGAGCACCAAGATGGAAAGACTGACACACACTATGACGCACTTAACTGTTATTTGGTGTGTATTTATTTATTTAATACTCTTAGAAGCAGCACCTTCTTGCTGTTATGATTATGGTAGAATGGCAAATAGCCACGACTGTTATTGTGTTGTTCAATATGTCATCTTACTCATCCAGCATCCCCAGTTGTCTTTCACTGTCTCTCTCCGCAATCCTCTAAGGACTAGTTATCATCTGTGAGAGCTTCTATTTACAGTATCCTATAATCTGAAAAGCTCCACCTGTATTCTTAAACCTACTTGGGCTTGTAAGATGTATCGTGAATAATCCCAGGGTTTATAAAATGCAGATCTCAGTGTACCTTTGTGACAAGTCACTGTCAATCGTGTATCTAGTTCTGCCCATCTTCAGGGTAATCTGCTCTGTACAGGGTGGTCCAGATCTAATTATGCAGATCCAGATCGTCTGGATGACTTTGATTTATGTGGGGATGATTCCAGTTTGGCGTGAAGACAATTCTTTATGTCGTCAGTTTGCACACTTCTCGATGGTCCGGGATTTTTCAGGTGATTTTCTAAGTAACGAACTTAATAAGTTATAGCGTAATGAAAATTGCATAATTAGATCTGGACCACACTATACTACAATTGTAGGGTTGGGGGCATGCACTGATTATAGCACTTTGCCGCACCAACCACACGGCGAGCCACCCGGATTGGGACCCGAGTGCATCCTTGCAATGGGTGACACCTATTATATTCACATAAAATATTTGCTTTGCAGTAACATAATACGTGTTGCATGTTGATTAGCACATGCACCTGGGAATTTCACCGTACTCGGTACATGTGACAATAATGACCCAATAAGTCTATAATATAAAGTTAACTGCAGTTAGAAAAAACTTTGTAGGGTTTCTTTTCTAAACTAACATCAAGCATTGCTCCAACAATGGCTGTCCTTTTACCTGCTTGAATGCCTTACTGAGTATAGGCCCTGGCTGGAATATGTTATACTGTATTTCCTCTTAAGAAAAAATGAGAAGATCAGTACTCTGCATGAAGCAGAGACCTCTCTGCTATGACAGTATCTCTTGCAGTCCCACTCACTGACTGGGTACAGATGTAGCAGGGACTGGGCATATGGTTTGACCAGAAAAGCAAGCTTTTGGAATTTGCCTGCCTTCTCTCTCCACCTTGTTGTTGAGATATTGTAATATCCACTGTTGTACAATTCCTCCTTGCTGTAATCTTCCACTATTTCTGAATCTGTATCAGGGAAAGATGTATCGATGTCTCAAGCACTTGTTCTCACATCTGCAGCTTGTGAGAAGTGCAGTTAAGTGGAGCTTGCTGCTCCCTGTAGTATTTTGAGTATATTATGAGAACCGCTCCAATATGATGGTAAGTTTGTGCTTTGGCAATTCCAGTAGAGTTTGATTTGAAAACAAGCCTGTGAATGCAGTAATTCATTTAGGAAATAATGTTGTGGTTTGGCATACTTGTCCGAGTATGTGACTCACTAAATTAACTAGGAGTTCCTTCGGTTATTGGTTTTGTTAGGCAAACTGTTACACCTGCTTGTTATAGTAGAAAGCCTAAATTATGAGAGAGTTTTTCCTTTTTGTTTATTACTAGAGAAAAATATTCACCCATGTATTAGTTAGCTGTGATCATTGTAATTTAGTGGACCTGCATATCACTCTGTTTGCTAAGCATTTGAATGTATTAATAAAACTTTAAAAAGACACTTTTTTGGTATCCAATACACAGAAGGTTCTGAGATGGGCAAGCACTTACTATGCACATATAAAGATACATTTATTACATAAAATTATATATTTGACTTTCTAGCTGTCAAAACAAAATACACAAGCACAATTGATCAATATATATAGAATTTTCTTTGGTTTGGGAGACCACTTATTGGGTCCTAGCTACATGAAGTGTTATCCTTCTGTTATGCAAACAATAAATTAGGCAGTGACTGACATCTCCAATTTAGTGAGATGATTAAGAAAGGAAGTTTAAAACTCACTTTTACTTACGAGTTTTGTTTGACTTTGGCCAGCAAAGCTCTCTCTATTACTCTTAAATAAGTTAGCATTTTAAAAAGGTTGGGGGGGGGGGAGGAGGTTCACTCCTATTATTCTTCTTTTTTTTTTTTTTTTTTTTTTTTTAAAAAAAAAGTAAAAATTTTTTTCAATTTTTTGAAAATTATTTAAGGAAGAAGAAACCTCTTGTACTCTATAATCTATCCACACTAAGTGTTAACAAAATACCTTATTGGGCTTTGTCAACTTTTATTACCATGCAAATACTTAACATGCAATTCTGGAAATTTTAAAAGATACAAATGCCATAAATTAAATCATTCTTAAATGTTTGACATTGAACCTTGGGGAGCACCATTGTGACATGGGTTTGATTCCTGGGTTGTGGGATATTTCACTGTGTCCATGCGAGTTTATGTCTGGTATTCTTATTGTACGTTCAGTTGATTGGCAACTTCGAATAGGCCATGTATGGCTATGACTATGCGTATGTTTAGGGATGGACTCTAAACCTGTGTAGGACTGGGTCAGTTTTGTACCCAACATTTTTAACTCCCCGCTGCTGAATTAAACGTTTGTCTTTTGTAATAGAAAGGAAGAAGGGTAGATGAAATTTAATTTTTGCAAAATAGTTCTTTTAAACTAAGAAAATTAAATTTATTCTGACATTTTTTAAATTTTGGTTTTCAAATTAATAGGCTTTATCAGAAGTTAATTTTTCCTTCATCTCCTTCAAAATAGTAATAATAGAGAAAAAGCTGGTTGAAACAAACTGCTGTGCTGAGCAGTGTTGGAAAAGTCACAGTAAACCATTTGCTTGTTGCTGTCACTGGAGACGACATGTGGGTGTTTTTCAGTCTCCTAATACTGCAGGGCATAGTGGTTAAACCAGTTTACAGGTGGTACTGGTCCACAAAACAGTTGATGCAGACACCTTTTTTTTTTTCCTCTCGAAGTTATGAGTGCGTGTTGTTTTTCACTTATTATAAAATAACTGCATTTCACTAATAACAATGACTATGATAAAACCAATCACTTAGCACCAAAACAGTACAAACTATGGAATGTGTATCAGGTAATTATAAAAAATATGCAGGAGGCGTATATTCCTGGTAGTGGGACAAGTATTGACAAAAGGCTGTCGTGGATACAGGACATTGCATCCAAACTGGCATAATTCAGTGTCAAGTTCTGCATGTTGTGTGAAGCAAACTCTGGGTATATCTGGAACTCGATACTTTACTGTCATAGAGGAACCATGTGGGGTGGCAAGTACAGTCAATACAGTGTTGCTACATGATCTTTTCTGTCACTGGTAGACCATTTGCTTGACCGAGGTATAATGATGGACTGTCTGTATACCTAACCTGAACTGCTTGAGATTTTACTTCAAAGGAGAACGAATGCATACAGCACTGTATGACTGAACCGCCAGAATTTGCTTGGTGACTACTGTTGTGTTAACACATCAAGCTGCAGTGTGGTGCAGTAGCTGTGTGGCAAAATGGTTACAATAAAGTGGAAGGAGCATAAGATGTTTGCCCCCTAAGCACTGTTCACAATGCAGCAGCTGTCAGTGTCCATGTTGGGGAAAGTGTGGAAGTCACCATGCCTGGTGCTGTGGTAGGCTACAATAAAAACATAATGGGAAGTGTTGATTACCTGGGTCAAGCACTGACATTCTAACCCTGTCATGCTCAAGCAATAGAAAAATATTACAAAAAAATCTTTTGACTTCTGCCTGAACAGTGCTCTGTGGTGGGCTGGTGCCCTGCCAAGGGTTTGTTTTCTGCCTTGCGCACCGTGTTGGCTGGGATTGGCTCCAGCAGACCCCCGTGACCCTGTAGTTAGGATATAGCGAGTTGGATAATGGATGGATGGATGAACAGTGCTTATGTGTCTTGGTGACCGTTTTTAAAACATATCACACAAATCGCATATACTAAATCTGCATCGGTACAGCAGTGGACACTAGACATGCAGTACCTTTCCTACTGTGATTATGCTGACAGTTTGATATTTACATGTTTCTGTTACAAATAACATTTTTTGTTCTTGGGGGGAAAAAAAATTCAACACTTTTGGTTCATTTTTCCGGGGTAGAACATAATACTAAGTAGGCAACTTAGGTTGGGGTGGTGCTTGCACCTCATGGCATTTAGTATTTTAGAAAAATATTTATTCACCGTGTAATAACAGAACAAATACAGTAAGGAATGTTAGGATATAATTGGGATTTCATAATAAAGAAAACACAAATTACGTTAAATTGAATGAATTTTCAGATGGGAGTCTGGTTCTGACTGATCGAAATGGTGATTATTCCAGTCATGATGGCTTCTGGCAGGAAATGTCAAGTCCAGGTAGATGGACACTGGAGGTGATGTCAATGATGGGAAAGCCATCAATCTTCTGGTCTGCAGAGGGAGGAAAAAAAAAGGTGTTATAATAGAGTGCCAACCCCTGGAGTTGTGGAGAATTACCCTCACCAGAACCCTTAAACTGTCCCCTAAGTGCACATGCGTGACAACTGTTTCTGTATGTAAATGGAAATAGGGCAGCCACAAAACTAAAATTCTTCATCAACACAGAGCATTTAAAACATTAATGTCTACCATCATCACATAGGCTTCTGTGTTTGTATTTTGCATTTAATCTTTCTGGCTGTATTAGTCATTTATGTTATTTTTTTTTTTCTTTAGAAAGAAAAACAGCTGTCAGAAAAACAGTCTGCTTTAGTTAACAAAGCATATAGGACTCTGCTTAATCCCTTGACCAGGGGTTTGTACATGGTAAGTGTCACACTGGAACACTTTTCTCAGCTAATGAAGCATATTTGTAAGAGGACTATAAATATTTTTGTCATCATTGAAATGCTGAAAGACCATCCCAAATCAGACAGTGATAAAGTGATTTGGAATGTGATGAGAATAGTGGAATGTGATGAGAATAGTGGAATGTAGTACCTTCTTCAGCCGACAGAGGAGGAGGAGGAGACGACGATGCTGCACCTTCTTGGCAACCATTGTAAATAGCAAATGAAGGGAAAATGCAATGAAAATGTTGTAACAGCAGTTTGTGACTGTGACTTTTGAAGTCTGTTGACCCATTGATTATGCATCAGGCATCCTTCCAGCATTATCCAACATCGTCTGAACACCACACACCTTTATCTCTTAGAGCCTACGCGGTGTTATCTTGTGATTGAAATAACGTGGTTATTCCATTATTTCACATGTGCAGAGCTGTCCTCTGAGATTCTAGCTGTGATTCAAGTGCTTTATATTAAAATGTACATTCAGTGAAATGTATTTAAATATGGGTTAAAAATTCAGGGGGTACATGTATGTTCCCATCTTGGAAAGTGAAAATTAATGTGCTGTTTTCTCAATGTATAATTTGTTGAATGTTAATACATTCTCAAGATTGTAGCACTAATGTTAAGTGCATACAAATTAAATACAGAATAAAGTTCTATTTCAAACTAACTTTTTGGGAGGATATACTATAATGCTGCAGTTCTCCAAAAGAGCTTCTTTATTGCTTAGATCTGGATTTGTACTTCATGCCTTGTTCAGTTTTGAGAATGGGAGCAATCACAGCACAGACGAAGCATGAAGTACTCATAGTTCACACATTGTTGCTTGGGGGCTGCCTGTGAATGTAGTATGATAAGTGGAGTGTGCCTTCAAAACACACTCATTCACATAGCATCTTTGGACTTTTTCAGACCTTTGCCCATTGTTTGGATTTGTGGCAAATTAGCCAGTTGTAGTATTGTTAAGACGATTAGTTTACATCTTGCCTTGTGACTGAATGTGGTACCAAGCTTTTTGTGCTTTAGTTTGAATAGTTAAGTTTGTATTTCCCTGTTAATTACTTAACGTATTTTAATGTACAGCCGACCCCCGAAATTCGCAGGAGTTACTTTCCTAGAGCACCTGCGAATTGTGAAAAACAGTGAATTTTGGATGTGGTCAAAAAATGCCTATAAATGCCCATTTGTATAGTTCCCTAAATATGCCCCCAAAACACTTTAATTTCAGTTCAAATTCAGCTTAATACATTACCCTAAAAAAAAGAATGTAAAGGTAAACCCGTATACTGTACAGTACTGTACTACTGCTTTTTGCAGTGCTAGAATGTAAAATACTGATGTTACCGCTATATGTACTGTAATTCATGCAAGCGCGTTTTCTTTGTATGCACTGTTGTTTTCTTTGGTATAAGTAGGGTAAATACATAATAATTTAATACAGTAAAATGTACAGGTACTCACCAATAATGAATGATATTGATTGAAGATGATGATAAATTAGCTGTGCAGTATGATGAAGGTGTGTAATGAAGGTAATGATTGCACATCAAAGTAGAGGATTTACAGCTCCTCGGGTGGCTACTGTTGCACAACGTTTTAGTTCGAGGAGTAAATCCAGTAGTTCAATCTTCTCCTGGACTGTCTTAAACTTTTTCTGGCACTTAAATTCATTGCCAGAAGCCCTAGAGGTTGCAGGACGTTTGGGCGGCATCTTTAGGCTTTAAGAAGAACAAAACGAAAAACATGAGAATGCTCAACGAAATACTCGAGATAGCTACACGCGGTAAACTGTTAAGATACGGGAATGCTGGGCTGCATCTACGGGAGATGCATCACAGAACAGCAGCGAATCAGCAGCAAGGAGAAATGAATAACGCTCTCGGATTAGCTACTTTGACCATCACAAGCCGCCTTTTCCTCTACGGTTGCATTCCGTTCTCTCTACAGTACAGTATTGCCACGAAAAAAGCCATAAATTGTGGAGGATATTTTGATATTGATATATTGATGCTTTGATGATGGTTTCTGCTAACAATTATTGGTTAGATTCTAAGGAAAAATCAACGAACGGCTGAGGCCACAAACTCTGAACCACGACTTTGCAGGGGTCTACTGTATTTTTATCTATTTGTATAGGTCACTTTGGAAAATATGTCTGCTAAATTAAATATAATAAAATGATAAACCACTAACTGATCATTACAGTGCAACATTTAATGTATTTAGTTTTATTTACAAACACAAAAAAACTTTCAATACCATGGCTTATATAAAAAAGAGATTGGCAGTGACATTTATGTGTTTGAATCTCTGGTAGGACCCCAAAGCAAGGTAGATTAAGCAAAAAGACCTGGTTATGTTCAGATTGAAGCAGCTGTGAATAATGTGTTTGGCCATTCACACATATTCACCTGGTTTACAAGCAGAACAGGTCCACTGCAGCCTCCCTCAACAGTGTATCTGTTCATTGTTGGAGAACACTGAAAATGAGAAACCTAGACCTCCCAATGAAAGAAAGTGTTTAGGCCTTATTGCATTATATTCTATACTCCATATGGCAACCTCATGTCTCTGCAAAGCAGTTCTAGGAGCAAATATTTAGGGCATATTTGTCTTAACAATTTGTGATAAGCATCATGCCTTTTAGCTCCTGGGAAAGCTTTGTAATGTCCTTCTTGTATGTATGAATACATATTTGTATCAAACTAATCTGTTTTGATGTATTTGTTTTCTTTTCTTAAGGAAATACATGTGATTGGTTAGTAATTAGCCCCTTGTGGACTACCCAGAGTAGCCCTGCAAATTTCATTGTCTGGAAAAAAGAAAGTCTAGTGTTTTTTAAATCTAGAATACCTCTTTATTATGATGCTAAGTGCTATAGAGCTACAGTTGCTTATAGAAAAATGGTATAGAGTAATCACCTGGGATCATTACTACTAGTTCTCAGCAGGTTGTTCTTCTCCAGTTTGTCTCTTCTAGTTTGCCATCAGTCATTTTTCATTTCTGTCTCTCCTTTAGTCATAATAAATGTATAAATTGCAAATAAGTCTTCAGTTTACTTGATTGTTTTTAACAACTGAAAATGCACACATTTACCATTATCAATTGTATTTTGTTGTGGTTTAGGTATTTCCTAATAAAATGTAATCCAGATATAGGAAATCTTCTAACTTCACCTAGACAAAGCCTTACTTCCTAAATACTATTTCATTTGTTTACAGCTAAAGCTCCGTGGTATAGATCCAGAAACATCTGCAGATTCCCAGATAGACTCGCATTTCCTTCATGATGTTATGGAGATTAATGAAAAGATATCAGAATTTCAGCAAGCTGAGGAGGCGGCTGACATTAGATGTTTCATTAAAGGTATGGATTGACTTGTTAAGATTCTATTACAGGTTAACGGTGAAGGTGTGAAACCAGTATTGGAAGAACTCAAGGTTTTCTTTATCATTGGTATATATGCACTTGTTTCTGAATTGTGCAATTTTGTGTAGTATTTACACAGTGTGCTGTTTATCACTGTATCACTAACCTCCTTCTCATTTGTGAACACTACTTGGTGGTTGGATTTTCAGGATAATTAGAAGTACTTTGTAGTGTGAGATTTATATCTGTATAGTCTCATGGAGCCAGATGTAATTCTTGGGATACAAACACATACCTGGAGACAATTTGTAAAAACGTTTCAACTGAATAGCTGTGAAATCTTGCTGCTGAAAAGACCACACTTTTATCCATGGTAATCGCAGTCTTTCTACCAGTCAGAAGACATTAATAAGACCACTGTTGCACTTTGCTGTTTAAAATCACAGTCTCTACTTTGAGCTTTGCACTCATGAGACATTGGACTGGGTTTGAAATGTCACATTGAGTGAGTTGTCTAATTGCTTCCTCCCACATTTAGACAAGATTTACTCATTATTGTTTCCAGACATATGTATTATACGTCTGGCACTGCAAGACTAATATTTGTAAAAGTATAGAACGGGGCATACTGATGTCTAGCTTTTAGCCGAAAGCAACAGTTTTTCTTGTCTGTCACTTTTATGATCAGGATGTTTTTTGAATCGTTCTTTTTACTTATTAAGAAGGAACAGACGAGTAAATACAATTGTATCTTTTAGGGGACTGTGTATTCCAGTGTCATTACATCATGAAGAAAATGAGATGTGTTCATATATTGGAATATATGATTATATCTGGTTTAAAACTGATTAAGAGATGTTCACTACACATTGAGAAGCATAGAGTCTTTATTGAATGAATGACATGTTATAAGTAATTACATTTGTGAATCTTGCTACAAGCAGTGAAATATTTCAGCTCACATTACCAGTGATTTTAATGGGCTATACCCCCACGTCATCTGTGTTAATTCAGATGGTACATATAACAATACTACACATCTAACTCATAATCATCTTTGCAAATAAAGACATTTTTTCCTCTCATCTTTTCAGTTTTGTTAAGTAATCCTTGAGATGACTGCTTGTGCCTCACTTAATCAATTTTTAATAATATAGCATAGTAAACAAACCTGTGTGTGTGTGTGTGTGTGTATGGAGCAGTCCGCTCTGCTCATGCTCAGCCACAGCCACTAGATGGTGCTTACATACGCCTCACATCTCACTACAAAAGATCTGTGTGCAGTAAACGCCACTGGTATATCTATCTTATCTATCCTATAGTGCCTTTCATGTCTGTCTGTCAATCTGTCTAAACGCCACTGCACAACAATGACGTTGTGTTAATGACGCAGATGAAGAGACACAACATTGAAATGAAGCAAACTGCGAGGCTCAACAATGTGCAGGTGGAATACCTCAGCAACGAAGGGCAAGGCAAGTTTTCACTAAAAATATTATCTGTCGGGAGATATTTTCTTGAGACAAAGATTAATAGGACTCGTATGCCAGCGATACGGCTAAGATATGGTATTTCCAGTGTCTTCTTACGAAAGCCAGTGGGGTAGCAAGTACAGATGGACCATGTCCTCTTCACTGGGTAATTCTTAAGTGTTAACTGACGCCTGTCCAAGTTCACAAATATAGTAAAACTGGTAGGGAGTCTTCAGATTGTTTTTTATCCCGTAGACCACACACAGCTAGTATTTTATAATCTTTAGCAGAGATTGACTGGCATCCCGTACAGGGATGTTTTCTATCTTGACGCTGATGCTGCCAGGATAGGCTCCAATCTCCCTTCGCACCTAATTGCATTAAATAGGTTTTAGAACTTTATGTTGTCATCATTACCAGCAGTGCTATGCAGTAAATTAATGAATGCTCATTTTAATGATAATACTTTGATTTATACATTTAAATTAAGTCAGGATAGTTACATATTTCAAATTTAGTTGGTATTTTTCTACAGTTAGTTCAGGTGGTGTAGTGGCACAGCAGTAAACCTTGTCATTTCAGAACATTTTAAATACATTTTAATAGATTCCAGGCTGTTGGACTTTATACAGTCATATGAAAATGTTTGGAAACCCCTCTTAATTCTTTGCATTTTTGTTTATCATTGGCTGAGCTTTCAAAGTAGCAACTTCCTTTTAATATATGACATGCCTTATGGAAACAGTAGTATTTCAGCAGTGACATTAACTTTATTGGATTAACAGAAAATATGCAATATGCATCATAACAAAATTAGACAGGTGCATAAATTTGGGCACCCCAACAGAGATATTACATACATACTTAGTTGAGCCTCCTTTTGCAAATATAACAGCCTCTAGATGCCTCCTATAGCCATTGATGAGTGTCTGTTAAATTTGATGGCTGCCGAGCATGGAGAGCCTGCTTCAAATCATCCCATAGATTTTTGATGATATTCAAGTCAGGGGACTGTGATGGCCATTCCAGAACATTGTACTTCTCCCTCTGCATGAATGCCTTTGTAGATTTCGAACTGTGTTTTTGGTCATTGTCTTGTTGGAATATCCAACCCCTGCGTAACTTCAACTTTGTGACTGATGCTTGAACATTATCTTGAAGAATTTGTTGATACTGGATTGAATTAATCTGATCTTCGACTTTAACAAGGGCCGCAGTCCCTGAACTAGCCACACAGCCCCACAGCATGATGGAGCCTCCACCAAATTTGACAGTAGGTAGCAGGTGTTTTTCTTGGAATGTGGTGTTCTTCTTCCGCCATGCAAAGCGCTTTTTGTTATGACCAAATAACTCAATTTTTGTCTCATCAGTCCAAAGCACTTTGTTCCAAAATTAATCTGGTTTGTCTAAATGAGCATTTGCATGCAACAAGCGACTCTGTTTGTGGCCCAGCCATACAGATGTTCTTTGTACAAATTGAGCTGAATTGTAGAACTATGTACAGATACACCATCTGTAGCAAGATGTTCTTGCAGGTCTTTGGAGGTGATCTGTGGGTTGTCTGTAACCATTCTCACAATCCTGCGCATATGCCACTCCTGTATTTTTCTTGGCCTACCAGACCTGAGGTTTAACAACTGTTCCTGTGGCCTTCCATTTCCTGATTCCATTCCTTACAGTTGAAACTGACAGCTTAAACCTCTGAGATAGCTTTTTGTAGCCTTCCCCTAAAACATGATACTAAACAATCTTTGTTTTCAGATGTTTTGAGAGTTACTTTGAAGATCACATGCTGTCATTCTTCAGAGGAGAGTCAAAGGGAAGCACAACTTGCAATTGACCACCTTAAATACATTTTCTCATGATTGGACACACCTGTCTGTGAAGTTCAAGGATTAACAAGCTCATCCAACCATTTTGGTGTTGCAAGTAATCAGTATTGAGCAGTGACATACATTACATTACATAAATCAGCAAAATTACAAGGGGACCCACATTTTTGCACAGCCAGTTTTTCACATTTGATTTAATTTCATACAGCTAAATACTGCTTCACAAAAATCTTTGTTCGGTAAACACCCCAGTACTCAGATGTTCGTAGGAAATGAAAGGCATACCACTGTTATCTTTTTTTGGACTGTATGTTGTTGTGCACTATTTTTTTTTTTTTTTTAACCTCTAAAGTCCAAACAAATGCAATCACGTTGATTGGAATGTATAATTTAGAAGGATAGAAATTTGTCTTGTAATTGGCAGGTATTCCATGCAGCTGTAGCTGGTACATTAAATCCCAGCTGCCTTTTCCATTGACTTGTAAAAAGCAGAGCTAGAAAATGGATTGATGGATGCAGGGAGTCATGTAACTCATTAATTACTTATAACCTGTACAGAATCGGGCCATTGAGTGCATCCTGAAAGCAGTGAACATTTCTACAAATTAGTACTATGCCTTCAAAGATGAACATAACCCTGGATGTGGATGCACGGTGGCCACAACATGAAGTTTTCCACTTAAAAAATTCAAGAATACCTCAAAACAGAAATGTACCCGGAAATGGGACAAGGTGAATTGTTTGCTTTCCAGCTGTACATTACAATAGACAGAAAAAACCCGCTAGTCATTTCCCGGATCTACTGCTTGCGACGAATCATGCTGTGCTTTTGGATAAACACGAATATCTACTCTTTCTTTGATATCTCCGTCTTCTGAAACTATTATCGCTGACAATTCGTCACATGTTGGTTTATAATATATGCAAGCGTGATCTTTCAGATTCATATAGAAATCCAAGAAAACTTCTTTGTGTTTTTCAGATAAATTTTGTGCAAAGTGCGATACTTTTGGACGAACGGATTTGTATCCATTATTGGGTATAGAATTTCTGTTATGTCCGATCGTTTAACTCTTTTGATTCTATGTTGCATCGCTTCTCCATGATCATAAATATAAATGTGACCGAATTGTGGTTTCTTTGAAATTAAACTTGTAGTAGCTATGTCATGTTACCTATGTCATTATATTCAATCTTTTTTCACTGTTCTGTTTTTTCACTGCGTAATAATTTCCATTTGTTAGTGCTAATGCAATCTTTATTATCAGTTTTTTGAGACTTTCGAATTTTAGTACGTTCATAATCTCTAACCTGCTCTGTATGTGTATCACACCAACGTTTTTGAACCTCTTTACGACGTTGTACTTTGTCTTCTACTCCTTTTCTTTTCTTCTTCAACTGTTTGTCTTTTATTTCCGCCCCTGCTTGGAGCTGTTAGGTTTTCAATTCATCTCTTTGAACAAAGTCTCGTCTCGCGGGATGTGAAATTATCTCTCTGATAATGTCTCGTCTTGTCTCTCTGAAAAAGTCTCATCCCAAGATTTGTTTTTTATATAATAGAGGGACATGTTTATTCCAGCTTGAAATTGTGTCTGTAGGGAAAAAAAAATCAATTAATTTCTTGTTTTAAATACTATCACTTTTTTGTTCTTGTTGGGTTTTCCTTTTTACAAGTACAAAATCGTACAGTAGATGCTTATTTTTGTCAAAGTGCCTCTGCTGCATTCACTTGTGTTGAAATAGGTTTATTGGGTCACTAGCAAAATACCCGCGCTTCGCAGCGGAGAAGTAGTGTGTTAAAGAAGTAATGAAAAAGAAAAGGAAACATTTTAAAAATAACATGATTGTCAATGTAATTGTTTTGTCACTGTTATGAGTGTCGCTGTCATCAAGGATTTGATTATCATTATTTCTTTCAATCAGGTTCGTATTTGGAGGACGTGTTGTGTTCAAGTTACATTCCGTGTTTGTCAACCGTTGTAAAGATAACAGGTTTCATTCATCAAAGTGCTCACTACCCAAATCGCTACTCGTGAATCTAAGATGTTTAACAGGCATTCCCGGTGTTAACTTGTGGATTTGCCTGCGAATATTTAGTGGCAGTGTGTCTATGAACTTGTGGAATCGCCTGCGAATATTTAGTGGCAGTGTGTCTATGAACTTGTGGAATCGCCTGCGAGTATTTAGCGACAGCGTCTCTATGAACTTGTGGATTTGCCTGCGAGTATTTAGCGACAGCGTGTCTATTAACTTGTGGATTTTTCTGTGAGTATTTGGCGGCAGCGTCACAAAGTTGTTTTCGTCTAGCAGCATCAGAAAATGTACCACGATGTCTGACATGCCTCCTTTTTACTGTTTTCTCACAGCTTAGATTGCTGCTGTCATAATCGGTTTGAGTTTCATGGTTTGTTTCAATTACGTTAGTATTTGCAGGACTTGTGTTGAAGTGACATTCGGCATCTGTCAAGTGTTGTAAGCATACGACCAGCTTTATCGATAACTTCACATCCAGCTTTTGAGAGTTTAAGCATTCATAAACATCAAAGTGTCCACTACTGAAATCGTCACCTGTGAATCTAAGATGTTTAAGAAGCATTGGCGGTTGTCCAAAGGTGTAAAATATTTGGCCATTTCGGTACACTTGAAAGTGACAACCGAAAAATTCAGTGGCAGCCATCAACTCACATGCGGAAGCATAGGTAAAGGGCTTAAGCATTTCACTCTTATAGTTCCCCAGTGTAGTATAATTATCTCCTGTACCGTCATCAGTCCACACCTTGAACCTGTCCCAGTCATTCAATACATAAGACACAATGTTCCTCCGGATATCAAGATTGAGCCTGATATGGCCGTGCAATATGTAACACAGAGAATGGAAAAGGCTGGCGGCATCACCGGGCATGGAATCCACTCGGTAAGTGACAGTTCTTTGATCAATGGTGATCACCGCGATAGACATCTCACCACCCAAATCGCTACTTGTGAATCTAAGATGTTTAACAGGCATTCCCAGTATTAACTTGTGGATTTGCCTGCGAATATTTAGCGGCAGCCTGTCTATGAACTTGTGGAATTGCCTGCGAGTACAGTAATCCCTCCTCGATCGCGGGGGTTGCGTTCCAGAACCCCCCGCGATAGATGAAAATCCGCGAAGTAGAAACCATATGTTTTTATGGTTATTTTTATATATTTTAAGCCCTTATAAACTCTCCCACACTGTTAACATTATTAGAGCCTTCTAGACATGAAATAACACCCTTTAGTCAAAAGTTAAACTGTGCTCCATGACAAGACAGAGAGGACAGTTCTTTCTCACAATTAAAAGAATGCAAATATATCTTCTCTTCAAAGGAGTGCACGCGTCAGGAGCAGAGAATTTCAGAGAGAGAGAGCGCTCGCTAAGAAAAGCAAACAATCAAAAAATCAATAGCTGCTTTTGTGCCTTTAAGTATGCCGAAGCACCGCGATAAAGCGGCATTTTTTAGTGGAGCGTCTGTATCCTCTAGGCAAACAGCCTCTGTGCAAACAGCCCCTCTGCTTACACCCCCTCCATCAGGCAGAGAGAGTGAGAGAGACATAGAAAAGCAAACAATCAAGCACTGCGCGGGAAGCATATCGTATATCATTGAGGAGTTTTAGTTAATATGTAATACATGTTCCGACTGGGTAGCTTCTAAGCTATCTGCCAATAGCGTCCCTTGTATGAAATCAACTGGGCAAACAAACTGAGGAAGCATGTAACAAAAATTAAAAGACCCATTGTCCGCAGAAATCCGTGAACCAGCGAAAAATCCATGATATATATTTAGATATGCTTACATTTAAAATCCGTGATGGAGTGAAGCCGCGAAAGTCGAAGCGCGATATAGAGAGGGATCACTGTATTTAGTGACAGAGTCTCTATGAACTTGTGGATTAGCCCGTGAGTATTTAGCGGCAGCATCTCTATGAACTTGTGGATTTGCATGCGAGTATTTAGCGACGGCGTGTCTATTAACTTGTGGATTTTTCTGCGAGTATTTGGCGGCAGCGTCACAAAGTTGTTTCCATCTAGCTGCATCAGAAAATGTACCACGACGTCTGACATGCCTCCATTTTACTGTTTTCTCACAGCTTGGATTGCTGCTGATGGACAGCCTTTTATGGGCAGGCAGTAAATTACGTGGGAGGCGTGGGGATGGGGGACGCAATATAGGCAGGCAGCCAACTACGTGGGAGGCGTGGTGATGGGGGACGCAACTCCGCCTCACACAGCGACCGAGCTGCAGGCTATGGACATATATATGTACGTAAGTAGGATTCAGTTATGACTGTTACGCGTAGAATTTCGAAATGAAACCTGCTTAACATTTGTAAGTAACCTGTAAGGAAAGAGCCTGCCAAATTTCAGCCTTCTACCTACACGGGAAGTTGGAGAATTAGTGATGAGTGAGTCAGTCAGTCAGTCTGTCAGTGAGGGCTTTGCCTTTTATTAGTATAGATTATCATCATGTGTGAAGACTACAGTAAAATTCTAACTTGCGTGTGCTAATCAACATGCAGTACTTCAGCAATTTGATTAGTTAGTATAACTAAATCATTTAATGCCCTGTGTGGCATTTTCAGATATGTTAAGTTTTTTTAAGTTTGTTCTTTTGCCATTGCTTTTTTTTTATTTCTTAAGCTGAATAGTTAGACATGATTAGTGACTGACACCCATGTACATTTGTTTTGGAGCACCCAGTAATAAAATAAGATGCTTGTGAGGAGTTACCTGTGGAGCTTCAGTAAAGCATATTGGGATAGCTTTATTATCCCTAATTTGTGGTTATATGTATACAACCTGAAAAAATGAAATGTTATCAATATATTTCTAGCAATCCAATGTACAAATGAAATTTCACAATAATATATGTGTGTAATGACTGTATGGAATAAAACAGTCATAAATCTATTCAGGGATCAGAAGATAAAGAGGTAGAAAGCCAAAGTGAGGTTGATACAAATAAGTCGTTATGTTTAATTAACAATAGAATCCCTGAAGCCTATGAAAAAGGTCGTAACTGCTGGCCACTAAATCACTAAATTTTGACATAAAGTGTGTAATGTGTGAAGATCTGTTGTAAATAAGACACAGGAACACGTCAAAAAGAGTTGGGGCTCCTTAGTGAACCCCATATGTTGTAATCTCTAGAAAATGATTACGAAATCAGAAAAATATTAAACAATGTCTTGTTCAGACGTGAGCCTTCTTCAGACTGCACCAAGATGGTGATGATGCCGATCATGGCTGCCAACCGGAAGGTGCAGTTTCAGGTGGCATGAAATGGGAAGTGACATCAGGGCTGGAGGAACTGTTAGTCATCCTTTCTGCAGGGGGGGGGGGGTGGAAGAGAGAAGGCATTAGGCAACAGCGCCATTCCCTGTTTCTGAGTGTAATAGTCATTAAATGAACCCTGAAATTACCGCCCAGACGCACACGCATAACACTATAAACTCCAGATGATTTGGAAATGCACAATGCAGATCTTAATTTCATTGTGGCAGTGACAAATGCACAATGCAGACCTCTGGTTGTTCAGCCTAGCAACTGCAATATAGAAATGTAACATGTTGCATCCATAAATAAGCAATTTGGTTTTACGGAAGGGGGAATTCAAAATGAAACGTTATTATATACTCATTAAAACAAAAATAAATGCAACCACTTAATTCTTTGACCACAGAAACCCCCAAAACAATAAGAAGTTTTAAGTGCAAAAAATGACTGTGAAACATTGAAATAGGATGAATTCATGATAATGTATACACTCCACAAAAAATAATTATCACCTGAATACATCTGTTGAAATGATCCATAAAACGCCATACCTAGATTTTTGGTGACATTAGTGACATTCACATCACTGTCGCGCTCAACGTTTTCTTTTTTTTTTTTCCAGAGTGAACAAACCTGTTATTTTTTTTGAAAATGTAATTTATGTGTCAGATTTACGAATGTTCAAAGTGTTATATGTAGTAAAATAATGTATTTTTTCCGTTCGTCAGATACCATTTGTGAGTGTTGTTTTTTAATTGCTGTCTCAACATTTTCTTATTTTTAAGCTGGATTGGAGGATTTGACTGCTGAAATCAGTGATTCATTCCGGAAAGGTATGTTTTTTTTTTTTTTCTTTTCTTTTTCTTTTTCTTACATTCAAAACATCACATACCATATTAGTGGATCTGCAGTATGAGTGAACCTACAATGACTGCACTGCCTCTTCATAATTACTTTTACCTTTAGGCACTAATATTTAATATGTAGTGTTGTAGTCACTCTTTAAAAGCTGAGCTGCACATATGTGTTGAAGGTTATGATGAACCAAATAGCATAAAAACCTTTTATCAGTAGAAATAATTTATAGTTAGTGAAAATAAAAAATAACAGAGCAATCTGGGAATATACTTTCCACACTTTGGGAAAAATGGCAGTCTGAACCTTTAGCAGATTAGTTAAACATATAAAAGCTTGTCTCTATCTGGTTGTTTTACCTACCAGCCAGTCGAATTCTGGAGTCTTGACTCATGCCCTTCATTATAACAACATGGTTTTGAAGACAATGTCGGTCAGTCATTATCCAACCCGCTATATCCTAACACAGGGGTCTGCTGGAGCCAATCCCAGCCAACACAGGGCGCTAGGCAGGAACAAATCCTGGGCAGGGTGCCAGCCCACCGCAGGACACACACACATACCAAGTTCACACCAACTACCACCAACCACACTAGGGACATTTTAGGGTCGCCAATGCACCTAACCTGCATGTCTTTGGACTGTGGGAGGAAACCGGAGCACCCGGTGGAAACCCACGCAGACACAAGGAGAACATGCAAACTCCACACAGGGAGGACCTGGGAAGCGAACCCAGGTCTCCTTACTGCGAGGCAGCAGCACTACCACTGCGCCACTGTGCTACCCTGAAGACAATGTTTTGTTAGAATTTTAAGGAGCCACATTTCACTGTGGATTTCACATTCTTTTTTCTGAGAGACAGAAGCATTAAGTCTGCTGTTCACTGCTGCCACTTTGCAATCCCATCACAGAAGCAGAGTTTCTTTTTTTAAATAAGCATATCTTTGAATTGGTTGCAGAGCCACTGAAATTCAGCTGGTTTGTTTGTTTTGAGGAGACATAAAACACTTCTCTTGGTGTTACATTGTTTTTGTTGTTTGTTTAGACAACAAATTATTTAAGCACAGTTAACTTTTGGCTAGTTGAACCGCACAATTTTAAAGTAATAGAATGCTTAAAAAGAAAAGGGGAGGGAAATGACAGAAAAAGAACAGTATGATAGTCACAATATTTGTGCATGGGTAAAAGCAAATTGGAAAGGTATGACGTTTATGCAGTATTGTTCATGTTGCATAGAATTTAATCTCCTCTGAGGCACCGCGACTTAGTTGTCATGTAAACAGGAGATTCTGAGTTTCGAATCTCAGCAGTGCCTGCTGCATATGTCTTGCCTTTTGCAACCTCTTCTTTGGGTGGTCTTTTAGCCTTGGGACTGCTTCAGTTTTTTTTTTCTCTCTAGCATCTCGCAAGCTGGAGTGTTTTTTTTTTTTTTTTCCTTCTGTCATTCTCTGGCCGTCTGACCCTATCATTGGACTTATCATCGTGGTCATGAGTGACTTAAACACAAATCCATAATTAAAGACTCTGCTTTATCTTTTACTAGCTGTACCCCGTGGCTGTGGCCACATAATAATGAAACAGGACAAACTTTAAAAATCAATAGATGTTGGCACTATATGATTGTGTTCAATTCTGACAGGAGCGCGTTCCCCACATGAGGAGAAAAGCACATGGCTGTGGTATCCCTGGCAATCAGCAGCTACCCTCTAAAACACATGGAGCTCTGATCTCTCTCAAAAATGTCAAACGTTACTCCTTAACAATCTCTAGATGATAATGTCTGTTGAACAAACGGGTATCGCTAGCTAAGCAGAGGCAAGGTGCACTCCAACATGTGGTGAGATGTAGACCAACTCAAACAGAGGCTGGCGAGTGAATCGGGAAGGCCCCGTCCCCCTGTTCTCGGCCCACAGCCACTCTCTTGGATTTGCATAAATACATCGGTACCGCAAGCTAACTATTGTACTTAGCGAGATGATAGAAGTCACAAAATCAACCAGAAAGTTCAAGCAAATTATAGAAAACAACCAGATCTAAATCCGTTAAGTAAATCTTTCATGAAAAGCGGACAGACATACACTCAGAACGTACTTGGACCACATAATTTTAAAAACCATTTCTTAGCGAGCACCTGTGGGCCAAGGGTAACCTACATCCCAAATTTCAAGTCCCAAGTCCTCATGGTTCGGGAGATTTCGTGATGAGTGAGTCAGTGGTATTTGCCTTTTATTTATATAGAGAGAGAGAGATATAGATATATATATCTATAGATATATATATATATAGATAGATATATAGATATTGTGGACGCTGGCCCATACACACACAGACGGACATCGTTGTTTCACCCAACACACTGTTTATTTACACTATTATTTACAGTTTTACGTGCATGACAAACCCCAGTGCCTCCAGCACCGATTTCCCCCAACGTCCAGGCCTCACAGTCTCTGTGCCTCTCTCCTGGCTGCCTCCAGTTCTCTCTCCAGCTCCGTCCTCTTACACCCGACTTCCGCTATCGACTGAAGGGAGGCAGCCCCTTAAATAGGAACCCGGATGGGCTCCAGCTGCTTCGCTGCTTCCCGGCATTCCTCCGCAGACACGCCCCAGTGTGGCGGAAGTGCCGGCTGCGTACCCGGAAGCCGTCCGGGTGTCCCCTGTCGTCTTCCCCCCCAGCACTTCCTGGTGTGGCGGAAGTGCTGGGCTCCAGGGATATTCAGGCACTGGGGCGCCGCCTGGCGGTGGCCACGGGTCCCAACAGGGCTGGGCTTCTAAGCCCTTTACCCGAGGCCCCCAACATAACCAGGGCGGACGCCCCCTCCCAGTCTGGAGGAGGCACAAGCCCTCCTCCGGTCCTCCTGGGCGTCCCGGCCAGGCTCCAGCCCCGGCCAGATGCCACAGTGTCCCACCGCCAGCGAAGACACGTGGGTCCGAGCGGCACTCCCCGAAAGGGCAGCACGTCCCCAGAGAGGGTCCTACTATGTCCCCAGGGTCCAACACGGCACCCTGGGACACCCTACTTCGGCACCCCCTCCGACGCCAACGCGCCCCTCTGGTCTGTGCCGCTCTCGCCTCCACCGTCCCCGCCAGCTGGGTCGTCATCGGCCTCCCGGCGGGGATGCCCTCACGCGGAGCGGCCCGTTCCAGGAGGGCAGATTCCCAACGACGTCGGCTCCAGCGATCGTCGGGGCTTCGGGCCTGTAAAAAGAGAAAAGGGAGGGCCAGAAGCACTGCCTGGACACTCACTCCGAGCGTCCTGTTGGTCTCTGTACCGGCAGTGCTCACCCCCCCTACCTAAAGCCCACGACTTGCCTGGTTGGCTCCTCCGCCGCAGGTTCCATACCCGTCCTCTTGGTGTTAGCGGGACCGCTCTCGCAGGCGGCTCGTCCAGCCGCCCTGGGGTTTCCCTCTGCCTCCGCAGAGGACGGCCTTTCTCTGGACGCGTGCACCCAGCGCCGCGTCCCCTCCTATCGGAGGAACCGGCATTCACCCCTCGGTTCCTCCCTCTTCTCTTGGACGCCCTGACGGTCTGGGTCTGAGCATGGTGAAAGCTCAAATCCAGCCCCGTCTGCGTCCCTGCAGAGCGACAGGAGACAGCTGCGGGCTTGGAGCGCAGGGCGGTAGGACCCAGGGCACTCATCAGCCCCGGTCCTGCCAGCCCCTGCGTACTCGCTCTTCTCGCCTCACAGGCAGTCTGCACCGCCGCGTCCACTGTTGGGGAATAGCCTACTCGATGCCGGTCCTCCTTAGCAAAGTCACGGGCGTTTTCGGCGAATCCCCCCTCATGCTTTATGGGGACGGCAAAACCTACCTTCCCTGTGGTACTTCGTCGGCCAAAGGCTCCAGCGTCGCGCCGATCCTCCGTAACACACGGCGTCTCTCCCGACGTGACCGCCTTCCCCCTCAGCTGCTCCAACCGGACGACGAGAGTACCCAGCAACTGTAAAAGGCGACTCTGCAGGCCGAAGGGATTCCTCCGGCTCACGCAGAGCCGCCGGCGAAAACAGATAGGCGGACGTCGGTGGTGCTACCTGTCGATCAGCCACACTCGTCGTCTGCCTCCTGTGGGCCACTCCCTCTGGCCCAATCGGGTCTCTTCCCGGCACGAGACTGGCATTCCTTGGTCCCGCCTCTGTACCGTCATTGGCGGGCACACAAGACACACCGGCCAATCCCGTGCCTGTCAGCGGGCGGGACATCCGGCCCGCGGCCATCTTCTCTCCCCCTTTCTGGATGCAGTGGCGTGCCTCCTGGCAGCCTCGCAGCTGCTGCGCGTTTTCGAGCGGCAGCGGCTCCGACTTCGCAGCCTCCATTGCTTCCGCCGTCGCACTGCTGACAGCCCGTGGACCGGCGTGCTCCTGCCCCCGACGCGGATCCGGGTCGTCCCTCCCTGTAAAAAGCAAGGTACGGTTGCCCCCGAAGGGCCGATTACTACAGGGCAGGGCACTCCCCTGCCGAATCCCGTCATGCCGAGGCCCCTGCCTCGGGGTGGCCTTCTGCGTCGCAACACCGGCCGGGCCATCCTTCTCGACAGCGCGACTCTCGGAGCCCGCTGCACTCTGACGACGCCCGTTCTTCTTCCTCCGCACCCGGGGATGGCCATTCTGCTGTCCGGCGGCGGTCTTTGGGGTAAACCGCTCCCACGGGGTTGTGCACAGGCCGCTCCCGCGGCCAGTGTGTGGGGTCCGCTGCTGCGCCGGGCCGTCCACAGAAATATTTGTTTGTTTTGCAGGTCCCTACCTTGACCCAGGTGGAGCATCCTGCCGACTACACCACTGGGAAATATGATGGCCCGGACACACACAGGCGGACACCGTTTCACTCATCACCCACGTTTATTCACAAAAGTACAAGTGCACCACCACCAAACCCCTAGTTCCCCAAAGTCAATAACACAGTCCTCTTCACACAATACTCGGGCCTCGCCTCCTCTGCCTCGATCTTGTCCTCCTCCTCACCCAACTCCAGCCTTGATTGCAGGGCGGCGGCTCCTTAAATAGGTAGCTGATTGCCAACCACACCCAGCCACCTGCGACAATATATATATATATATATATATAATATGAGAAAGAGAGATATAGATTTGTATATGTATAATTTTATTGCATATTAACTTGTTCTTATCAACTATTGTGGATATTTTATTTTTTCATTAATATACTTATAGCATTTCTAAATTTTTTTTTTTTTCTGTCTTCCACTTTTTCTTTTGTGAAACACTTTGAGATGCAGGCCTAGCATGAAAATGTCCTGTAGAAATAATTTTTGTTGTTGTTCTGACAGGTGCTTTGATTAACCTTTTGAAGGCAGTGAGTAAGATTGCTGTCTTCCGTTAGATTAATATACCATTCTAATACTCTTTATATTTTATATTTTAGGAGACCTAAAGCAGGCCAGTTTGCTTTTGATTAAAATGAAATATTTTGTCAACATTCAAGAGAAATTGAAGGAAATGTACTCAAGAAGCTAATGAAGACTGGTGGGCGTAAAATTCTTTGTTAGTGCTTGTGTGAAATCTTTCCTTATATATTTTTTTAATTAAATTGTATATTTAATGATATTGATATTGTGTTTGGTAATCTCTAAATGACATGTTCCAGGAAGGAATTTTAGGGTTATTGACTGCAAATTAACTGCAGCATTTGTTTTATATTAAAAATAAGCAGTGAAATATATCTGCAAAAAAAAAAAAACTGTCTCAATTTTCTTTACAATACAATAGAATACAATTTATTTTTGTATAGCCCAAAATCACACAGGAAGTGCCGCAATGGGCTTTAACAGGCCCTGCCTCTTGACAGCCCCCCAGCCTTGACTCTCTGAGAAGACAAGGAAAAACTCCCAAAAAACCTTGTAGGGAAAAATGGAAGAAACCTTGGGAAAGGCAGTTCAAAGAGAGACCCCTTTCCAGGTAGGTTGGGCGTGCAGTGGGTGTCAAAAGAAGGGGGTAAATACAATACAATACAATACAATACACAGAAAGAACAAATCCTTAATACAGCATAAAAATAAAAAGTTTAGAAGTACAGAGCAGAATTTAACAGTAGATGATATCACATAATAAGATTTGGATATTTTTAGAGTCCTGGAGACCTCATCCATCAAGCTGCCTCCCCCATTTGGCCATTCCATGGCTGAAACAGTGCTGGGCCAGCCAATCCGATGAAAGGACCCCTCTTTCCCATAATTCCTGCGATCCTCCATCAGGGATGACTTTACCATAGGCAGGCAAACAACTTGGCAGGTGGGCCGTGGCACCACTTGCCACATTTGAGTACCGAGAACAGAAACAGAATAGGTGAGGGTTAGTAACAAATTATAACAATCATGTTACTTATGTTTTAGTGCTAATGACTAACAACAGAGATGCAGTATGTACAGTTAATCAGCAGCTCTAGTCAGAATTTGCTAAACTGAAGTAGTGAGTCTTCAGCCGGGATTTAAAGGCTGAGACCGAAGGGGCATCTCTTATAGAAACAGGAAGACCATTCCACAGTTTAGGGGCCTTGTAACTAAAAGCTCGACCTCCCACTGTTATTTTATTAATCCTTGGATTCATAAGCAGACCGGCATCTTGAGATCTTAATGTGCGCTCAGGTTTGTAAAGTCATGATAAGTTCAGACAAGTAAGTCGGACCTTGGCCATTTAATGCTTTATATGTTAAAAGGAGGATTTTGAAATCTGCCCTAAACTTAACCGGGAGCCAGTGTAAGGATTTAAGAACTGGAGATATGTGTTCATATTTTCTTGTTCTTGTAATAATTCTTGCAGCCGCATTTTGGATTAACTGGAGGCTGTGTAAACAGGGCTGTGCGACCTAATTTCTCAATGTTGAGACTAAAAAAAATCAAAGGTTGCACTGATGCGACCAGCCGTTCGAGGGGGAAAAAAACGAAACTCCGTGACTCTTAAAGTCTCCCTGTTGTTCAACAACAGACACACATTAGGCCCATATCGTGGTCTAAACCAATCAGAGATAGTGAAGGGCGGATCGCCCCCCCCGATTGGCCGTGGTCCAGATATTCCTGTACGTGTGTGTACGTTTGAAAATGCATGTGATGCAGTCAGACAGAGAGAGGTGAGTAGCCCATCAGGTAAACAGTGGATGTAGCCGCGGATAATGAGAGAAGATGAAAAGAACGATTGACAGCTTTTTTGTTAGGGCCTGATCCGTCTGAAAATCATAACCAATGCTCTGACACGGAGCCATCAACCTCCCAAGTTATAGCAAGCCCTGGTCCGGAGATGGCATTAGATAATGAGCCACGTACGATCGAGTCCGAGCCCACTGAAATTAAAAGGGGTAAAGTGTATACATTTCGAAAAGAGTGGCTTGACCAGTTTCCCTGGCTATGATACAGTAAAGCCGATAATATAATGCACTGTATTTACTGTAAAGAGTGTGGGAAGACCATGGCCGGCAGTAGTGCATTTGTGACTGGTTTTAATACATTTAGAATTGAAACGCTGAAAAAGCACAATGCATCTATAAAACACATTACATGCCGCGATAAATGCACTGCTCAAGTGTCCCCTCTCCCCGCTGCCTTTCAGCAGCAGGCAGCAGCAAACAGATCATCAGACGAGGCCGAGATGATAATTAAGTTTAACGTTGCCTACAATATTGCAAAAGAAGAACTACCCTTCACTAAATTCAAGTCTGAAATAATTCTTATGAAGAAAAATGGCTTGAACGTGAACCCGACGTACAGCAATGATGTCGCGTGCGCCCAATTTACAGGAGTCATCGTAGATACATTGAAAAAAAAGACGTCTGTGCAAATTGCGAACAGTGCGTACATGGCATTCCTGATCGACGGAGACACAGATATCGCCACAAAGGAATGCGTCATTGTGTACGGTCGTATCTTGCGGAGAGGAAGACCGGTGAATATATTTATTGGACACATTGAGGTCGAGCATGCTCATGCCCAAGTCTGGAAGATTTTGATGCTAGAGAGAGTGTGGCCAGCTGGTTTAGTCAAGGCCAAAGATCAAGAAGGCCAAACTACAGGAGTTGGCCATCCGAGGGGCATGTGACTGCAATGGAGGATAGTCCATAAGACATTGAGCCATGAGATGTTCAGTTTGAAGCCCTTAAAACACTTAATTTAGATTTTCTTTTTAGTTAATTTATCTTGAGATTTTTTAAGTTTAAATTTCAGCTTAGTAAAGCACTTTAAGCACCAACACTTTTTCAGTAAGTTACCTTTCTTGTAGAATTGTGCTTGCCTTCAAATAAAGAACTTTATATTGACCAGATTGTTAGTTAATCATTTACAAGTCAATATTGCCTATATGGACAGCGATTAAAAAAAAAAAACAAAAAAAACAAATAAATAAATAAATAAAGTGAACTTGTAAAACTGTGGTGTTAAATGTGATGGGGTTGAAAATTTGGGTGCACCTAACTTTTGTGCTGGTGCACCTAAGAAAAAAAGTTAGGCGCACCAGTGCAACCAGTGCAAAAAGTTAGTCTAGAGCCCTGGTAAAGAACAGTTTGAACAGCCAGTGAACACCGCATTGCAGTAGTCAATCCTACTAGAGATAAATGCATGAATTAATTTCTCAGAATCCTGTTTATTTAGAAAGCGCCTTCATTTCCTAACATTTTTAAGATGGAAGAAACATGTTTTGGACAACATTGTAATATGTGCTTTAAATGACATGCTAGAATCAAAGATAACTCCTAGATTGCGGGCTGATTCATTAAAATTAATTGGGATTCCAACTGAGTTAAATGATGACAAAATATTGTTGTGATCAGTGTCATTCCCTCCAACAAGTAATATCTCTGTTTTATCTGTATTTAAAGACAAGTAGTTATCATTCATCCACTCCTTTAATTCACTAACACAACTAATTAAAGACAACATCGGAAAAACTTCATTTGATTTAAATGAAAGGTATAACTGGGTGTCATCTGCATACGAGTGAAAATTAACATTATGTTTCCTAATGAGAGATCCCAGTGGAAGCATGTAAAGTGAAAACAGTAAAGGTCCCAGTACTGAGCCCTGTGGGACACCATATTGAATTTTTGTGTATAATGATGGAGTACTGTCAGCACATTTCTGTACATATTGGAATCGATTTGATAAATAAGAACTAAACCAAGCGAGCACGGGGCCTGTAAGCCCAACATCATTTTCTAGCCTGTGCAGTAAAATAGAATGGTCAATGGTGTCAAATAGATAGATAGATACTTTATTAATCCCATGGGGAAATTCACAAAGTCTAACAACATAATTACAGTGGAGTTTCCTTCATCAGAGGATATCAGAATGTCATTTGCAACCCGTGTTAGTGCCATTTCTGTACTATGACCAGTGCGAAAACCAGACTGGAGTTTCTCAAATAAATTGTAATGCGTAAGGTGTGACTGAAGCTGACTGACGACTACTTTTTCTAGTATTTTAGAGAGAAACGGTAAATTTGAAATAGGCCTATAATTATTTAGTATGTGTGTGTCTAGGTCTGACTTTTTAAGTAATGGTTTAATGACTGACACTTTTAATGCATTAGGTATGGTGCCATGCAGTAATGAACTATTGATAATGGTTAGAATAGGCGCTGCAAGAACATCGATTGCATTTTTTACTAGTTTTGTTGGCACTGGATCTAGGGAACAAGTAGTGGGCCTCATTTTAGTAATTAAAGTTAAGACTTCCTGCTCAGTTACAGGATTAAAATTATTAAGGTGCTGAATGCAATGTGAGACAGGGCCTGCTAAGCTAGTATTTGGTTTGTACTGTGATGCAGAGATCTGGGATCTTATATTTTTAATTTTCTCATTGAAGAAGTTCATAAAGTCTGTACTGCTAATATCTGTTGGTATTTTGCACTGTTGATCTGAATTCCCATTTGTTAATTTAGCCACTGTTCTAAACAGTACCTGAGGATTTTTATTATTGCTATCTATTAATGTAGAATAGTATTCTGAGCGAGCTTAAAAGAGGGCTTTTTTATATTTATTAACACTCTCTGTCCATGCAATTTGAAAGACATGTAGCTTTGTTGTTCTCCATCTGCGCTCCAGTTTTCAACACTATAATTTAAGAGCGCGAGTGTTTTCCTTAAACCAGGGAGAGTTTCTATGTGCTTTGATCACTTTTGTTTTAAGGGGAGCCACTGTGTCCAGAGCATCTCTCAAGGTCACATTATAATGTGATGTTAGCTGATCTTTACTCACTAATTCCATAATTTATAAAAGTATATAAACTAAAAGAGGGTTAAGATTTTGAACAGTGTTTAGACCTTTTTTTATATAGAGTTGGAGAAGGTAAAAGCACTTAATTTTTTTTTCAGTTACTTTGTGGACCACCCACAAATAAAACATTGTTTCTGAAATTATTTTTGTTTTGTAGAGTGCATACTTATTTCCAAACCTATTTCTTATATATTTCCTTTGATATTTATACAGTTCACAAAAGGAGGAGGGAATAGATAGAGATAGATAGATCGATACTTTATTAATCCCAAGGGGAAATTCATATACTCCAGCAGCAGCATACTGATAAAGAACAATATTAATTAAAGAGTGATATAAATGAAAGTACTGCTAATAGACAATAACTTTGTATAATATTAACATTTAACCCCCCCAACCCCCGGGTGGAACTGAAGAGTCGCACAGTGTGGGGGAGGAACGATCTCCTCAGTCTGTCAGTGGACCAGGACGGTGACAGCAGTCTGTCGCTGAAGCTGCTCCTCTGTCTGGAGATGATCTTGTTCAGTGGATGCAGTGGATTTTCCATTATTGACAGGAGCCTGCTCAGCGCCCATCGCTCTGCCACAGGCAGAGCAGCTCCGTGTCTACAATAGTCTGCCTTCCTCACCAGTTTCTCCATGTGTGAGGCATCCCTCTTCTTTATGCTGCCTCCCCAGCACACCACCCCATAGAAGAGGGCGCTCGCCACAACCGTCTGATAGAACATCTACAGCATCTTATTGCAGATGTTGAAGGACGCCAGCCTTCTAAGAAAGTATAGTCGGCTCTGACCTTTCTTGCACAGAGCATCAGTATTGGCAGTCCAGTCCAATTTATCATCCAGCTGTACTCCCAGGTATTTATAGATGTGCACCCTCTGCACACAGTCACCTCAGATGATCATGGGGTCCATGATGGCCCTGGGCCTCCTAAAATCCACCACCAGCTCTTTGGTTTTGCTGGTGTTCAGTTGTAGGTGGTTTGAGTTGCACCATTTAACAAAGTCCTTGATTAGTTTCCTATACTCCTCCTCCTGCCTACTCCTGATGCAGCTCACAATAGCAGCGTCGTCTGCGAACTTTTGCATGTGGCAGGACTCAGAGTTGTATTGGAGGTCCGATGTATATAAGCTGAACAGGACCGGAGAAAGTACAGTCCCCTGCGGCACTCCTGTGTTGCTGACCACAATGTCAGATCTGCAGTTCCCGAGACGCACATACTGAGGTCTGTCTGTAAGATAGTCCACGATCCGTGCTACCAGGTATGAATCTACTCCCATCTCTGTCAGTTTGTCTGTAAGGAGCAGAGGTTGGATGGTGTTGAAGGCACTAGAGAAGTCCAGAAACATAATTCTTACAGCACCACTGCCTCTGTCCAAGTGGGAGAGGGATCAGTGTAACATATAGATGATGCCATCCTCCGCTCCCACCTTGGCCTCGTATGCGAACTGCAGAGGGTTGAGGGCATGGCGGACCTGTGGCCACAGGTGGTGAAGCAGCAGTCACTCCATGGTCTTCATCACATGTGACATCAGAGCGACGGGCCGGAAGTCATTCTGCTCACTAGGACATGATACCTTTGGGACTGGGGTGATGCAAGATGTTTTCCAAAGCCTCGGGCCTCTCCCCTTTTCCAGGCTCAGGTTGAAGATGCGCTGTAGAGGACTCCTGTGAAATGGAAGTTAAAATCTATTGCTAGCTTCTGTATGAAAATCTGCATGTTCTCTGTATGGCTAGGTATTATTATAACAGATAAATAAGTGTGCTTACATAGAGTAGGGCTGCCAGTGTGGAATGCAGTTTTTGGCTACTTCCCGGCTCGCCTCAGCAGTGTCTAGGCTATTGTCCAATTAAGATGTCAAACGTATGACAAGTTTTCTGATAAGCTTAATTAAAGGTATAAGAAAAGACTAGAATTTCTGCTTTCCGTTGTAATCAATAAATTGTGTAAGAATGTTCTGTGACCTTTGGATGAAACTGAGCTTATTTTTTCTAACCGCTTCTTTTGAAGCTCTCTGTATTAAAATGTACCTCACCCCCCTATGATGGGGCTTTTTGCACTTAGTCTCTGTAAGGCAAAGACCCTCTACTCACCAAGTATAAAGAAATAAAAGAATTCTGCTTGTTTGAGAGGTAGGCTTGTAGGTGTCTGCCTGCTGTTGTCTCGACTTCGTCCACAGTTTTCTGGCGCCCGAACGTGCGGCGGAGATGGACAGGTGACTCCTCGAGTAGGATCGTCCAGAGGACCGGTAAGAGGACCGATTCCGGCCGGATCGGTAAGGACCAGCTCCGGCAAAAGTTTGGACTGGCCTGCCTCGGGCAAATCCTGCGTGAGAAGTCCCTGGCAGGTGACAAACTTCTTGGTAAGTAGACCGAGGGAGTCTGATTGAGTGAATGACGTAGCTCAGGGATTTGACGGGTTTACAGGAAGTTAAAGAAAATAAATACTGTATCACTAACGTAGTGGATGGTAAAACTGGAAAATAGAGAATAATACTTGGGTCCCTCGGGGGACAGTGTAAGATACTACAAGTACGTTAGTAAGTTACTCCCTGTGAAGTGGAATAGAAAGGGGTGAGTGGCACACTCCTATTAAATAGGGGAATGGGAGTAAGAAAAGAATAGTATATGAATTGAGTGTCTGGGAAAAACACTGAGTGGGTGGGCGAGTTTTCTGTTCCTAAAGTCTTGTCATAATCCTGCTTCTACGGGTTGCTCTGTGGTGGAGACATGCACAAGCAGTATGGCACATAGGAGGCGTCTAACGAAGGAATTGGTGTTGAGCACACCTTGTATTCGGGACTCCACGCTGAATATTGTTGTACAATTCTGCTAAACAACGGACACGAAACCACTTGAGTACTAATCCGGGAGTGGGACAGGACTGGGAGCAGAACGCCGCAGGGGTTGAATTGTTCTACTGTGGTCCAGTTCCATTCATTATGGGAAAGCAAAATAATAAACCGGTCAAAGAGACTCCTTTGGGAAATCAAAAGTCTCTGTTAGAAGGATTTATTTTGGAAAGTGTCTCGGACACGAGCTTTCACTTGGGTCCGAAAGGGGGTTCACCTAGAAAATTAATAGAAAAGAAATTAGACTTTAAGAAAGCATGTAAAAAAATGGAATAAACTGAGTGGTGGCAGATAGCCGATAGACGGGACTGTGGATATATTAGAAATACAAGAAATAAGGAAAATATTATGTAGAAATGTTAGGATGTTGTAACAAAGGTCCGTATTGAATGGACATGTTTGATAGATGGGAATTGGTGATAAAGGACAGGACCTTGGAAGCGGTGCAGAAGCGTAACGAGCTGCTGGCTGCTGAGGTCAAAACACGGAAAGAAAAGGAAAAGTTATTGCTAGCGTTGCAGAAAACGCAGGTAGGGACAGAGCCCAAGCCTGAAAGTAAAAGGAAGAAGACCGAAAAGAAATACCCCCTATATATAATCTGTCCACCCCCTCCTTACCAAACTCCCCCGATTCCACCTCCTGCACCCCCTCCACCAGCTGCACCCCTGTTAACAGACGAACCGTCTGGAGCAAGTTTTTATGATGAATAATATCATTATGACCCATTCTCACATATTGACCCTAAGGAAGATGATTCAGATCATTCACAAGGTGCTACTGGGTTGCAATGGCAGAAACCAGAAGAGTCATCTGTCTCCCAGCGCACGAGAAGTCAGACCCTCTGCTCTAAACCTATGGGCGGTTTTACTTCCCCCTTCGGCTCCCCTAAACCTTCTGGCCCGACATTCTCTTGCCCCCTCATTGAAATCCCCAAACCCCGACATGATCCCGCACAACCCCCAGGCAATAATAATCCCACTACCATAATGATTCACCGAAATTGGGACATTCAAGAATTAAAGGATGTGGTGTCTGAACTGTCCAACCCCAAAGCGGTCGGTGGATTGAAATTTGTGGAGCAGTTACAGCAGCTGGATGACATGTATAAACCAAATGCTGCAGAGTGGACACAGGTGCTCCGCCGAAAGCTGGGCACCACATGGGCAACTGTAAATCACTGTGATCTTAATGGTACCCCTTGGCGTTGGAATGAAGCTCTTCCCCGAGGCCCCGGGAATGAAGGTCCTTTCCTCGGCCAGTGGGAGCCTTTGAAAGGAGTCCTGGCATAAAAATATAAAAAGGGCACAGACTGGTCACTAATTTCACCCGCTAAGCAGAAAAAAGACGAGACAGTGGATGAATGGGCTCACCTGTTGCAAGATCTGATGGCTAATCACTCTGGGCTAGACAATGCAAACGATAGAACTCATGCTGTAGTGCCTCCTTTTGTCTCGGGACTGAGAAGTGACATTCAAAGCAAAGTTCACACGTCCTGCATAGGCTGGGAAAGCGCTACGTTCGAGGAAGTCAAGCGTCATGCAGAGCATGCTGAGAGAGACTAAATTAAGAGTCAGACACACAGACCAAACTTTTGGCTGCACAAATAAATTACTATACTGGTGGAACTGACCCAACTAGGGGGAGAGGACGCATAAATTTCTTTGGAAGTCGAGGGCGCGGGAGAGGACGCGGGTTCCAATTATCAAACCCTAATAATCCTTTCGCTCAGATGTCTAACCCTTCGGAACAGATGCCAGCGTCATATGCCTGTTACGGCTGCGGTGAACTTGGACATTTTAGACGCAACTGATCACACAAGCGCCCTCCGCCACCCCCTCTCCCTGAGCCCAATGACATTCCTTGGTCCTAGGAATTAGCAGGGACCCCCAGCCACTTTTTCCTGTTTCCTTTGCTTACTCGTCATGCTGATACTGATCCTTTATTGACTTTAATATTAAACGGCAAAGAAACTGTCTTTCTTGTGGACACAGGAGCCATGCGCTCCACTTTGTCACTGTTGGAGGTCCCTACCTCGAAAGATACAGTACAGGTGCTTACTGCCTCGGGACAGCCTCATACTTTGCTGGTCTCTAAACCTTTGCAAGTGCAGCTCAGCACTGATAGCTCATCATTGACTCATCGCTTCCTGTTAAATCTTTTGTGCCCTGTGAACTTGCTGGGAAGAGATCTTATGACTAAGTTGTCAGTCTCAATTTCTTTAACTGAACAAGGATATTACTGCTCCATTCCTAAGCTCCTATGCCAAACTACATACCCCAAGCCCTCTTTTGCTGCATGGACCCTTGACATCTCACCGCACATCCTCCTCTTGAAAGCCCTTCATTCTTTCCCCTCATGCCTATTTCCCCACTTACAAGTCCCGGACACCCTGCATTGTACTGCCCAATATTTCCCCGCTGAAGTAGACACTCCTTGGTTAGAATCTTTTCTTTCCTCCGGCACATGCCCTGAAACTTTGTACATTACATGTATTTTTGTTTCATCTACTAAAGCTGCTGCTTCAGTTCACCTCACATGTTCACAAAGTATTTTCTATCTAGGTGGTTCAGTGCCCCATGTCTCTCTAGCTAAATCTAACACCATTCGCTGGGTTGAAAAATGTCTAAATAGAACCGTCTCTCTCTTTATGTTCATTGCAAACTGATAGCATTCCATGGCTCTCTTCGATTCCTGATACACTGTGGTCTCAAGGGAAAAATGATTTTGGCAGAATAGCAAATTGTGAACCTCTAGTAATCTTTCCAAAATCCTCCTTCCATCCTCGCCGTGCACAATATCCTCTCTCTCCCGAGGCTGAACTCGGAAATTGCTGCTGTACATAAAGATCTCGTTGAAAAGGGGGCTATAATTCCTATTAAATATTCTTCTGTAATCTCTCCTATCTTGCCAGTAAAAAAAGTAGATGGCTCTTGGCGCTTTGTCCAAGACTTCAGACAAGTAAATTCTGCTATCTTTCCTAGAGCACCGATTGTGCCTAATCGTTCCACTGTTCTGTCTACAATCCCTCCATCTGCACGTTATTTCTCAGTTATTGACTTATCAAATGCTTTCTTTTCTATTCCTGTACATCCTGATTCTCAGTTTTGGTTTGCTTTTACTTTTCAAAACCACCGTTGGACATGGACCGTTATGGCACAAGGTTATACAGAGGCTCCTTGTGTATACAGCCAAGCGCTTGCTCAAAACCTGGAAGGTTTCTGGCTTGACAGTGGGAGTGCATTGATACGGTACGTCGACGATTTATTACTCTGTAGCGAAACAGAGAAAGCATGCACACAAGATACAGAATTATTGTTCAAGTATCTTGCAGAAAATGGACAAAAGGTTTCTAAGGCCAAGCTGCAGCTAGTTCAAACCACTGTCAAATATTTGGGGCATGACATCACTTGTGGTACCAGAGCTCTGTCAAAAGACCGCATAACCACTATTCAAAACCTGTCAAATGTCACAATTGAAAGATGCTCCACTCTAAATCCAGCCACTCTTCTTCCAACTGAAGAAGAAGGGGAGCCACACAGCTGTCATGACGAAATAATTAAGGTCATAAAACCCAGACCAGACCTGCAGGAAACTCCACTAGAAATAGGAGAAGTACTCTACGTAGATGGATGTTCCTTGCAATTGGATAATGGAACACCCTCAACCAGCTATACAGTGGTCAAAGGTGACCACCTGCTGGAGGCAAACCGAATTTCGTCAAGTTTAAGCGCGCAGGCAGCTGAATTAATTGCTCTCGCCCAATACTGTCAGCTGTCAGAAGGCAAAGCAGTAACCATTTATACAGATTCCAGGTATGCTTTTGGAGTCTGCCATGATCATGGAGCACTGTGGAAAATAAGGGGATTCAAAACCAGTACTGGTAAGCCCATCCAACATCAGAAATTAGTTGAATCCCTCCTCAAAGCTATAATAAAACCATCAAGACTGGCAATAGTTAAATGCCAGGCCCACACTGGGAAACAAGATCCTGTCAGCAAAGGAAATGACCTGGCTGATCACTTTGCTAAACAGGCTGCCTACAATAACACACCAATCTTTATATTTCAACAGAAAGATGACAAAGACACTGATAATCAAATAATCTCTTTACAGAGTGCAGCCACAGACAAAGAAAAGAGTAAATTTTCCAAAGAAGGATCCCTCTCTGATGGGGTCTGAACTCACAAGCAAAATAACAAACCTTTCCTCCCAAAAGCTTCTTTTCCAGGTATGGCAAAAATCGCACATGGCCTGGACCATGCCGGAAAGGATGCCATGATTCAAGATATCGAGAGACATTGGGAAGCCGTAGGCTTCTCTACGTATGCAGAGCAATTCTGCAGGCGATGTGCGCTGTCAAAAATTTAATGTAGGAAAGGGTACCCCGGTAAGTCCCGCTGTCACACCTAACCCAATGGGTCCATTCGAACATCTCCAAATGGACTTCATTGAACTAACACCATCTAAGGGCTACCGTTACTGCTTGGTAATTGTAGATGTGTTCTCCCGATGGGTGGAAGCTTTCCCTTCCAAACATGCAGACGCCAAAACTGTGGCAAAAGCCTTGATAAAAGAAATCATTCCAAGATGGGGAATACCACAAAAATTGCAGACTGATAATGGTACCCATTTTGTGAATTTAGTAATCAATGAACTAACCACCTGGCTCCAAATTAACGTGCATCACTATTGCAAGTACCACCCTCAAAGCGGAGGTATAGTAGAAAGGTGCAATGGCACCCTGAAATCTAAATTGGCTAAGATCTGTGAGCAGACGAATTTAACCTGGCCTGACGCTTTACCCCTGGCCTTAATGGGATTGAGAGGGAGGACACACCGGCAGTTGGGACTGTCGCCGTTCGAAATTCTGACTGGACGACCCATGCCTGTCGGCATGGTCATTGGCAATGTCAATCTGCATACTGTGGACAATGATCTTATTTCCAGTCTTACAGGTCTCTGAGCATCCCTGAAGGAGGTCCACGAGCAGGTTAGCCAGGCTTGGAGAACTAGTCCTCCACCAACGGAGTCACAGATTCCCTTGGGAACCTGGATACTGGTCAGAGACACCCGAAGGAAGCACTGGCATCAACCTCGCTGGAGGGGACCATTCCAAGTGCTGCTATCCACACCTCACGCCGTTAAAGTCGAAAGACTTCCTGCCTGAATTCACGTGTCGCATTGCAAAAAATGGCATTCATAGCTTTGCTAGTCCTAATCTTTTCTATCCATCTGACTTTAGGACAAGGACAAACAGGTGGTGACCATCGGACTCACTAATTGAAGCAAATACATGGGAACTTTCCCACGTTAACTTTCCAAATAGGGAAAACTATCCATTTTTGTTTCCCTTTTAGTTGCTTTAACTGTTATTCTTTTGATTTTGCTGTTGTCTTATTCCGTTAATCCGTTATTTTATCTAGAAGTTTTTCACTGCCTCAATAACTAAAGCTTATTTCCTCCACACAGAATGCATGCATCTTCTTCCCCAGGCCTAATTCTCTTCCCAGTCTTCCCTTGATCAGGACTGTTTAGCTTAAACCCTGTTATTATTTAAACTTTTAAGTTTAAAAAGGGGGGAATGTGGAATGGAAGTTAAAATCTATTGCTAGCTTCTGTATGAAAATCTGCATGTTCTCTGTATGGCTAGGTATTATTATAACAGATAAATAAGTGTGCTTACATAGAGTAGGACTGCCAGTGTGGAATGCAGTTTTTGGCTACTTCCCAGCTCACCTCAGCAGGGTCTAGGTTATTGTCCAATTAAGATGCTAAACGTATGACAAGTTTTCTGATAAGCTTAATTAAAGGTATAAGAAAAGATTAGAATTTCTGCTTTCCGTTGTAATCAACAAATTGTGTAAGAATGTTCTGTGACCTTTGGATGAAACTGAGCTTATTTTTTCTAACCGCTTCTTTTGAAGCTCTCTGTTAGAAAATGCAACTCACCCCCCTATGAGGGGGCTTTTTGCACTTAGTCTCTGTAAGGCAAAGACCCTCTACTCACCAAGTATAAAGAAATAAAAGAATTCTGCTTGTTTGATTAGGTGTCTGCCTGCTGTTGTCTCGACTTCGTCCACACTCCCCAGCTCCAACACACAGGCCTTCAGCAGTCATGGCGATACTCCATCTGGACCCGCTGCTTTGCTGGCACAAAGTCTCCTCAGCTCTCTGCTTACCTGGGCTGCTATAATTGTGGGTGGGGGGAAACTCTCTCCTATGCTGGTATCAGCAGAAGGATGGGTGGAGGGTGCAGTACTCCAATGTGAAAGTGGGATAGGGTGGTCAAACCTGTTGAAGAAGTTGTTTATCTGGTTTGCTCTCTCCACGTCTCTCTCGATGGTGGCACCCCGCTTCGAGCTGCAGCCAGTGACGATCTTCGTCCCATCCCACACTTCCTTCATGCTGTTATTCTGCGACTTCTGCTCCAGCTTTCTCCTGTACTGCTCCTTCGCTGCCCTGAGCTGGATTCGGAGTTCCATCTGCACGCACTTGAGCTCATGCTGATCACCGCCTTTAAAAGCCCTTTTCTTCTGGTTCAAAAGGCCCTTGATGTCACTTGTAATCCATGGCTTGTTGTTAGCATAGCAGCGTACTGTTCTTAATGGAACTACAATGTCCATACAGAAGTTGATGTAGTCAGTAGTGCAGTCAACAACCTCCTCAGTGTTCTCACTATGTGACCCCTGCAGGATATCCCAGTCCGTAGTTCCAAAGCAGTCTCTCAGAGCCTGCTCTGCCTCAGGGGACCACTTCCTGAATGAGCGTGTGGTTTTAGGTAGCGCCTTCACTCTTGGCTTGTAGTGAGGCTGAAGCAGAACCAGGTTATGATCTGCTTTCCCAAGCGCAGGCAGCAGGGTGGCGTTGTAGGCGTCTTTAACGTTTGCATACAGTAGGTCAATAGTCCTATTTTCCCGGGTGTTACAATCCACATACTGGGAGAAGGCAGGTAATGTTTTGTCCAGCGTCACATGGTTAAAGTCTCCAGCGATTAGCACAAGCGCCTCAGGGTGCTGTGTTTGTAACTTAGCAACAGCAGAATGGCTTATGTCACTCGCTATCTCCACATCCGCCCGAGGAGGGATGTAAACAATAACAACAATGACAAACTCTCTGGGCAAGTAATAGGGACGCAGACTTACAGCCAACAGTTCGATGTCCCTGCAGCAAGTGGAGATTTTAACGTTTACATGTCCAGAGTTGCACCATCTTGTATTGACATAGAGAGCGACTCCTCCTCCTTTCTGCTTCCTGCAGGTATTTGCGTCTCTGTCCGCTCTAACTGTGCTAAACCCGGGTTGCTCCACGTTAGCATCTGGGATGTTAGTTGTTAGCCACGTTTCCCTAAAACACAGCAAACTGAATTCTCTGTAAGTCCTGAGATTTTTCACCAGAGCAGCCAGTTTGTCGATCTTATTTGGTAGTGAGTTCACATTTCCCAGGATCACAGAAGGCACCAAAGGTTTGTAGCGCCACTTTCTCGCTAGACGCTTGGCTTTTATCTTAGCGCCGGCTCTGCTGCCCTGATACTACCTTCTTACCTCGTCAGGTAAATAGGAAACCACACCGGCGTGGGCATTTGTTCTCAGCGCTTGAAGTTGACTACTTGAATAGATGAGTCTCGGCGTGTAAAAATCCATGTCCAAGTAGTAAAAGTAGTAAAAAGTGTCTAGGGAATGAGTCCACATAAAGAAAGTGGTAGGAGTGATCAGTGAAATAGAGAAAAATAGAGAAAAAAGGTAAAAAGATAAAGTCATACATGGAGCTGCTGGAATGGCTGCCACTCGTGGCGGCGTCGGACATGGATCAGACCTATTACTTATTGAAAACAATATTTCAATGTTTGTACATTTGTGTAATTGTAAGGTTTAGGACTGACCAATTCATGCAAGCACAGACAGGGAAAAAATATTTTTCCTCACCAATTTAAACATGCTGAAACAGTACTGAAATTGTTAATACCAAAACCACAAATGTACAAAAAGTCCTTGTGACTTAAATGGGATATATACAGGGTGGTTCAGATCTAATTATGCAGATCCAGATCATCTGGATGACATTGATTTATGCGGGGACAATTCCAGTTTGGCACGAAGACGATTCTTCATGTCGTCAGTTCTCACACTTCTTGATGGTCCGGAAGTTTTCAGGTGCTTTTCCATATAATAAACTTAATAAGTTATAGCGTAATGAAAATTGCATAATTAGATCTGGACCACACTATATTTACAGTTCAGCCTTGTATTTCAGTTTTACTACGATTAAAAAAAATTTACTAGTTTGTATTGTTTGCAACTTACTGTCTATAATTAAAGGAAGAGTGGCCTTGTACTTAACAGATAAAAAGGTAAGTGTGAAATTAGAAATCTATAGATAGAAATATACTTTATTTATTCCCTCAAGGGAATTCAGGCATCCAGTAGCTCAAACACATCAGTATAAATTGTTAAAAAGCATTATAAAATCAATACCTCAATATCAGATACATCACAGCTGCTCCTTATTGGTCGGTCTAAAATCTAACAAAGGAAATTAAACCTGGAACATAGGTGAAGAATAAAGATCAGTTAAGTTTTGTGAATTGCATAATTTGAAAAACTGTCTCATTAAACTGAATAGCCTTGCACTAAATTATCTGACTTGGAAATCTTCACTTTATCATCCATCCATTTCCTAAAGCCGCCTGTCCAAAGCAGTGGCACCAAACCTGTTCCAGTAAGCAACGGGCATTAGGCAGGAAATATCCCTGGGTAGCAGCTATTTTAAGGGTAGAAACGTGCACCCACACACTTCAGCGACCATTTTAGCAATTCCAATCCATTTAACAGCATATAGAAAACCTAAAAATGTATACAGAATATTTTTTACCTGCGCCCTCCCCAACTATAATGTATTGTATATGGGGGTGGAGCGAAAGCTTTAGATTCATCAAAAATTTTGATGTCTGGTTTTCAACAGATCTCGATGTTTTATGGTCCCCTGATACCGAAAACCTTGATATCTCGATGATGGGTGTATGTGTGTCTGTGTGTCACAGTTTCTTGAGGACAGTCTAGAGCTAAAAGGGCTGCATCGCAAAATACCAAACTTGAAACTTAAGCCTGTTATGAGATGATGATTTGCTGATTAGTTTTTGAGCCAAATCGTGCAAGAGAAATTAGCACTCTGGAGGAACCCTCAAATACCATAATTCTGCAATTAATTATAATTCATAATTATGAATTCTTCTCATCAATTGCTATTGTAATGACCTATTTTGTGATCAGAAAGATCAGCATCAGAGCAGTGATTCATTACTGAAATGTCATAGAATAGTTCGGGTAACTTTGATTCCTGGAGTGCAAAGCCTACTGATATGTCCGATTTTTTTTTTTTTTTTTCCTTTTTCCTAAAATAGCCTTCTGCAAAGGTTTGTTTAAATATTACAGGCAGGCATATGCCAACCAAGCAATTGTCTGCCATTTTCATTAGTGGTACAAAAATTAAAAAAAAGAACATTTGCAGTTGTGTGACTATTTCTGTAGAAGTTTGGGACTTCAGCTCACAAGCACAATTTGTATTAATGGGATAAGGTAAAAATTATTCAACATTAATTATAACACTTTGTAATTGGGTTGTGAGCAGAAGTGTACAAGGTGGTTTGTGAAAGTTTTCTGGGAGTTTTCCTAATTTTAAAGTAAGCTTATTTGTTTAAAAATGAAGCAGCATACTTCAGAGGGTAGTGCTTAAGGTATAATTTTTGGACCTGGGACAAATTACACAGTTCCTGAGAAGTTGGCATCAAAATAATGAGCTTGGACACTATCATTTACTTTGTATTGGCATTTCAAGAGTCTCAAAACACATAAGTCCTGAATTGTTATTTTTGAACATTTGAAGCCAAATCCACTTTTAGAGCCTGTGTAGGCCAAAGCCTACCAGCAGAGTTTGGGGTCAGCCTGCCTGGGGTGAGGCCTATTTCTGGGCTGGTCTGATTTATGGGTCTTTTCTGAAACATCACACTCTTTGCCATTTTGAGTGCACTAATTTAGGCCTTGCTACACTTGAAGGAGTGTCATTTTTACGGTTTTGCACAAAAAAGACCTACTGATCCCAGATGATATTCTTAAATATTTGACTGTTTTTTTTTTTTTTTTTTTGCTTACAGTGCTTTATATAGTCAATAGTCCTGAACTACAGGTTTCATCATGTGCCATGGCTCAATGTGGCAAATCTGATCATTTCTTGTTCATAATAATGTTGAATTACCTGTCAAATACTAATGATTTATGTACTTTTCAAATTGTAGTTTCTTCATTCTTGGAATTCATTACCCTTAAGGCAGATATCCATTAAAACATTTTCAAACTTGTACATTTTGATTCAGAGAAGCAGGATTCATAAGTGTTTTACAACTCCAACAAGTACAAAAAATCTGGATGGGATATCAGCCTCCCAAAGGTATTAGTCACACACACACATTTACTTGTACAGCCACACTGCTGGGCATTTTAGAAAACAAACCCAGCTTTTCTAATGCTCTATTGGATCAATATGTGGTATTGTGGATTTTGCTATGAAATGTGTCATATTTTGAGTATAATGCACTCTGTTCTGTGAGATGCTTTATGTTTTCAGCATTCCATTTTTTGTTGCATATTGCATGTGCACTCATTTACAGTTTCTTTTTGTAACAGTGTGCAGATATTAGAACAAAAAACCTTAACTTAATTTCATAAATATATAAGCACTTGATTCCTCCAGCTAGGATTTTCCACGTTATGGATAGCAGTATTTCTAATTCCACAGAATGTGAACGGTTCCTGGTTTTCTTATAGCTTCTATATTTGCATTCAAGTGCGACTTATGTGACTTAAGTGTACACATATAAGCTCTACAACATTTCATCAATGTGGCTTTTCTTGTAGAAGCTATGATATACAAGTTATTGATTGAATGTCAAGAGACAATATTTCTCAAAGTAGGCTGCTTGCCGAAGCAGCAGTAACCAGTGGCTCGGCAGACTGGCTGTCCTTTTGCTAAGCTCGGCTGCATTTTTCCATCGTTCAATACAATCTCCTCCTTTCAAGTAGAAGCAAATTGCAGTGTGTGACTGTAAAGTTGTTAGTGTTCTCTCTTTTATTGACATGAGGGAGTATTGCAATTTTCCACGTTTTTCTTTGAGTGATAGCTGATAATGCATGGCAATGTGCACTTTATGACACAATTATAATAAAATTTTTATCATTTCCTCTCAATAGAGACAGATTTAATAGTTGGATCTTTTTAATACTGTAGTTCAATAAATTACAAACTGGTGTTACCTATTTCTTGCCTAGGTAAGCACGTGCTGCCTAATGTCCTATGTGCTACTGAAAGGGTTTATTTTCCCAGTCTCCTGTAATTTAATAGTGTGCAACATGTAGCTTAAAAGTATTCTCGTCCGCATTTCACTTCACAGAGGAGAGCCACATTCCCCACAAGGCACTTGAGCTGTAACTGGTGCCTGCCGGGTTACCCTTGTATATGGTCCCTCTGGTAAATTTAATATTAAACAACATGTCTCTTGCCAGTCTAAAAATCTTATTTACTGCATTTCTTGTAGGAAGTGTCCAACCATCTACAAACGTGAAACAGGGAGATAGCTAGCAGACTGTTTCAGCAAGCACGTTAAGATCGAAGACCTTTTGAAGCCTATAGTAGATCATATCACATCCCTTAATCATAGTCACACTGATCTCTCCATTTGTGTTCTTTCACGGGGCTTTACAGACACTTTTCAATGAAAATCAGAAGAAACTCCGCTCACTCTCAGTCTGGGATTGTGTGTTTCTCCAGGTCTTAATGACTTTCGCTACTACTTCTTCTCTAATAGCAGCTTTCTCATCTACCCTGGCTTTATTTCCCCCTTCCTCTTCTATATGTCTTACCTGCTTTTTCCTTTTCAGTTGCACACCTGACCTGTATATCTGAAATGTGGTATTTTTCTACCTTGTTTCCTTTTCAGCATTGAAGTAACCTTTAACACATTTTTCCTTTGCTTAAAAGTATTTTCTGTCAATCTTATGTGGCATGGTGGTCAGTGGCTAGAACTGCTGCCTCACAGATTTCGTGTGGGTTTGAATTCCACACTGAACCATTTTCTGTGTGGTATTTCTGGTAGGTGCGGCAATGCGCTGTATCAGCATGTGCTCCTAACCTCTCTCATTTGTACATTCTAGTTTTTCAAAGACATTTTGGGGGACACACACATCCACACTCCCACAGAAGAGTAGAGGGGCAAATCAAAGGAAAATGTGTGTTTGTCCTAAACATTATGGAGGGCACTGTGTGTTTGTCTTAACATTTCACCTTTAGCAAAGGCCTAGCAGCAGACTTGCGTTATAACAATTTCAAAATGGATTCAACTTTTCAGCATTGTAAAACAGCATTATATACTGCGGAAAGAATTAGAAGCCCATAAAGTACAATTCATAAAGAATAAAATTAAATTCCACAGTAGACATCAAGTAGTTTCATTTTCAGATCTTTAGTCAGTTGCTTGGAAGAGCAGATAGTGTTGAGTGTTGCACAATGTTTGAAGAGTCAAAGTGTTTCTTAGGCTCTGTTCTCATGCAAATTCATGCATTTATCTCTGGTAGGATTGATTACTGCAATGCGGTGTTCACTAGCTGTTAAAACTGTTCTCTATACAGCCTCCAGTTAATCCAAAATGCTGCTGCAAGAATTATTACAAGAACAAGAAAATACAAACACATAACTCCAGTTCTTAAATCCTTACACTGGCTCCCGGTTAAGTTTAGGGCAGATTTCAAAATCCTCCTTTTAACATATAAAGCATTAAATGGCCAAGGTCCGGCTTACTTGTCTGAACTTATCATGACTTACAAACCAGAGCGCACATTAAGATCTCAAGATGCCGGTCTGCTTATGATCCCAAGGATTAATAAAATAACAGTGGGAGGTCGAACTTTAAGTTTCAGGACCCCTAAACTGTGGAATGGTCTGCCTGCTTCTATAAGAGATGCCCCTTCTGTCTCAGCTTTTAAATCCCGGCTGAAGACTCACTACTTCAGTTTAGCACACCCTGACTAGAGCTGCTGATTAACTGTACAGACTGCATCTCTGTTGTTAGTCATTAGCACTAAAACATAAATAACATGATAGTTATAATTGAATACTAACCCTCACCTATTCTGTTTCTGTTCTCGGTACTCAAATGTGGCACTTGGTGCCATGGCCCACCTGCCAAGTTGTTTGCCTGCCTATGGTAAAGTCATCCCTGATGGAGGATCGCAGGAATTATGGGAAAGAGGGGTCCTTTCATCAGATTGGCTGGCCCAGCACTGTTTCAGCCATGGAATGGCCAAATAGGGGAGGCAGCTTGATGGATAAGGTCTCCAGGACTCTAAAAATATCCAAATCTTATTATGTGATATCATCTACTGTTAAATTCTGCTCCGTACTTCTAAAATTTTTATTTTTATGCTGTATTAAGGATTTGTTCTGTTCTGTGTATTGTATTGTATTGACCCCCTTCTTTTGACACCCACTGCACGCCCAACCTACCTGGAAAGGGGTCTCTCTTTGAACTGCCTTTCCCAAGGTTTCTTCCATTTTTCCCTACAAGGTTTTTTTGGGAGTTTTTCCTTGTCTTCTCAGAGAGTCAAGGCTGGGGGGCTGTCAAGAGGCAGGGCCTGTTAAAGCCCATTGCAGCACTTCCTTTGTGATTTTGGGCTATACAAAAATAAACTGTATTGTATTGTATTGTTCTCCCCTTGTCTGCGTGAGTTTCCTCCCACAGTCCAAAGACATGCAGGTTAGGTGCATTGGTGATCCTAAATTGTCCCTTGTGTGTGCTTGGTGTGTGTGTGTGTGTGTGTGCCGTGAGGTAGGCTGGCGCTCTGCCTGGGGTTTGTTCCTGCCTCGCTCCAGCAGACCCCCGTGACCCTGTATTAGGATATAGCAGGGTTGGAAAATGACTGACTGACTGAAATTGTCATTGGCTAACATTTCCTAATGACAGTTCCTGATATGACTTAACATCTAAAGAGTTCTGAGACCGTACAACTTTACCAAATGCCACATTTATTCTCCCCCCCCCCCCCCCACCCCAATTTATTGTATAGATCAGAACTGTATACTGAAACAATTGCATTGTAAGAAAATGTTAGTTAGATTGAAGGAAAAAAAAAAACATAAATACAACTTAGACAGCAAAAGTCAATAAAATATGTCATTTAGGTTTGGTTAACTGGGAACTCTTAGTTGGTGGGGTTTAAGTACTGGTGTCCCATCCAAATGTTACACCTGCCTGGCATTTGATCTGTGACTGTGGTATAAATGGCTGAATTGATGGGCATGCAATGAACCTTGAATTTAGGTTACTTTATAAATGTGAATTTATTTCTTTATTTATTTTTTAAATATGTTTTATTTTATTAAGCCAGGCAAAATACAGTAAGTTGAAATAGAAGAGACTGAAAAAAACCTATAAGAAGTTTATGAAAAAAGAGGACAAAACACAATAAAATCTATTACTTAAATAATAATATTGAGGAAGTATTATTAAAACTGCTTTCAGAAACACATTTAATATAAAATAAATTATTCATTTCAAATAATGCAAGCAAAAGTCGATGCAAATTCAGTGTGCAGTGGAGTGCATCTTTCTGTATTTAAATAATATTTCTGTTTGATCAAGAGACCCTCATTCCGCCTCTTGGCTTACTTCATGATGGGTTGCTTTTAGAAATTCAAATATCCTTTTGTTCCTCCATCTTCCATGCAAGTTGTGCTTAGAGTAATGTGGGCTTCGGAGGTTAGAAGGCTGTGGTGCAAGAAAATCTTACTTGACACATATTCAAAAATGGAGGGTGGCACAGTGAATGCCTCAAAGGTTCAGATTTGAATCTTGTGCCCGTTTTCCTCGTGTCTGTTTGGGTTTCCTCCAGGTGATGTGCATTTTCTCTCACATCTCCAAAAAGGTGCCCATTAAACTCACTTGCAGTTGGGCCCGGTGTGGACTATGTTATGATCTTTGCAAGCCATCGCAGGCAGATCAGGTGATATTTTTAAACAGCAAAAGACACCATCAGGATCAGATGCCAGATACCAAATGTCGGTACCCAATATGCTAAGCAAATTCACATGCAAACTGTTCACTGTGGTCAACTGACGGGAATGCACAAGTCCAAATGAAATGTTGGGTTGCTAGCTGGGCCACCCCGTTTACTGAAATAATACTTTTAAGCAAAAATAATGGGCAATCGATGGTGCAAGAAGGAACAAAAATGCAGAATCGGCCATTAGCTGCAGTAATAAGGCTCTGTAGAGTGGTCAGGCTTAACAATGGAACTCTGTCTGGGAAGTTGCTCGTACCCAAATAGGACACCTCCTTCCCGGAGCACCATGGACTGAAATGACTGGAGTAAGTTGTCCTCATTGAGTGTCTTCTCAAAGCCACGGGTGGAATAATAGACAAGAAGGTCAGCTATTACACCACCTTGTGTCCTGGGGTGGAGGTGTTTACCGTTGACAAGCCTGAAAGGCGACCCTCTAATGCGCAGGTGTGACACAACCTATCAACTTGAAGCACAAGGGCATTGCTTTGAATCCACCAGACCCTGACAAACAAGTCTGTCCTCACAAACCTTTATACATTTCATCCATGAAACAATAATTATAGGAAATTATAAAATCAGCTTATTCCACTCTCTGAAAAATATCTCACAAATACATGGGAAAAGAAGAATAAACAAGAGTGCAGTTTGCTTGCCTGTCAAGCGGCTGTTGAAACAAAGAGCTTAGAGTGCAAAACCAAAGAGAACAATGGCTGAAGAAATTAAGAGCGGTCTGTAGACAATCTATCTATCTATCTATCTATCTATCTATCTATCTATCTATCTATCTATCTATC
>JANRMT010062840.1:32518999-32537450 GCA_026402145.1 Polypterus bichir lapradei
ATATATATATATATATATATATATATATATATATATATATATATATAGATTAACTGTGGATGTGTGTTTTCATATAGATATTAATTAGTCATTTTCTGTTAAATTACAGTGGATTTATTGTGGCTTTGTGGACATTGATTGGTGTTGTGTATTAAAATATCCAAGGAGCTGGGTGTTTTGCGTAGGCACTGTGTATACTGGATGGGTTTTCAATAGCATCAGATTGTTGATTGGATACAGGAAATGGTTTGTTCCACAGAGCTAAAGATCTGGGGCCTCATGCATAATTGGTGTGTACGCACAGAAATGTTACGTAAGAACGTTTCCACGTTCAAATCATGATGTATAAAATCTACACTTGGCATAAAGCCACACATTTTTCCACGGTACCTCATACCCTGTCGTACGCAAGTTCTCCACTCGGTTTTGCAGACTGGCGGCACCCAGCGTCAAAGCAGTGCTACTGTCCCTGTGTGGTTACCCTTTATTTCTTAGAACCACATTTTTGACGCGGCTTTATAAATACACTGAAACTAACTGCGTATTGTTTATTAGTGTAATGCATCTGATTGTAGATTACCTGTAACAATATAATGGTCCAGGGAACAGCCATAGTATTCCAAATACCATAACTGCTTTAGCGTTGTTACTCTCACTGCACCTTCTTGTTCTTCTTTCAGCTGCTCCCTTTAAGGGTTGCCACAGCGGATCATCTTTTTCCATATTACTCTCACTGCACCAGTTGGAGTATTTATATCACTGGATCTGAGTGGGGAATTACAGCAGCAGCTGATCGGAAAGAGAATTATCAGTATACAGCATCAAGCACACGCTGCCAAAGCCACAGCAAATCGTTTCAAAGTCTTTCCTGTATGGACCTCGCGGTTCAGAAACAGTTTCATCTCAAGAACTATAAACACACTCAATCAAGTGCTCCTTGTAGAACTATCTGTACTTATAAGTACAATCACCTCACTGTAAACTTGCACTACAGTTATAATATTACATAAATGTGCCACTTTATAAAGCGCATATTTACATATGATGACAACATCATTTTTAAGATGAAATGCAGCAAAATATGTTTGTTATATTATACAGATAAAACTTTAACTTCATTAACATAATCTGTATTGTTAATAATTAAACATTTGAGGACACGGTGTCGCAGTGCTAGCAAGTTCACGGATTGTTCCTGCCTCACGCTGTATTCTTGCGTGTGCCTGCGCGACACTGGAAGGATAGATGGATAGAATAATTAAACACATACTATGAACATATTTCAATGTTCCTTAAAAGTTTTAAAGAATTGTCGTTGTAAGCTTACAGATGGCTTAACGTCTATTACAGAGCTCATTGTGTGGCAATTGGGTATTTGGGGAAAGAAAAGTAAGGACAGGAATTGCAGGTTAGTACGTTTGAAAGAGACAGTACTGCTACAATAAAGTATTTCATCGAAGGTTGCAGCAGCATCTTGTGTGAGACATGACTGTGGTGTTATGGGTCCACAGCTCATTGAGCAAAGGCCATTTTAAATAAATAATCACCGCACCCGAGGCGGCTTGGTGAGGGGGGCGTTGTTGTAGCGAGCCGCGGGACGCTCGGGGGTGTGGGCGTTTCTCACCGAGTGCACAGGTGATGAACTGCCCACATCCGTGATTGCTCCTGTGGCTAATGCTACAGCTGTCATGGCCCCTCGTCATTTAAAAGAAGCGCGAGTCGGTCAGGAAAGGGTGGAACGAAAGGAGAGAGAACGGAGGTTACAGGAAGCGAGGAAGCAGGCGGTGCAGGAAAGAGACAGACACGCGGAGCGTGTGGTTAGCGCGATCGAGCGCTCGTGGGCAGCTGCGAGGAAGCTGGGTGTTAGGCTGACACCCAGGCGTTTGAGTTGATGTTGCTCCCACTGAGCGACCACGTAGCGGGAGTGACCAGGTGATAGCGACGAGCCGCAGAGGGCCGTGGAAAGGCAGCGGAAGCTGGGAGGCTTGGTGGTGGAGTCCCCAATGTGTTCGTCCTGGCCGTTGGTGGACATCAAGTCTCGGGGATTGGGATGAGTGCCAGACCGAAGCCAGGGTTTGGGAAGTCTCCAGTCTCACGTGTGAGTGTAAGAGGAGGGCAGCTGAAGAAAGCGTCTTGCCTGCTGCTAAGCCCAAATGGGATAAGCAGGTGAGACGCTAACAGAAACGATGCACCGGATTTCTTGTTGTGGGTTTTTAATGACTGCTCCCGAAGGAAATGTTTTAACCTCTGAATTTTAACGGATTAGTTTTTCTATTTGTTGATTTTAACCTCCACGTGTTATGGATTATTTATTGAAGAACTTGGAGCACTGCACTTTATTTGTTTTTGTTGTTTTTGATTATTTTTTAATAAAAGCACTGTTGCACTTTCAACCATCCCCTTGCTCAGATGTTATTGCCTCCACTGACTAGCTCACTCGGTAGCATTATCGACGGTGTTGGGTTCAAGTGCTTCCAACAGCAATGGGAGTGTAGAGCCAGAACCCGCATCGTCACAATGACCAATCACTGCGCCATCGTGTTGCCATGTTTAATAACATGCTTTCATTCTAATCATCATGAAAATGATATCACGTATACATCTCAGTATTTTAATTATTCAGAGAGCTGTAATATCACAAATGTAATGGATTCTGTGTCCTGTCGGAGAAAGAGAAAGAACAGAAGCACGTAGTGATTCACACACATAGAGCACATTGAAGATCAGATACAAAACAAAGCATTTAAGGTGCTACTTTAGTTACGATGGGATCTGAGAAACTAGTAAATGAAATGATTTTAAGATGAAGTTTATGATGTTCTACTTTAATGACAAAATAAACTACGTGATTAAAGTGGAAATTTCGAGATTAAAGTTGACATTTCGTGCTTTTTTTCCCCACTGTGTGCCTATTTTTTTTTTGTCTGTACCCTAATAAGCTCAGACGGTGGGCTACGACTTGCCTTTTCACGGCGACTTTGATATGTGACTTCTTTTTTATTTCGGGCACTGTGCGACTTTGTGAACTGGAGCTTTCGAGTTTCTCCGACACACTATGTCACTCGATCAACTTCCTTTTGTTGATTATACCACTGTTTAAATCAACAAATAGTACATTTTTCCTTTGCCTCCGCTTGGTATTCGCTGAAATTCTTATATTTTCCCCTGTACTTTTGCCGTTGCCTTTTCACAGAATGCTGAGCTTAAGGGCAATTTATATTGATTTGCATATTCAAAGAGGCGTAATTCTGGGAGGAGTTGGGGCAGGACAGTAGGCGCGTGCAGGAGCGTTACTTTTCATGCTGACCGGGATTTATGGAGTGGAAGAACATGGAAGTTGGAGTACACACAGATTCCTGCATCTAGATTTTTCTGTGCGTAAGCACATTTCGGCTTTGGTGCTTACGTCATGTTATGGTGCGAATTCTACGCACGGCGTTATGCATGAGGCCCCTGGTATTTCATGTGCCCACCACACCTTTCACAACATACGCAGAAACAGATAGAATAGATCAAATTGTTTGTGATGGACAGACCCAATTTTCTTGAACTGGGCAAGAGTGCATTAATCATTTCCCATCATATGACACTCAAGTGGAAAGTAGAGTGAAGAGTATAAGATGTATGCTGTCATATTCAATTTATTTTTACTTAGCAGCTCAGTGTGCACTCAAGAATCACAAACAAAGAATACATTTTTGATACACACTTAGTCAAGTCCAGTGTCACAGGGGGCCACAGATGGAAGGCAGTAGCCAAGCCAAGATGGGGTGCTAGACGGCTGCAATAATTCAGGTATCAAAAATTAAACGAGTGTATGGATATTAAATATTATGGGAAAATGCTAAGACAACACTGTGACACAGGGGCTTCAAATTCCAGATCTGCATGTGCGGTTTGCACATTCTGTGTTGTGTTCAGTGCTGCTGTGGATTAAATGGGTTCACTTGGAGGTCGGGTTAGTCTGATTGGCAAACTCAGTGTGCCACTTTTAGCACAAACCGATATGGACTGGGAAACAAGGATGATAACCCTGCTTCAGTTATTTTTCCTTTGCAAGCAAGAAGAAGAACCCAGTTTCTAGAGTTAGTAGAAACGCAAAATGAACTGTCCCTCTGGATGTGAGCACGGCTGTGCCCTGTAAAGGACTGGCACCAAGGTCAGGGCTGATTCTTGTTTTGTACTCGGGGTTGGTGGGATAGGTTGCAGCTCTCTCAAACAACAAATGAAATAATAAGGTTCAGCAAATCGATGAATGAATTAGAGGGCATTAAAAAGGCACATACTTGTCATAAGCAATCATAATGTTACAAGATGAGCAGCCAATAAAAATGTGTTTTGGGAGTTTAGGTTTGAAATAGTTTGGGATCGGGTGTCTTTGGGTACACAACTTAGCAGGAATGAGTGGGTATGTGCACAGGCTTTGGCGGGGGGCAGCTGGGTTTGACTAAAACATTTACACCTGTGCTCTGTGAGACATGCTTAGTACCATGGTGGGGCTAAGGACCCTGTGAGACAAAACACTGCAAGCATAAATGTGTTTCCTGTCCACCAGACCTTGATCTGATGAAAATGAAGAGCGAAGAAATGGCTAATGCTGCCTTCCTTAGAGCTCTGGGAGCCTGGTGACTGTGTGTCTGGATGAACTTAGAATCACCAGCAGATCCCAAACAAATGCTAGAAACTTGGGCTCTTTCATGTCCCCTTAGAGACTGGTATCCCCTTCCAGAAAGTTCTGATGCTCCCCCTCCTGTGATAGACTCTGACCCTGTTGAGCCTAAACTGGTTTAGGTAAGTCTGCTAAATGGGTGGGTGATCTGATCTGATGTTAAGTATCTATTGAAGTCACCAACTTATAGTGCCTGTCTGCTGATAAAACATTTCTATATGGCATAAACATTCATCTTCTTTGCACCAGTAAAACCTGCTACCCCTCATCATGTCATGCTCTCTTTACCAGACAGCCTTCAGCCTCCAGATTGTCGCCTCTAGTATTGTTGGGTCTGATATTGGATGAGATATCAACAAGCACTACAAGCCCCCCCCCCCCATTCTGTCTTGCTGCAACCTTGTTGCTATGGAAACAGCTTTCTTCTATGAACAAATGTAGTTGATGAGTGAGGAGTTGAGAGCTTTGAGGTGCTCGAGCAGGGGGTTCATTCATTCAGCGTGGCCGGGCTGTTAGATTGCATTTATCGGAGAAGGTCCTGATGCCTTCATCAGAATTGGTGGAGAGCTGAAGACGGGGCTCTTAGCCAGTATATGAGTATATGAATATACTTGAGTGAGCCTCACATTTATGCACTACTTAGGTTTTCCATTTTTATTTAACAGTATTTCAGCAAAAAATGCATGTATTTGGGCATTGTGAGCATATGAATGAATAACTGACATTTGGATTATATGACATGACTAACTTGAGTTTTTTTTTTCATTAGGTGTTTCAATATTGTTGTGCCGTACCCACACTGAAGCCTGTTGTACCTTAAACCTTGTGATCTCCATTCTCTATGAAAATGTGAGATTACAAATTTTCCTCAACCATCACTGCAAACAACACGAGGTATGTAACAGATAAAAACAAATCATTTTTAGGTGGTACTGCCTCACACCAATAGGGACCTGGGCTTTATTCTTGACTTCCCTACCATCAATATATCTGTGCCCTTTTCAAAGTCCCCTGTCACACCCCAAACTTATATGTGATGCTCCGGGTTGCCCTCATCCTGCCATCTTCTTATTCCTGGGTCATCAAATTAGCAAAAAGCAATCATGGCCCTGAACTCAGAATAAAACTGCTCCATATCATTCTCCCAATGTGCAATATAGACCTTAAGTCAACCAGTGCAATTTGTACATTTAGCCAGTGCAATTTGTATATATAACAAGTGCAATTTGTATATTTTGTAAAGTACTTTTATTACTATTCGGTTTATTATTATTTTCTCTCTTCTTGTCTTTTTAACTCTTATGCCTCACACTGAGTCCACTGCACCTTCAATTTCGTTGTTCCTTTATAAAAGTGACAATGACAAATAAAATCTATCTATCTATCTATCTATCTATCTATCTGTTGTCAAGCATGGAATACTGAGAATCGCCTTCCAGGCTCAAACAAGATATGCAATACCCTACCGGGGCAAGAGGGGCACCAATTCTAACAATACCATCTCTTTTCACCTCCGTAATTCAGAGGAACTGCTCAACAAGGGCACCTAAGTCACACCCACAGTCAATTAATTCCTGTCTCTTCCAGCAGGGATTACAAAAATTCGGATGCTCTCAGAAGGCAGTGTCCCAGAGCAGCTTGAGAGAGTGGATACCTTTAAGAAGCCGCAGAGGCTGGGAAGACAGCTGTTGTGACCATTTTTGTTTTGTTTTCTGGACTTTGGCAGTAAATGAGGTGGGCTGATGTGACACCCCAACTTTTCTTTGGTTCTCCTCTGCCACATCTATCTATCTATCTATCTATCTATCTATCTATCTATCTATCTATCTATCTATCTATCTATACATACCCAGGAACCAATTTTGGACACAAACACGCAAAAGAGGGTGCAAAAAGTGCTAGTGCAATTTATTCCAGTGATAGGAGTGTTCAATAATTACTTCAGTACAGACTTCACTACATAAATAAAGCAATAAATAATCCAGAAAATCCAGTGTGCTCATGTGGGAGTTAAAAGTCAATCAATAAATAATCCAAAAACTAATCATAGTATAAAACCACAGAGTTAAAATTGGGCTTGTTTCCTTCATTCCTTTGGGCCTCAGTGGTTCACTCGCTCGTACTGGGACACAATCAAGCACAGTGTAAAAAGGAGACTAAACAATTTGAAAGTGTTCGGGTCACCCCCGGAGACACATTATAATTAAAATAAAGTGATAATGAAAAACACATAACAAGCTGTGGACAAAATCCTTTCAGACGGGAGCGCAGAAATGAATGAACTCAAAATGTCCGAAGTTCTGGTCATATGGGTTCCACGTAGGAAAGGTTGGGTACCAGGAGGGTGGATAACACAAGTGGTGGAATGGGATCTGTACATGCTGGCTGGCTTGTTTGTAAGGTACCTGGCAGAACTCACACTTTTTCATTTGGCCTTTACTTTTCTTCTGCTATGCCGTGGGAAAAGGAGAGAAGACAATAGAACACAGCACCAACCCCTGGTTCAACAGGTAATCACTATCACCAGAGGCCCGTAAGCTATTTCCCATGCGCATGTGTGTGCCATTAAACATCTTTCATCTGAGCCACCTCAACTGCCAGGCTTCATCGTCCCAATACCTTCCCTACATGTACGTGAAATGACTCTCAAAGCCATTGACCGCTCCTGCTCATCACAGTGCTCCTGTTCCTCTCGCTCCTCACTACTGCCATGCCTCCTGTCCACAGCACCGGCTCGCATCCAGTTTCTACTCTTTTCTCCACAAACTTTCTCTCTTGATTTTTCTGTTCTTCCTTCTATCTCTGTCTTTCTTCTTGATCATTTCTTCTTTTTTTTTCTTGTTATATACTCTGCAAGTGTTTTGCTTCAGGATCCATGGACCGTCAATTAGGAAACCAGCTGAGCCGACCATGTTTGTGCGAGAACACACAGCTCATTTCCTTATTGCTCACCCTGCGGCCACACAGCTTTTCAGCAGCACACATCCACACACATCCGCACCCACCAAACCTGAGTCACATGGTTTTTATTTATTAAATTAAGCACTACCCCATAACCCTAATGCGCTGTACAGCACTCTATGCAAATTATAACAGAGTCTATATGCTGATTGAACACCACTGCATTTCGAGCGGGTTTCTGCTTTATACCCAGTTTTACAAGCTATTACCTCATAATAGAAAAATTTATTTCAAATTATGGTTGGACAAATAGTACATATTGCTGTGATCAAGAGACAAAAGGCATACAACTATATAAAGGATTATAAATCCACAAGTATAGTGGGCATCCATCAACATCAGCCCACAAAAGGAATTACAAGACCCAGGTACAGTGTGGTTACTCATAATTCAGTCCAATTACTTCAGATAAAAACAAATCGGGGGCTTTTAAAGTCTACTATAAAATGTCCTGCTGCATATAAAATGGTAACAACAGAAAAGTAGGATAAAAATGTTAAATACAGAGAAAAATTAATCGTGTATATTGGAAAATAACAAGCAAGGTAATAAAATTGGGCCAGGGGTTACCTAATATTACCCATTTTATAAGTAACAAAACCAGCATTAGTAGTCATTGTTGTGGTCAAGCCAGAGTTCCTCCCAGGCTCATTTGTATCTTATTTTTGATTTTATTTCCATTATTGTTCAATGTTCTCCATTGTTTTTATAACCTAGTTCTGTTCATGTATTATTTATTGAATTATGTAATTCCTGGTATTCATATGATCTGTTTGGTTATTATTTAATATCTGTGTGTGTCTTGTAATTCTCTTGTGTTCCTTGTATTTTGTGGGTGTATCCCCAAGAGGTGGGGCCATCCATCCATCACCATTAAGGGACCACCTCCAGCACTATAAAGGCTGCTGGAAAATGAAATCCACAGTGATTCATTCGGAATGCACTCTAATGCAGTGCTTCACGACCATTTGATTGTCGCAACCCACTTTTTCCTGAGTTAGTGTCTTTTTGACCCATCGTTTGTCCTTTTGGTGACTTAAGTGTGATCGTCAGAGTTGGGGGGGGCTCTTCATGATTTGAGTGCTATCATCGGAAGGGAGAATCAAATGCAGTCATCGGAGTGGTGACCGACTGCCATTATAAACAACAGCAACACACGACCCACCAACAGCAGTTGTGATGAAACCATGCTCTAGTAGATTGGTTCTCGTTTTTATGTTTCATTCAGGGTTCCCCACTGGACTGGAGTTTAAATTCCTCTTTAATGTCTGTTTTGTTCATTTTTTTATTTTTTTGGTTATGTTAATGTGGTCAATCATTTAGTTTCTGTGTGAATATATATCCATGTACCAATTGTTATGTGGGTGGTTCCCCAAAAGGTGGGGCCACCTGCCCATCAAAAGACTTCCCGCAACCCTATAAAGGCAATGGAGTCCCTTAAGTTTATTGAAGGCACTAAGTGGTTGGTGAGTTCTCTTGTGTTTATTGATCTTTTTGATTAATGATTATTACTGGTTTTATCTTTTTTTACCACTTTTGCTCTGTTTTTTTAATACTCTCTTCGTTTGAAAGAACATGGCTTTCTATGTGCTACTTTGTAACGGTCAGCTGAAATATGTGTATGTACCTGTAAGTTTGTACCTTTTCCCTTACTTGTTGTTGTGGTACGCCTTTATGTTTAGGGCTGGCCTTGATACAGAGGGAGGGGAGCACCTGGCTTGGAGGGCCAACAGACTGTACGGGGAGGAGCTATCCGAATGTAAATAGGTGGCGGGAAAAAAGGAAGAAAAAAAAAAAAAAGCTAGGAGAGAGAAGGAGGCCATGCTCTCAGTCGACATTTCTGCCGGTACTTGTGAGTGACTAATTTTCATCCACTGTATTTCATTTAGCCACTCACAAGTACCGTCAGAAATGTCGACTGAGAGCATTGAGCAGCGGTTTGCTAACTCTTGTGCAACGCCGGAGCGAGGTGAATTGCTAGGTCGCCACGTTACGGTCAGAGCACAAGAAGAGGTGGAGGAGGCAACGAGCCTGCTAGATGCTTTATATATTCCAACGCCCAAGAGCCAGGGTCTGGAATCTATGGATGCCGCACTGAACTTGCAGCCCCCATGGGCAGAGGTGCAGGTGCAGCTGGATGAGCTTCAAGTCCGGCTAGATGAAATGACTGAAGGGGCGGTAGCTCGGGAAGAAGCTCTGCATGGATACGTGGATTCGGCGGTTGCCAATTTGCGGAAGTGGGTGCATGTACGCCTAAGAAGTCTGGAACAAAAGCTGGTAGACTGCCTACTGCGGCGCGATCAGCAATGGGAGGTAGAAATACAGGACGCGATAACGAGGAGTATTACTACGTACTTTCAAACTCCGCGCCGATCGACGCTATTGGTTGAAGCGAGGCCGTCCTACTCCTCTACTGCTGCAGCTGCTGTACGGCTGGAATTTCCAAAACTGGAAGCTTCCTGTAAATTGGCAGAGGTGCTTCAATTCATTGAGCAAGCAGACGCGTTTTTAGAACTTCACCCATTAACGCTAGCTGAATTGATGGGCTTCTTGAGTACGTCTCTACAGGGACCAGCGCGCCATTGGTGGCAGGCGGAAAAGAATAATATTAAGGACTGGGCATCTTTCCGTACCGCTTTTTTGGAAGCCTTCTTACCGGCTGACTACCAAACTGAAGTCGAAGAACAGCTCCTGGCTGCTCGGCAGGGTCCATCGCAACCCATCAGAGACTTTGTTTACGAATACCGTGCACTCTGTCTAAAATGGAACCCCAATATGTCAGAAGAACACATGGTTAGACGCGTTCTTGGTGCTTGTAACCCGCGGCTTGCTGTAGCACTTAGGGGCACGGTGAGTTCAGTACAGTCCATGGTAAAAATCGGATCCTTGATCGAGAAGGATTGGGCTGCTATGAGGGGTAAAAAAGATCCTCCTAGAGACACTTCTAGCAGAGATGCACACAAGGTCAAATATCCGAAGGACAAGGACCAGTCAGTTGGGGCTGAGCTCACCATGTTAAGTGCACAGTTGCCTTTACTAGTGGAACCGGTGAGAGTGCGAGACATCATCGGGGATGCTGTCATTGATACAGGGAGCACCTTTACCTTAATTAATTGCAGCTTGTGGGAAAAAATAAAGTTGCCCGGCGAGCTGCTTAAGGGAGGTGGCACAGTAAAGTTTTTCTTGGCAGACGGGCAAGCATATGGGGATAGTGGCAAGGTTCTGATGCAGTTTAGATTGCAAAATATATCTTGGGAAGTCGAGGTGTATGTCTTGGAGGATGCATTCCTGTCTATGCCACTACTCCTAGGGCTGGATTCCATCGTGGCAGCCGACATCATTTTGCACCCAAGGACTCATGAACATGTAATGCCTGGAGGGGGGGTGTTCAGTTTTGAGGTAAGAGGGCGTGATGAATTACACTGGCCAAAAGTAAATTACTATTTTGCAGTACCAGTTAAAGATATCAGCCCTGTGGAGGACAGCATTTGTTCTCAGCCCTGCGAGGTGCAACCTATTCTGAGGAGATGGCCCATGGTATGGACGGACAAACTTGGACGGACGGAGGTTATTCACCATCATATATACACAGTTGATGAAGTCCCTGTCCGTCAGAGAGCTTACAGGATATCTCCTATGAAGAGAAAGGTTATCAAAGAGTGGGTTGATCGTATGCTGCTGGAAGGTATTCTTGAACCCTCTACCTCAGCCTGGGCATCTCCAGTGGTTTTGGTGCGTAAGACCAATGGAACCTTTCGCTTTTGTGTGGACTACCATGGGCTAAATGCCAAAACTACCAGCGACGCCTATCCTATGCCCCTGGTGCATGAAATTTTAGAATCCTTACAAAGCGCAGTGGTTTTTAGCACTCTGGATTTACAATCGGGATATTGGCAGATATGCATGGGAAAAGACAGTGTGGCCAAGACTGCAGTGATCACTCCTGATGGCTTATTCCAATTCCGAGTAATGCCTTTCGGCTTGAAGAATGCGGGGGCATCTTTTCAACGCCTAATGGAACAAGTGCTATGAGGGGGCTGATTGGAAAAAACTGTTTTGTCTATATTGATGATATCATTGTCTTCTCTCTGTCAATAGAGCAACACCTCCGGGACCTAAATGAGATCTTCCATCGGCTTCAGCAGGCTCGACTGACCCTAAACATCAGTAAGTGTCACCTCGGACAACCGCAACTTACATTTCTCGGTCATGTGGTATCAGCAAAAGGTATTGGTGTGGATCCAGAGAAAATCATGGCCCTTGTAGACTACCCACCTCCTTCGGACATTAAATCTCTTCAGCAGTTTTTGGGAATGGTGGGTTGGTTCCACAAGTTCATACCCAGATTAGCTGACACTGCAGACCCATTACATCGCCTGCTGAGGAAGGGAACCTCATGGCAATGGACTCCGGGGTGCCAAAAGGCATTTGAGCATCTGAAGAAACATCTGATGGAATCACCAGTTTTGGCACAACCTATTCCACTGCTCACCTTCCAAGTCCAGACCGACGCAAGCAATGTGGGGCTTGGGGCCGTATTAACTCAGATCAAAGAGGGAGAAGAACGAGTTATTGCCTATGCATCAAGGTCTCTCCGTGGCCCCAAACTCAACTATTCAGCGTCTGAGAAGGAGTGTCTCGCAGTCGTATGGGCAGTGGAAAAGTGGCGTCATTATCTTGAGGGGTCACTATTCGAGGTGTATACAGACCACCGTGCTCTGGCCTGGGCATTTAATTGCTCGAAGATGTCCTCACGACTCACCAGGTGGGTTCTTCGTCTCCAGCAGTTCACTTTTAAGGTTTTTTATCGAAAGGGTTGTGGAAACGTGGTTCCGGATGCGCTGTCCAGGATTCCAGAGCCTCAGGAGGTATCTTCAATAGCCGTGATTTCGACTCGGGGTTGGGACCTTCCACTTGACATCTCAGATATAGCCCGAGCCCAGGATCACAGTCTGGATTGTCTGGAGGTACGGGAAAACTCTGGGTCACGAACGGGACACATTCATTTCCAAGAGCTCCAAGGGATATTGTATCGCTGTGTGTCATCAAAACTTGGGGGTGAGAAATACCAACTAGTCGTCCCCGAGGCCCTTCTCCCAGAGTTCTTGGCTTATTTTCATGACAGCCCTTTCGGCGGTCACCTTGGCAGATTAAAGACTCTTAAAAAGGTATTGGAGGTAGCCTGGTGGCCCACCGTGAGGAAGGACGTGTGGAGACATGTGAGAACCTGTACCATATGCCAGCAGTACAAAAACCCACCGGGGCTTCCTGCAGGACAACTGCAATCAACAAATAGCACTGAACCGGGAGAGATGTGGGGAATTGACATTATAGGACCACTGCCGCCAAGTAGGAACAAGAGGACCGTCCTGGTAGTGGTGGTAGATTATTTCTCCAAATGGGTGGAGCTTTTTGCTTTGCTAAACTCAACCACTGAACGGCTGTGCTCCACTCTAAAGAATGAAATGTTTACCCGCTGGGGGGTTCCAAAGATCATCATTTCCGACAGAGGTCCACAATTTACCAGCTCTGAGATGGAAAGTTTCATGAAGGATTGGGGGGTGACCCATAAGAAAACCACAGCATACCATCCACAATCCAACCTCACGGAGCGAGTGAATCGAACCCTGAAAACTATGATAGCCTCCTATGTCGGTACCCGCCACCAGGACTGGGATCAGAGGCTTCCAGAGTTAAGAATGGCCCTCAATTCCGCGTGGCATGAGAGTACTGGTGAATCGCCTGCTTGGTTGGCTCTCGGAAGACAGATATTAGGTCCCCTAGAGCGGCTTGTCACCCCCCCAACTCCTGATTCATCCCAATATTGCAAAGTCTTGCAGCTGGAAAATTTAAAGGCTCTGGTTAAAGAGAGGTTGGTGTGTTCCAAGGCTAAACAAGCCCGGATTTACAATAAGCGCCGAAAGAAGGTTAGTTATTCTGAAGGGGACCGGGTTTGGCTAAGGACACACTACATCTCAAAAGCATCATCCAGATTTACATCCAAGCTAGCGCCAAAATGGTTTGGTCCAGCCACAGTATTAAAACAATTGGGGCCCGTTAATTACCAAGTCCAATGGCAAACTGACAGTAACATGAAAACAGATACATTCCATGTCACCAACATGAAACCCTACTATGCCCCAATGGAGGGTTTGGAGGGGGGGACTCTGTAACGGTCAGCTGAAATATGTGTATGTACCTGTAAGTTTGTACCTTTTCCCTTACTTGTTGTTGTGGTACGCCTTTATGTTTAGGGCTGGCCTTGATACAGAGGGAGGGAGCACCTGGCTTGGAGGGCCAACAGACTGTACAGGGAGGAGCTATCCGAATGTAAATAGGTGGCGGGAAAAAAGAAAAAAAAAAAAAAACTAGGAGAGAGAAGGAGGCCATAACAGAAAGAGGCACGAGGGAAAGGATTAACACCTCTTGGATATCGTCAGGTGAACCCGGGTTCATTTCCAATCAAATTATTTTTTCTTTTGGGAGGAAGGAATACGGGAGAGGACTTGACGGGCCAGCACAAGGAACTGTTAATCAGAACGTTTCCTGGAACAAGAGATATGGTCGGCGTCTCATTTCCCACTACAGACTGAGCTCAACGCTCCGTACAGATAAGATTTAAAAGACTATAAATCCATTGTTTTTTTTTGTGTTTGTTGTGTTTCCATTTACTCAAGTCTTTATTAGTGATATATGTTTTCAAGTTTGTGTGTCATGATCTGTGTAGGGAGGGGAAGCGCTGCAGCGCGATAGTATGTGTATAAGGTTTTTTATTGTTGTTGTTACAGTGATCCGATGTATTGTCTTCTAATAATCATTTTTGCTTGACCCTGCTTTCACTGGTGTATCTTTATAATTGAAGTGGTGAAGTAGGGAAGTAGTGTTGGTCACTCGCGCCCCGGATTATTTGTTTTCTTTTTCTTTTTGCTGCCTCTCAAATAGGCGTATTATAATCGTGCCGGATCTGAGAGCGGTACAACTTGAAGACTTTGCAACTGGTTATATATGAACGGAATAAGCTTGTAGGGATTGGCAAGATTTTGCTCATGATGATGACTGGTATATAAGCTGATTTAGGTTCCCAAAAGGCATTTGGTTTACCTAACATAATTGAGTCTATTGACAGTACTCATAGTAATAAGGACCTCTAGTGAGAATAATGCTGCTTTTGTTAATCATAACTTGCTATGTTCCATTAACAAACATGTCTTCTGTAATGCCAAGATGAGACTGACAAATATTGTGGCTTGGTGGCCTGGATCAACCCATGATTCATTTATTTTGAGGCAAAGTAGCTTTGGCTGACAACTTGCTCACATTGTATCTGTACATGCTGGCTGGCTTGTTGATAAGGTACCTGGCAGAATTTACACTTTTTCATTTGGCCAATACTATTCATTGTAACAGCAATCCGATCCTTACATGTTCCTTACATGTGATAGTGGCTACCTGATCAGACGCTATTACCCTAACACTTTTCCCCAGCCCTGGATTCTTCAAATGCAGACAAGATGCAGATGGCGGTGATTGGATGCATCAGGTGGGAGGCTGCTCTGCCAGCCAATTAAGAACTGCAACACTGTGATTGCATATCTACAAATCTGATTAATGTTGTCCATATATGGTTGTTCCAGGTTGGCAGCTAGATAGGGTTCAAGGCACATTTATGATAAATATAGGCACGGGTCTAGTAAATGAATGGAGGGACGCACTGAATTTACCTGAAACACAAAGATATCAAATGGGTGGCCAAGAAACAATAGAAGAGCACCAATGTCCTGCTGCCTTTAAACCTCAGCACTGTGAGCTCTGAAATGCTGCTAACAGCCTCCTGTCTTAAAGAGAACTTCAGAGAGGAGTCCAGCTGCATAGGGCACTCCCTGGCTGTGTTCGAAGGACCCTATTATAGAGACAATAGCCATTGATCTTGCACCCTATTGTTGATCTTCACTGGATCACAGTGGTGGAGACAGAGAGAGTGCATATACCTGTGGCTGTACCTCACTTTCTCTTAAAAGTCTCTGCAAGTGCTAAAAGTTTTTAATTACTGACAAGAAGGGATGATAGAAAGCTGAGCTCCGATTCCTGAGACAAAGCTTATTCACCTGCAGTGGTGTTTTGTCTCTCGGTGAAATATGTGAACAGAAAAATGAATGAAGGATGTGAAGCAGTTGCCGCCATGCGGAGTATTTCCAGTCTGATTTCTCACTTTGTCAGGCAAGATGATGGCATCTCCTCATTATCTCTGCTACCATCTGTTGTGACTCGTGCTGCCAGGCTGTAAGCGACAGGCGGCAGTGACATGAAAGCCTTAGGCTGGAGATTGAGGATCCGGTGTTTGGATAGAAACCTTAGCATTGACACCTCAAGGCCTGATTGCATGTTGAATACTGCAGCCTTCCTACTAAAACCCTCAAATGACCTATACAAAGCCGTGGTGGAAATCATAGAGCCTCCATGCACGGTGAAATCACTGTCATGCCAGTGTATTCAGGTCACGTTTTTGGTGTGTTTAATGAAGCCCACCCACGTATTACTTGTTACCTGTCAGAATATTCTGTTGGTTCAATTAAGTCTTCTCTGGATGTTGTCTTTATTATTCTCAGTGCAGGATCTCTTGCCAGGTCTCAGAAGTGACTACAAAAATGGCTGGGGTCTATCACACGCTCCTGCCGTTGCTGTGTTTTGGAGCAGTCTGTCCAGACTACTTCAGATGTTATACTGTTTTGTCCATGTTGGGCTGTATTTGACCTTATTTTCCCTTTTAGACCCTTTATTATGTAGACCAGGGGAGCCCAATGAGTTGATTGCGATCGACCGGTAGATTGCAAAGGTAGTGCAGGTAGATCGCGTTGCATTCAAAAAAAATTTTTTTTAAATGTTAGTCTATCATACTTTTGTACTGTTCATAAAAACTACAAAACTGACTTCCTTCCGAAAAGTGATCTGAGAAAGAGAAAGGAGAGGGAACTAAAATCGCAGTTAATCGGACAGCCGTCTTTTTTCAAAATTCAAAAGCTCCTTGACTGCATTATACGGCTCTAGTTATTTATGTGAGTCAGCCTTTTCCCACATGAAGATTATTAAATCCAAATACTGTAGTGACCATAAATGTATTGAATTGTTATTGTGCCATAAGGGTTATTCAGTTATGCAAGGTACGACAACATATATTTTATGTATAAACTATACTCAATATATATATATATATATATATATATATACAGTGGAACCTCAGTTTGCGAGCATAATTCGTTCCGGAAATGTGCTCGCAGTCCAAAGCACTCGTGTATCAAAGTGAATTTGCCCATAAGAAATAATGGAAACTCAGATGATTTGTTCCACAACCCAAAACTATTCATATAAAAATGATTAATACAAAATATGATTAATACAAAATATAAAGTAAAAATACATAAAACAAATTAACCTGCACTTTACCTTTAAAAAGAATCATGGCTGGTGTGAGTGAGTTTCTAAACTTTTGTGGGATTCCACCCAACGGGACGTCTCTTTCAACAGGACGACACGCAGAAGAGCGTCCCAAAGCAATCGCAGTCTCCCAGCGCTGTAGCAGTTCGCCATAAAAGCGTATCCAAAAATCGTGGACATTCTATAAGCGCCTGCCATCGATGGGTGATACAAGGAACATTATAAAGATCCCGCTACAATAAATAACCGCGCTGTTGCTGTTTCAAGCTGAATAAAGCTGGTGTTGTTAAAGTACTGAGACTCAGCTTCGTGTTTTGGGGTGCAAGACGGGGACTCGCACTTCACAGCACACACGTGCGCGCGCGCGCACACACACACACACACAGTCACAATATTGTAGTAAACAGTATATGCTATATGAGTGAGGCACGCAGACTCAGACGGAGAATAGGAGACGATTGCCCTCAAGAGAAGAGAGAGAGACGCGTGAGTGAGCAAGCGAGATAAGGAGAGAGAGAGAGACACGCGAGCGAGAGAGATAAGGAGAGATAGAGACGCGCGAGCGAAAGAGAAGAACCATCAGCTCAGTTGTGATCACATGACGCTCAGCAGACAAAGTGTATCCATACTACTCGTATTGCAAGACATCGCTTGTTTATCAAGTCAAAATTTATTAAAAAATGTAGCTCGTCTTGCAAAACACTCGTAAACCAAGTTACTTGCAAACCGAGGTTCCACTGTATATATATATATATATATATATATATATATATATATATATATTGTGAACGGGACCCCAACACAGACAGATGGACATCGTTTCTTCCACCACACACACGTTTATCTACACCTATGTACAAATATTTTTAGTGCACGAACCCAGTGCCTCCAGCACCGATCCCCCAAAGTCTGGGCCTTTCCCAATCTCTCAGGCCGCCTCCAGTCCTCTCTCCAGCTCCGTCCTTCTTCCACCCGACTTCTGCTCTCGACTGTTGGGAGGCGGCCCCTTTTATCACACCCCGGATGGGCTCCAGCTGCTTCCCGGCATTCCTCCACGGACACACCCCAGTGTGGCGGAAATGCCGACTGCGCACCCAGAAGCCCTCCGGGTGTCCCCTGTCTTCTTCCCCCCAGCACTTCCTGGTTTGGTTGGGCTCCAGGGTTCTTCAGGCACCGGGGCGTTGCCTGGCGGTGGCCACGGGCCCCTACAGGGTTCCAAGCCCCCTACCTGAGGCCACCAACAAAACCAGGGCAGTCGCACCCTCGTGGTCGGGAGGAGGCACCAGCCCTCCTCCGGTCCCCTCGGGCGTCCCGGCTGGGCTCCACCCCCAGCCGCCTGTGACTCTATATATATATATATATATATATATATATATATATATATATATA
>JANRMT010062840.1:32540972-32562219 GCA_026402145.1 Polypterus bichir lapradei
GATAGATAGATAGATAGATAGATAGATAGATAGATAGATAGATAGATTGTCTACAGACCGCTCTTAATTTCTTCAGCCATTGTTCTCTTTGGTTTTGCACTCTGAGCTCTAGATAGATACTTTATTTGGAACTGCTAGTAAGGCTTGCCATATTGGTTTTTCAAACAGTCAATTTCTGACTATCTCCCTAATGCTGATGTGTTATGTATCATTAAGTTTGGGATGGAATGCCCACCCATTGCACACGATCTATGCCACTTTATGGAACATTTGTCACCAGCTATCTTCTCACTGTGTAGGATTTTAAGTTACTGGCTAAGAGTGTTGAGTTAAAAAGAAGCACGCAGAAGATTAGAAAAGTAGAATTCTTCATTCTACACACCTTCATTGTTTCTCCAAACAAATACAATCGAAATCAAGGAAACAAATAAGCAATTGGGCAGATGGAAGATGGTGCTGATCTGTCCTGAGAAGTAATCAGTCGGCCATTTAGCATCTGACTGTCAAGGGTCAGGACACCGGTTTCATCCTGGGGGATGGCCAAGCCCAGCATGGCTGGAACACGATGTGAGGAAATGAAAATGATTTGTGTGGCTCCCTTAGGACTGTTTATATTTCACATTAACTAATTCTCAACTTGAGAAAATATATCAACCAGGGAAATGCCTTGTGCAATGCATTATAATTTTAAGTGGTTATTGACTTACAGTTTTAAAGAGAAAGCAATGTTTCACATGAGCGAGAGAGAAAGGAAAATCAATAGGAGTACTGTATGTGTATTTGCTCCAGAGGTGTCCCTTAGAAGGTGTCAGAAAGGGAAGTGTGAGACAGCTGAATGGCCGAGTGGTTAGCACTGCAACCACAAAGCTCCAGGGGTTCAGGTTCAATCCCTCATCCAGTCACTATTGATGTGGAATTTGCATGATGTGCTCATGAGCTTCTTTCATCTGGTCTTCTGATTTTCTCCTCAGAGATTAATTTGAAGACTGTATACATGAACATGTCATGTAATGGCATTGATTAAGAAGGCTGACGTGAAGCATGTACTCAAAGACTTCAGTGGAGGTTAAGGGAAGCTAGAGCCTCGAATCATTATGTTATTCAAAGAGTTGTGCAAATTTGAAACAAACTGCTGAGTCATGCAGTTGATGGGGAAATCTTGACAACCTTTAGGAAGTATCTGGATGAGATATCGAGACAACTTAGCTGTTAGCTAATCAGACAAACTTGATAGACTGACTGGTCTACTCTCGTTTTTCAAACTTCACATGTTAGTATATTTGGTGAGTCTTCCCCAGGTTTTTCATTTCATGTCCAAAAGTCGTAGCAGTACTTGAAACTGTGCAGAGGAGAGCAACCAAGTGCATCCCAGGACTTAAGGACATATCCTACCCTCAGAGAAGGAAACCTTTGTAATCTCTAGCAGACAAGATTGCATGGAGACCTAATCCAGGTCTTCAAAAATCTCAAAGTTGTCAAGGTAGTTCTACACAAATTCATGTATTTGAGGACACCAGTAGAAATTAAGGGAAAGTTAATTTAGGCTTGAAGCCAGGAAACAACTACTTATTGAAAGAGTTGTAAGAATCTGGAACAAACTACTGAGTCATGGAGTTGAAGGAGAAACCTTGACAACCTTTAAGAGATATTGGGACAGTTTAGCTATTAGCTAATGAGACAAGCTTAATGGAATGAATGGTCTACTCTTGTTTGTAAAACTTATGTTCTTATATTTGGTGGGTTTCCCCCAGGTTTTTCATTCAATGTTCAAAAAACATAACAGCACTTGAAGCTGTGCAGGTGAGAGCAACTGAGTGCCTTCCCAAGGTGTAAGATCTGTCCTACTTTCAAAGAATTAAACCTCTTAAATCTTGAGCAAAGGAGACCCAATCCAAAGTCCTCAAAGACATTGATAAAGTAAATCCAAGAGGATTCTTTTAATTATATGGTGAACCATATACTTGAGGATACTAGTGGGAAGTAAGGAGAGGTTCATTTAGAACTGAAGCCAGGAAGCACATCGTTACACAAAGAGTAGTAAGGATCTGGAAAAAAATACTGAGCAATGAAGTTGAAGGAGAAACCATGAAATCCTTTAAGAAGTGTCTGGTTGAGAAACTGGGACAGCTTAGTCAAACAAACAAGCCTGATGGACTGAATGTCCTCCTCTTGTTGGTCGAATATCATATGTTCTTATGGTATTCTGCCCAGAGTTGGTTCCAAACCTGCACCCAATACTGTTGAAATAGTCTCCAGCGCCTGGGAGGCTGATATGGTTTAAACAGATTTAGAAAGTGATTGTTGGATGAGCGTGTAGATAGATAGATAGATAGATAGATAGATAGATAGATAGATAGATAGATAGATACTTTATTAATCCCAAGGGGAAATTCACATTGTGTCTGCGGGTACTTTCCAAAATATGACCATTCCAACCCTACGATGTGTTGAATTAATGATAACAAAGAGAAAGGGTTTGGAGCTCGGAACAGCTTTTCTTTCCCTATGACCATTTGATGATCATATCTAACTTAGGTCATTCATCAACTTTTGCTACTATGACCATTAGAAGCTTTTTTCTTTCTGTCATAATGTCTGGGGGGCTTTGTAATGATTAGGACCAGAAGAAGAAATGTCAGAAATACTGTTGAAAAAACAATAACTCAAGAAAAGAAATTGTAATCAAAAAACACAGGGCTTAAAGATCAGGAAGCAGAAAGATTTCTTTTTAAAAGTACCACAGGCAAGGAAGAGCTTCCCATAATCTCGGATAGGGAATGTACATCAGTTAATACAGTGGGATGCAAAAGTTTGGGCAACCTTGTTAATAGTCATTATTTTCCTGTATAAATCGTTGGTTGTTATGGTAAAAAATGTCAGTTAAATATATCATATAGGAGACACACACAGTGATATTTGAGAAGTGGAATGAAGTTTATTGGATTTACAGAAAGTGTGCAATAATTGTTCAAACAAAATCAGGCAGGTGCATACATGTGGGCACCGTTGTCATTTTATTGATTCCAAAACTTTTAGAACTAATTATTGGAACTCAAATTGGCTTGGTAAGCTCAGTGACCCCTGACCTACAAACACAGGTGAATCCTATAATGAGAAAGAGTATTTAAGGGGGTCAATTATAAGTTTCCCTCCTCCTTTAATTTTCTCTGAAGAGTAGCAACATGGGGGTCACAAAACAACTCTCAAATGACCTGAAGACAAAGATTGTTCACCATCATGGTTTAGGGGAAGGATACAGAAAGCTGTCCCAGAGATTTCAGCTGTCTGTTTCCACAGTTAGGAACATATTGAGGAAATGGAAGACCACAGGCTCAGTTCAAGTTAAGGCTCGAAGTGGCAGACCAAGAAAGATTTTGGATAGACAGAAGCGACGAATGGTGAGAACAGTCAGAGTCAACCCACAAACCAGCACCAAAGACCTACAACATCATCTTGCAGCAGATGGAGTCACTGTGCATCGTTCAACCATTCGGCGCACTTTACACAAGGAGATGCTGTATGCGAGAGTGAAGCAGAGGAAGCCTTTTCTCCGCCCACAGCACAAACAGAGCCGCTTGAGGTATGCTCAAGCACATTTGGACAAGCCAGCTTCATTTTGGAATAAGGTGCTGTGGACTGATGAAACTAAAATTGAGTTATTTGGGCATAACAAGGGGCGTTATGCATGGAGGAAAAAGAACACAGCATTCCAAGAAAAACACCTGCTACCTACAGTAAAATATGGTGGTGGTTCCTTCATGCTGTGTGGCCAGTGCAGGGACTGGGAATCTTGTCAAAGTTGAGGGACACATGGATTCCACTCAGTATCAGCAGATTCTGGAGACCAATGTCCAGGAATCAGTGACAAAGCTGAAGCTGCGCCGGGGCTGGATCTTTCAACAAGACAACGACCCGAAACACTGCTCAAAATCCACTAAGGCATTCATGCAGAGGAACAAGTACAACGTTCTGGAATGGCCGTCTCAGTCCCCAGACCTGAATATAATTGAAAATCTGTGGTGTGAGTTAAAGAGAGCTGTCCATGCTCGGAAGCCATCAAACCTGAATGATGTTTTGTAAAGAGGAACGGTCCAAAATACCTTCAACCACAATCCAGACTCTCATTGGAACCTACAGGAAGCGTTTAGAGGCTGTAATTTCTGCAAAAGGCGGATCTACTAAATATTGATTTCATTTCTTTTTTGTGGTGCCCAAATTTATGCACCTGCCTGATTTTGTTTGAACAATTATTGCACACTTTCTGTAAATCCAATAAACTTCATTTCACTTCTCAAATATCACTGTGTGTGTCTCCTACATGATATATTTAACTGACATTTTTTACCGTAACAACCAACGATTTATACAGGAAAATAATGACTATTAACAAGGTTGCCCAAACTTTTGCATCCCACTGTACATCTTTTAACCTGTCATTCTGAAGGTACAAAATTCGACAACCTCCAGCATCATGGCAATGGGGCTTGTGAAATAGTGGTGTCTGCATACAAATATTCATATCCATTCGAAATGGAGCAAAATAATTTTGACAACTGAAAATTAGGGTTACCAGATGTCCTGTATTACCTGGGGCAATCACATCGTTCTTGCCCATTTTTGATGTCCTGGCTTATTTTGTAAAAATCCTCATTTGTCCTGTACTTTAATTATGCTTCATTTCTCAGTGCATCGACAAAGCAGTATGCAAGTTGTTGTAGATTGAGCACTTCGGAGCATATATTCTTCAGCGCATTGCAAATCACCAGTCATAATAGGAAGATAATAGGAATAACAGGATAATAGGATAAATAGGAAGAAGACAGAATATCTGAGGTTTACTGATGATCAGGATTTAGATGTTAGCCTACAGTGAGAGACATTGAAAAGAGTGGACAAGTTTAAATATCTCAGATCAGTGGTAGCCCAAGATGGAGAATTAGATGAGGAGATAACCCACAGGGAGCAGTGTGGATAGCATATTGTTAAAGTAAGGTGAAAGGTAAGGATTTTAAGACAGTGTTAAGACCAACAATGATTTATGAAGCAGGGACACGGGCAGTAAAGGGAGCACAGGAGAAGAAGATAGAAGTGGCAGAAATGAGAATGTTGAGATGGATGTGTGGAATAACTAAAAGAGACAGATTAAGAATTGAAACAATCAGAGGTACAACAAAGGCAGGAGAGATAGCAAAGAAAGTACAGGAAAGTAGAGTGAAGTGGTATGGACATGTGATGAGGAGAGACAAGGAATATGTGGGCAAGAGTGATGGGAATGGAAGAGCAGTGGAAGAGGAAACAAAGGAGGCCAAAGTGGAGGTGGATGAATGAACTAAAAGAAGATCTGATGGAAAAGAACTTGACTAGCGGGGAGAAGCAGGGCCGAGCAGTTCAGAGAATGTTGATCAAGCACCTCAACCCCACATGGAAGTGGGAAAAGATAAAGATGAAGAAGCAGAAGGTTCAGATGACAACAAAATGATATGCTAAACCAAAGGAGGTAGATGTTCAGTTTCTTATGGAAGACGCAGAGATGTTACTCAGCATATTGATACTAAAACATAAAATGCCAAATAGAGTAAGTGTGCCTGGTAGGCCTGGACCTGAAGCAGACACCAATTATGCAAGCGTAGGGCTGTTTGCATATTAAAAATAAAGTACGATCTGTGTGGCTGTGTAGGGCTTTCAAACTCATTTAAATTATCATACGTGCAAGCAGTGTCATTGTAGTTGTAGACAGCATTGTAACATAGCAATATGCCCCCAGCAAGTTCATAAGGTGTCATTTAGTGTACACAGACAATAAATTATCTTGATATGAGTGGCGTTGAAGGCTGGATCTGTTTGGTTTTATTTTTTAGTGGTATTGTGCATATGAGCTTTGTAAACATATTTGTATACAGCACTGTAAAACAATGAAGCCCTCATGCCAGTTCCCAACTGCTTCCACTGAGAAGCTGTTCTATATTCCTTCAGGGTGAATTCTGTGATCCTAAATAGCTAAAATCGAAAAACAATATCACAACTGAATTGTACATACTTAAAAACGTAACAGAATCACATAATGTATGTACATGAAAGGTTTTCAGTGGAATAAAATGGATTTATTTTCATAAAGCACTGCTTCTTTTAAGGTGTGTATTTATTCTAATTTCCCCTTGGGATTAATAAAGTATCTATCTATCTATCTAAAGCCACTTCTGCAGTCTTTAATTTGGAAATCATCGCATCATCTTCTATTCAAATGTCTACACACTTGTAAGGTTTAACCCTTGCAAAATGAAAGGGGAAGGATTGGGAGAAGAAATGTTAACTGAAGCCAAAGTTGAAACCAGAGACCTGTCCTATCAAGTCAAGTCGAGTCGAGTCAAGTGGCTTTATTGTCATACCACCCATACATCATGCTGCAGCATACAGATGCATAAAGTAACGTTCCCAAGGACAAGTGCAAGACAAGTAAAGAACTATACTATAATTAGATAAATAAATAATAGGTAAATGAATAGGGATTAATAATTTAAAATAGATAATGATAAATAATATCAACTAATAATAAAAAGCAAGAGTAGTAATGAGTGTAATAAATGTACTGCATGTTAACTACTACTAGGGGCAGATCTGAGGGCAGTGGGGCAGGACAGAGTTCAGAGTTCTGTTGCAGACCCTGGCAGAACTGGTTTGGATGCTACAGTACTTTCAGCCAGATGGACATGACACAAATAGACTGTCGGAGTGGTCTTTCACGATACTGTAGGCATTGCGAATGCTTCACTTTATAAACCAGAGACGTCCCAATGATCTTTTCTACAGGGTGCACTATCCTTTGTAGGACTTTACGGTCAGAGACATTACAATTCCCAAACTAGACTGAGATGCAGCTGGTCAGGACACTTTCAACAGTGCCCCTGTAGAATGTGGTGAAAACAGGGGGAGATAGCCTTGGCTTTTTCAGCTGCCACACCTTTTAGGAGGAGTTACTGCATGGACATGTTGGGTTACTGAAAGAGAAAGGCAAAGAGAGACAGAGTGATATTTGGATAAGTACAAACAAGCCAAGGGCATGGACGGCGCACAGACATATGACTTTATATATAGTCACGCATACGTGTCAGTAGATCACTCTCTGAGCTCATCTGAGGTATGTACCACCACCCTAGGTCCAGAGAGGGTGCTGACACTAACTATGTCCTCTTCTGTTACCTTCTCAGTACAAATGAATATGCTCAGTGAGGGCATTTGACTCCGCCCCCTCCAGTTCCCCAACTATAAATGACAAGGTGACCAGAAGGAGGCGTCACTCTGTGAAAAGAGCACACACCTAGTGAATGAGCACCTAATGGCTCCCTTTGATTTTGGGAAGATTTGTTCCATTTTGTGCCGCAGGGTGTGCATTTTATATTTGCACCCCAACATTTCTCCTTTGGACTTTCAGTTTTATCCGTCTTAGACAGTGCAGTATGCTGCTATCTGTCTGTTACATACCATATCGTACAGGATTTGTAAAAGCAATTTTTGTGATGCGCCATCTGTTGGATAGCAGGAACATAGCAACCAGATGGACACACAGACAAACACACAGACACTTGTCTTTTTATTAAGGTGGATAGAGCTTTTTCTCTGTAGAGCATTAGTGGTGCCACAGGCAAAATCCTGAATCAATTTATTTGTTATTTGATTGATTAATAATGAATAAGATGGACATGTTACAGTAATTATGAAGATCAATATATCATTATCTTCTCTTCAAAAAATAAAAAGCCCTGTTTAATCTTTGTAAAATGCAAGCGAGAAATTGACAGATCATTCACATCCACCAAACTCCATTTTTCTTGTAAGTGCAGCTTTGCTTGTCACATTCTATGTGTCTCAATAAATTAGATGACAGCCATGCCGGCTTCTGCCAGAGGCTAATATTTCACACACTCAATATAGTGCACCTCTGGTTTATAGGAAAGGTCAGATGTCTCCTTCTTCCTTTTTTAAAAGGTTGAGGTGTAGAATTGCAAAATGAAATGAAGAGCCTAGGCCATGCTGTTAGCAAATTGAGCAAAATGTCTTGTTCTGAGGTGATTCCTTGGCACACCTTTTGAATCAGGCCAGGCAGTAAGTCAGAGACAGGACTTGGTGACTGACAGCGCACAGAGCAAGAACAAAAAAAAACCTGCTCCAAGCTGGAAATCCCACTTTGAACCCACATCTTCTATTACAGGGTGACAATGAGATGGAAGCTTTGGGTGTAAAGGAGGAATCAACCCTAGATGGGCCCACGCTGTCAGTTCAGTTCAGTGTCAGGTCAGTTTACAGTCAATGATCAATGTGAGATGCCAAAAAAAAATCCACATAGTTCAAAACCCAAAAAGAAGAATAATTAATCAAGTCCAAGGACTCTTATAACTCTAAACACTAACCTCACAATCAAATACGCAACAAAGGGAGTACATTTTTGTAATGTGTCATATTTGCCTTATACAATCAAGTCAATTTATTTCTGTTTAACGCTCTTCACTGAGCTCCATAATATATAGGAAGCAGAGCTAGCTGTTAAAATGGTGGGCTCCCAGTAGTAACATGACAACCCACTTCAATGAGCTTATTGAAATCGTATTTAAATTTTAATTGTCTATGGTTCTGCAAGTCACTCCAGTGGTAGGTCTTACTGCCTGGTGGGCTGTTTTACTGTTTTTGACTGTGATTTCCGAGACATTGACAACACGACCTGGGGGTGTAGTTACATACAACCTGAAGGATATTTTACAAGGTCTGCCCTGCATGCATAAGCTACCTTCATCTAGATTTAATTTTCGACAACAGATCAAGGAAGTGAGTGCTGCAGAAGTGGGCTAAAACAGTTGCTTTGAGATGAAGCCGAACTAAATTCAAAATTAAACTGTTCTGGTTAATGGGAGACGTTTAGTAAATAAGGTGGATGGTTTGATGACCTCTGAAGCAGCAAAAGTGGGTTTAAGTGCACACTTCCCCTTTTTCTTTTTATGTTATGTGTCTCTTTCTTTTTTTATCATTTTAAAAGCATGAGATAAAGTTCGTCTTGAGTGTGACATGACAAGGCATTGACTGACTGTGAACACCACACGTACTCCAATGTCACTTGATGAATTGTCAATTACTCCCACAGATATGGTGCCATCTAAATCTGAGAAGACTTTCTTTTTACATGTCACCTTTGAACATCATTTCAGAGTGTTTTCCTAGAAAGAAGACTGCAAATATTTATTCGGGAACCTGTGTTCAAATTACAAACTTTGTGCAGGCAACAAAGTTGCATTGGAGTGGATCATGGAATGCTGGGGTCCTTGAGACATCAGGGCTAACCTCTGTGCCCAGAAGCTGGTAGAGCTAAATATATTAAGGAAGCCCTGAGGGTAGTTCTTTCTAGAGCTGCTCCAGGCACATCCCACTAGGTGGACAGCCTGAGACAGATCCAGAACATGCTAGAGGGATTATATCTCTCCACCGGCTTGGGAACTCATAGGAATTTCCCAGGAAAGGCTGGAATCTGTAGCAGGGGACAGGAAAGTCTGGGCTGACCTTCTTGGCTTGCTGCCACATTGACCCTCACCAGAAGAAATGGAGATGATGAGATAAGATGAAATGAGATGAGATGGAGAATCAAGTAAGTTGTGCTGTGTTGGACTTGAGGATTTCATGATTTACGTTTAGCAAAGTTGCTGACCATATGCTCTTTTTGAGAAGATTAGAAATAAATATGTTTGTAGAAATTTTAGCACTCGTTCAGTATTTTAGGTTTGAATTCCATACCTGGGGCCTCATGTATAAACTGCGCATACGCACAGAAATGTTGCGTAAGAACGTTTCCACGTTAAAATCGTGATGTATAACACCTAAACTTGGCATAAAGCAATGCACATTTCCACGGTACCTCATACCCTGTCGTACGCAAGTTTTGCACTCGGTTTTGTAGACTGGCAGCACCCAGCGTCAAAGCAATGCTACTGTTCCAGTGTGGTTACCCTTTCTTTCTTAGATCCATATTCCTGATGTGGCTTTATAAATACACTGAAACTAACTGCATATTGTTTATTAGTGTAATGCATCTGATTGTAATTAACTTGTAACAATATAATGGTCTAGGGAATAGCCATAGTATTCCAAATACCATAACTGCTTTAGCGTTGTTACTCTCACTGCACCTTTTTGTTCTTCTTTCAGCTGCTCCCGTTAGGTGTTACCACAGCGGATCATCTTTTTCCATATTACTCTCACTGCACCACTCGGAGTATTTATATCACAGGATCTGAGTGGTGAATCACAGCAGCAGCTGATCGGAAAGAGAAGTATCGGTATACAGCTTCAAGAACTCACTGCCTCAGCCACGGCAAAACGCTTCAGAGACTTTCCTGTACGGACCTCGCGGTTCAGAAACAGTTTCATCCCAAGAACTTTAAATGCATTCAATCAATTGCTCCTTATAGAACTGTTTGTACTTATAAGTACAATCACCTCACTGTAAACTTGCACTACAGTTATAATATTGCACAACCTGCACCACTTTATAAAGCGCGTATTTACATATGATGACGATATCATTTTTAAGATGAAATGCAGCAAAATATGTTGATTACATTATATAGATAAAACTTTAACTTCATTTAAATAATCTGTATTGTTAATAATTAAACATGTGAGGACACGGTGCTGCAGCGCTAGCAAGTTCACGGATTGATCCTACCTTGTGCTGTATTCTTCCTGGGGCTGAAGCAACACTGGAAAGATAGATGGATAGAATAATTAAACATGCACCACAAAGATATTTCAATGTTCCTTAAAAGTTTTGAAGAATCGTCATTGTAAGCTTACAGACGGCTTAACGTCTGTTACAGAGCTGATTGTGTGGCAATTGGGTATTTGGGGAAAGAAAAGTAAGCACAGGAATTGGAGATTAGTACGTTTGAAAGAGACAGTACTGCTACCATAATTTCATCGAAGGTCGCGCACAATCACGCACTGTGTTCCCCTGTTTAATAACAGCTTTAACTCCTATCATCATGATTTTTAATTATTCAGAGAGCTGTGATATCACGAATGTAATGGATTCTGTGTCCTGTCGGAGAAAGAGAAAGCGGAAGCACGTAGTGATTCATACACATAGAGCACATTGAAGATCAAATACAAAACAATCCATTTAACGTGCTACTTTAATTACGATGTGATTTGAGAAACTGGTTAATTAAACGATTTTAAGATGAAGTTTATGATATTCTACTTTAATGACAAAATAAACTACGTAATTAAAGTGGAAATTTCGAGATTGATCCTACCTTGTGTTGTATTCTTCCTGGGGCTGACGCAACACTGGAAAGATAGATGGATAGAATAATTAAACATGCACTACAAAGATATTTCAATGTTCCTTAAAAGTTTTGAAGAATCGTCGTTGTAAGCTTACAGATGGCTTAACGTCTATTACAGAGCTGATTGTGTGGCAATTGGGTATTTGGGGAAAGAAAAGTAAGCACAGGAATTGGAGATTAGTATGTTTGAAAGAGACAGTACTGCCACCGTGTTCCCATGTTTAATAACGTGCTTTAACTTCTATCATCATGAAAAAGATATCACGTATACATCTCAGTATTTTAATTATTCAGACAGCTGTAATATCACGGATGTAATGGATTCTGTGTCCTGTCGGAGGAGGAGAAAGCCGGTTTAAGAACCACGTAGTGATTCACACACAGAGCACAAAGAAGATCAAGTACAAAACAAAGCATTTAACGTGTTACTTTAGCTACGATGGGATTTGAGAAACTAATAAATTAATCAATTTTAAGATGAGGTTTATGATGTTCTGCTTTAATGACAAAATAAACTACGTAATTAAAGTGGAAATTTCGAGATTAAAGTTGACATTTCCTGCTTTTTTCCCCACTGTGTGCCTATTTTTTTTTCTCTGTACCCTAATAAGCTTCCATATAACATTCAGACATTGGGCTATGACTCGCCTTTTCACGGCGACTTGGATATGTGACTTCTTTTTTATTTCGGGTACTATGCGACTTTGTGGACTTGAGCTTTCGAGTTTCTCCGACACGCTATATCACTCAATCAACTTCCTTTTGTTGTTTATATCACTGTTTAAACCAACAAATACTACGTTTTTCCTTGCCTCCAGTTGGTATTCGCTGAAATTCTTATATTTTCCCCTGTGCTTTTCTGATTGTCTTTTCACAGAAGGCTGAGCTTAAGGGCTATTTATATTGATTTGCATATTCAAAGAGGCGTAATTCTGGGAGGAGTTGGGGTGGAACAGAAGGCGTGTGCATGAGCGTTACTTTTCACGCTGACCAGGATTTATGTAGCGGAAGAACATGGAAGTTGGAGTACGCACAGATTCCTGCATGTAGATTTTTCTGTGCATAAGCACATTTTGGCTTTTGTGCTTACGTCATGTTATAGTGCGAATTCTACGCATGGCGTTATGCATGAGGCCCCTGGTGTTTGCTTGTTTGAACTTTTCACCTTCTCCCCATGCCTATGTGGGTTCATTTCCACATACTACAGTTCTACTCCAACAACCCCACGATAAATACATCAAGTTGAAAGCTGTGTTCGTCTTATTGTGATAGGCCGTGTAACAATATTATTGGTTTTCATACAAGTTTTAGATATTAAGTATTTATTAGCTCAAACACTTTATAAATAGTTAATAGCTGAACTTAGCTTTCCTTTTAACAGAGAGGTAAGTGCAAAGGAGACGTGCTTCAATGTGGAGACTCCATAATGGCATTCAGAGGCTTCGGCGTTTTTCTTCCTGGAGCATGCATTTGTGCAGAGGCCCACCACTCGCTGCTGACACTGTCATCCCAGCGGTGGTCTGCTGTCATGTAGCTGGGAGCATTAATGGTAGTAAAACTTGGAGAGTTAGCCACAGCAGTAGCCATCCGGGGAGCCCTCACATACAAGTTGTAAAACAAGAAGCAGGCACTGAAAAAGATTTGGGGCCATTCAGTGACCCTGTTTAATGTAATAAATCCAATTTTTTTTCAAATATATATAGAATATCTTTTCAGATGGGAATCCGATAGCAGAATTCACTTCATTGGCCAGGTACACTAATGTTTACTAGGAATTTGTCATGACGGTATTGGTGCAACATATACAGACAACACTGACTACAAATGATAAATATATGAAGATAAAATATGATGCAGCATACAATTGGAATACAAAAGAAAAAGTGATAGTAGGATTAAAATGTCCAGGCAGTCTAGTATGAAGGCATACATACTGTATGTAGATACTGAGTAGAAGCTCAGACCTGATTAGTCAGAATAATTGCATGTGGAAAAGAACTGTTTAGCTTTCACTACGTGAAGACATTTAAAATCTTTGGAACAGGTGACACCCTGGGTGAATCAGATCAGCAATGATCTTTGTGGCCCTCTTCCTTACCCTGGACTCACAAAGGACCTCAATATGTGGTAAGTTATAGCCTATGATCCTCTCACTGACTCTCATGATGTGCTGCAGATCGGCCTCAGCCTGAACAGAGCCAGCACCAAACCAGACAGTTAAGGGTGAGGTCAAAATGGACTCGATGATGTCTGTGTAGAATTGGACCAATATTTCTTGTGGGAGATTGAATTTCCTCAGCTGACACAAAAAGAACATCCTTGGATGGGCTTCCTTAATACTGTGAGTGATGTTATAGTCCTACTTAAGGTTTTATGACAGCACAGTGCACAGAAACTTAAATGATCCTGCCATCCCAACATCTGAGCCACTTATAGCAAGTGATAGGTAAGCAGGTGACTATTTCCTGAAATCTGTGATCACCTTCTGAGATTTTTGTAATGTTACTGAACCAAAATCGAAGATTGCTGAACTTCTGGCCATATGAGCCTCAAACAAGAAGGAGTGGATCCAGGAGGGCGGACAACAGAAGTGATCTCATAGGTGGAATTGCCATCAATCTTTCAGCTGTCTCCCAAGCTAAATGCTGAGGAAGATTGAACTAATAAAGTGAGTTCCTGTTGGAACATGGATGTAGTCTGGGTAGTGTCACTCTGTGCAAGATCATTGGTGGAACTCCTGAGATTGTTCTTTGGGCTGATCCGATCTGTAGATCATTTGGAGAGCAGTGAGGATAAAGAGAGGAGTTCTCTTGAGGTGCTGAATTTAGTTGCTTTTTGATTTCTTTGTGGAATAACTTCCAGGACTAAAATATTCCCTGGAAGAAGAAGACTCTTTTTCTTGTGTTTATTTTTACTGCAGAGCTCTGTAAGATGCACACTTTATAAATAATTGCAAATAGTCCTTTTTCACCTCATTTTGCCTGATTTTCATGACACTAATTTTTGGCAATTGCATTTTTGCAATTTGCTGCCATAAAGGACAGCTTTTGTTTGCCCCTCAGCAAGACATGGTTTTATGTTCTGTTCATGAACTACAAGATGTCCAGGGAGTAAGATGGTGCTGGGGTTCATGGACCTCAGGGCTCTCATATATGAATCATTGAATAGTTTAATTAATAGAATTTTAATATTTATTAGTTGAGCATAAGCACTGCACTGTGTCACCACAATGATGACAGTGACATTGCTTGCTCAAAGTTTGTACCTCTGCTACCACTGTGCAGCTCAGCAGGCATTAAATATTCACAAAGTGCTTATTCTTAAAAAGTAAGTAGTAAATCTTCTAAAATTACACATTTGCAACAAATCTTCATCGTGTGTGGAAGGGTAAACACTGAATATACAAGAAAACTGTTCTCAAGAGTACACAGTATGACTCCAAAAGTGAAGAATAAAATTGATATATACAGATTTAGCGGGGCCTGACGCTGCTGCATTGTCTCCAGCCGAAAGCAAAAGTGGGTGTGAACGTGCAAGTGAGTCAGGTGAAAAGAACTTGTCGATTCCAGAAGATTCATTGAAACTGAAAATGGCCTTACCGTGCGCGTTGTCAACTAGTCCCCATGAGCCGGGAACATCGACTCCAACTGGGCCTGCCACTTCACCTGCGGAGCATGGAGAAGACTGAAACAATCTGTCCAAACTGAAGGTAATGATCGCCACAATGGCCACCGCTCAAGACATAAAAGAGCTCAAGAATGATTTAAAGTAAGATATAAAGAAAGAAATTAATGACAAAACGTAAGAAATAAAGGACATACACAAGACAAACAAGGAGCTGCTTCAGGATATTAAAGACCAGGAAAAAAGTTAAAATAGTTGCTTTGAGGCAACCTTAAAAGGTATGCTAGAAAAAATTGAGGAAAAAAAAATACAGGAAAATGTGTCTAAGTTTGAGAATAAATTTAGAGCACTTGGCACTCATTTTGAAGACATTAAGCAAGCATTCACGACTCTTATTGAAATAGCTGAACTGGCATCTACCACTGACAGAAAAGCAATGGCTATAAATTACGAATGCAAAGTACTGGATGCAGAAGAAATAATACTAGAATAATATTAGAATCAAAGGTCTCTTTGAGAATCGTGAAAGTCAAAACCCAGTGAAATTCATAGCTGAACTATTCTCTAAAATAATCGGAGAGGATTTCAAATCAGACACCGAGATAGCAGCAGCTAACTGCATATGTGGATCGAATACCTCAAAACCTACGATGCTCATCGTGCGTTTTGAAAAATCGCAACTAAAATTATATATAATTTTACTTTTCAGACTGAAAGAAGAGATTATATTTGAAAATAAACATATTTGTATTTTCCCTGATTTCTCCCTCAACAGCTTGTAAACATGCTGCATTTTACATTAAACAGCGCTTACAGAAAGCCGAGATCAGATACAGCCTCTTGTATCCTGCCAAACTGAAAGTGGACATTCAAGGGAAGCTCTACATTTTTACTTCTACGCAGAAAGCAGAACAAGAGCTAAGAAAACGGATCCTGATACCTTTTTGAAATACAATCGTGAGTAGCATCCGGTTCTGTCATGGCAAAGAAGATAATTACCTGCTGTTTGATCGGCTTGCAATGATGCTGGTACTGTAATTATATATCCTATTTCGTTCTTGGCCACTTATTGTTTACATTTTAATTACAGTTATATGAGTGTATGTATGTATGTGTACATTTTTTTTAGTGGACTGTTTAACATCATACCCTTGGTTTATTGTATTAGGGCTTACTATGCTTATCCAGGGCTACATTTTTAACATCATCTCCTGGGTTTACTCTCTCAAGACTGTTTAAAATTATATTTTATGCTTATAGCATTTGGACACATGGGGAGGCAAAATGGGGGGGTGGGGGACTAGGAGGCGTGGGAAAGAGAGCAAGCTATCTCTAATCTATCCTTTTAATCCTTATACTTATAAATGCCAATGTAACAATAGGCTTTGTGGCAATAACTCCTGGGAAAATTGGAAATTAAGGTGAATGCTGTCTTATCTTAAATTAAGACTACAAAATTACAACAAAAGTTTAGAAGCTATGACCAAACAGTTAACTTTGTGAGCTGGAATGTTAAAGGTATCAATTATGAATTAAAGAAAAAGAAAGCATTCTCTCACCTAACAGGTCTAAATGCTAAAATAATAGTTTTAAGTGAGACCTACTTATTAAGCAAGGATCTGTTCTGGCTACACAGAGACTGGACTGGCCAAATATTCAATTCCAGCTTTACAAATAAAACTAGAGGTGTGGGAATTCGTATACATAGAACACACTCATTTGTAGTATCAGATGTAGTATCTGATCCTGAAGGGAGATATATGATTGTCATGGGGAATTTATTTAACTGTAAAGTGATTTTGATAAATATCCATGAACCCAATGTGGATGATAGGGATTTCATCCAAAACATATTTGTATCCATTCCCAATGTGAACACTCATAAAATATTATAATGGCTGGGGAATTTAATTGTGTTTTAAATCCGGACAGATTATCTTATATCTTTTCCACAAAAATAAATTAGAAAACCAAGAAGGTATAAGAGCTAATCAGTTAAGTCTGAGATGGACCCTGACATCCGGCATCTTCTCCCCTGAGAACTATTTAAGGAACAACAATGCCATAATTCGAGGTTCAATTAGGAACCCACACCCTAGAGAGCACAGAGCTTCATCGGGGAAACCTTAACCATAGGCTGAAGAGGATGTGAGACATCCACAATTTTGTTTTTAGAACATTAGAACAATCTAGATGAAAACAAGCCATTCAATACAACATATCTCCCAAGTCCTATCCACGTAATTCCTCCAAAATAACATCAAGTCACTTATTCCATATGTCTGTGGGATTCCATGTGAAGAAAGACTTCCTAATCTAACATGTAAAATAACAGTCTCGATCCACTAGACTAATCTTATATATAAACGTCTACACGTGGAAGTGTATGTGTCTGTCGGTCCGGCCTGGAAGTGAGAGGTGGAATCAGGGTAAGGGCTTCGCCTCCGAGGATACACAAGTGAGGCCAGCATGTTGGCAAAACAAAACCTCCGAAGAAAGAGTCACTCGCTTAACCACTAATACAGAAGCAAGGCAAGCACATTGGCAAAGGGTATCGCTTTTACTTTTCCTCCCACCGCTAATACACAAGCGAGGTGGGCACGTCAGCAAAATGAAACCTCCTAGGAAAGAGATGCCCAGCATAGTTCCTTTCAATTACCTGACATCTCTACATTTCATTTTTTTTTCTGACAATTTCAATAGTTTCTAGGACCCCGGGCTTTTTATAGCATGGGCTTACACAGCTAGTTCCCTTCATAATTTTAAACACTGCATCATGTCTCCTCTTAATCTTCTTTTGCTTCAACTGAAAAGGCTCTTCTTCTTTTCCTTGTTTCTGTTATATCAAACAGGGTACCCAGTTAGTCTTGAACCCATCACCATCTCTCTCCCATTTCTTATCTTACACCAGATAAAGTATGTTAAAAAAGCTTGACTAGAACTTGAAGAAACACAAAAACAGGAGCAAACCCAATTCCATTTAGTGAAAAAGTCTGACAGCTGACTGGATGAGCCACCTGCATGGCTAACATTGAGCAAGTTTCCTCATTTTACAAATAATACTCGACAGGTCAGGTGATGTTGGGGAGCATGCACTGTTACAGGACGTTACTGCACCCACCACAGGACAAAACAGCTCGGGTTCCCAGTTGGCTTGTGCTCAATGAGATCCCTCAGTTCCAGGATGCGGTTGATGGTAGACTTCTTAGGCATGAAATCAGACTGCTGCGGTTGCTGGCAGGTGAGCAAGTGAGGTTTACCTTAACCCTGTAGTTGCTGCAATCCTGGGGCCTCATGCAAAAACGGTGTGTACGCACAGAAATGTTGCGTAAGAACGTTTCCACGTTCAAATCGCGATGTATAAAACCTACACTTGGCGTAAAGCCACGCATCTTTCCATGGTACCTCATACCCTGTCGTACGCAAGTTCTCCGCTCGGTTTTGCAGACTGGCGGCACCCAGCATCAAAGCAGTGCTACTGTTCCTGTGTGGTTACTCTTTATTTCTTAGTTTCACATTCCTTCTGCTACCATAATTTCATCGAAGGTCGCGCACAATCATGCACTGTGTTCCCCTGTTTAATAACATGCTTTAACCTATCCTATCCTATCATCATGATTTTTAATTATTCAGAGAGCTGTAATATCACGAATGTAATGGATTCTGTGTCCTGTCGGAGAAAGAGAAAGCGGAAGCACGTAGTGATTCATACACATAGAGCACATTGAAGATCAAATACAAAACAATGCATTTAATGTGCTACTTTAATTACGATGTGATTTGAGAAACTGGTTAATTAAACGATTTTAAGATGAAGTTTATGATATTCTACTTTAATGACAAAATAAACTACGTAATTAAAGTGGAAATTTCGAGATTGAACTTGACATTTTGTGCTTTTTTCCTACGGTGTGCCTTTTTTTCTCTGTACCCTAATAAGCTTTCATACGACACTCAGACAGTGGGCTACAACTCACCTTTTCACGGCGACTTTGATATCTGACAACTTGTGTTTTATTTTGGGCACTGTGCGACTTTGTGAACTTGAGCTTTCGAGTTTCTCCGACACGCTATGCCACTCGATCAGCTTCCTTTTGTTGTTTATACCATTGTTTAAATCAACAAATAGTACGTTTTTCCTTGCCTCCACTTGGTATTTATATTGATTTGCATATTCAAAGAGGCGTAATTCTGGGAGGAGATGGGGCGGGACAGCAAGCGCGTGCACGAGCGTTACTTTTCACACTGACCGGGATTTATGTAGCGGAAGAACGCGGAAGTTGGCGAACGCACAGATTCCTGCATCTGGATTTTTCTGTGCGTAAGCACATTTCGGCTTTTGTGCTTACGTCATGTAATAGTGCAAATTCTACGCACGCCGTTATGCATGAGGCCCCAGGGGATTAATACTCGATATAAATAAAATTGCAAGCTGTTTGTTTGACAGTTTATTTATGCAAAAATGGCTTAACCATTTGTAACAAAACTTTGAATGTGTGTTTCTGTTGGTCTGGCTTAAAATATAGGCTACATGACAAAGTGAAAAAAGAAGTTGTAATTGATTGGGGCAACCTAAAAACCAGTGCCAATGTGGGGACTGCAATTCCCATCAGGCACTGGTGCACTGATGGAAAGACACTATAACAGTGTGCACAAAAATTTGTATTGGCCAAACTGCGGTCTCATTCAAAGACTGCAAGGACAATTTAGATATGGTGTATGGTGTTACCAGACTCTTAAGGAGTAATGTTTATTTCCTTCAACACCACCCCAGCAACAAAACAATTTTAAAACTCACTCTTTTTCGTCCGTTGTACTGCTGCATGTGAAATATTTATTTAAAATAACCCAGAACCAAAAGAGTCTGTGCACTCTAAGAACGTCATTGTGCCACTAATGGATCCTTCTCTCTGGTTGACTTAAATTCCTACTTAAAACTCAGAACTCGTATTTTCCAATCTCCACAAGAAAACACACCCCAAACTACTCACAAACTTTGACCCGTTCTCTCAAGTCCGAGTTTGTACAACATCAGATGGTGACATCAATCCAAAATGGTGACGTACACTGCAATGAAGAAGTTCAGTAACACTTTCTAGACTTAATTTTTTTATTAGAAGGATTTACTTTAAATGAATCAATCCATAATGCTAAGAACTGAGATATAAATGTCAACATTACTGGAACTCAGCATCCATTTTGGTGCCGGCTCCAAGCTGGGATAAATGGAGAGGGTTGGCAACAGGAAAGGCTGTAAAAATTGGGCCTAAACCTAAAAAACATCAACCTCACATAGAAGTGGGAAAAATGACAAGGAAGAAGAGGAGGAATAAGAAACTTTGGAATGAATTGTAACTGCCTAAACGATATTAGCTTGAAATGTGCTCCTGTTTGTAATTTCTGTTCAATGGTTGCTTGTGCACTTTTTTAATTGCAGCTTCTAAGAAGAAATAATGCTATTTCTCGTGGCCAAGAGCAGAAAAATCTCTTTTAGACCTTTCTTGTTCGATGGTTCCCCTTGGATCCGGAGTATTGAACTATTAGTTAGGATTTTTTGCTGAAGCACCACATCCATGTTTATTTGACCAAATCTCAAATGACACAATTCACTGACTAGCTGGCGAATACATCTTTATAAAGCCAGAGGGTGGACCCAGCAGTGGTGACATCAGGGAGGCCACGCCCACCAGGGCTCCACCCACAGAGCACAAGAAATAAGCACCATTTTAAAAGTCCAGCACATAATTAATGAATAATAAGCAAAACCAATAGCAATCATACAGAAGCTTGAAATATAATAGTTCAAAATAAACAATAAATAAATCATAGCCAGGGAAAAACCCTGGCTGTAAAATAAAAAGCAAGGGGGCCTGTACCAAAACCTATACAAAGTCTCTATATAAAATCTTGCTATTTTGTCAGTATAGTGTTGCAAGCAGGAAGTACCTGTACAGTATATGGAAGGATACCATGGTCCATCCTATTTTTTTATCATACTAGCAAAATACCCGCGCTTCGCAGCGGCGAAGTACTGCCTTAAAATTTTTATTAAGAAGAAAATGTAACCTTTTTAAACTGAGGGAAAATATGCCAATAATTATTTGTTAAGGATCTCTTTGTATACCATGTTGTCAGTTCGGCCCTCCGGTTGTAACATGACCAAGCTGTGCGCTGAGCTTACTCTTGAGCATGTAACTTACAGTTGGCCATGTGAACAGTAATCTTGTCTCAAATCTCACAGCTTGGATTGCTGCTGTCATAATCGGTTTGAGTTTCATGGTTTGTTTCAATTACGA
>JANRMT010062840.1:32572219-32588629 GCA_026402145.1 Polypterus bichir lapradei
CTTCTTATTGTTTCGCTGCCTTCTCAATTATATAATGCATGTTTTCTTCAGCGCTTTTTGGGGCTCTTCCTGGTTTTCTACGTACTGCGTGATTACGTGGGAGGCGTGATGATGTCAAACTCCGCCCCCACGGGTTTCAAGCTCATCTCCATTACAGTAAATGGAGAAAAACAGCTTCCAGTTATGACCATTACGCGTAGAATTTCGAAATGAAACCTGCCCAACTTTTGTAAGGAAGCTGTAAGGAATAAGCCTGCCAAACTTCAGCCTTCTACCTACACGGGAAGTTGGAGAATTAGTGATGAGTCAGTCAGTCAGTCAGTCAGTCAGTGAGTGAGTGAGGGCTTTGCCATTTATTAGTATAGATACACATATATATATATATGCATACCTATCTACATCATATATACACACACATATACATACATACATACACAGACACACACATATATATAATTTGTGTGTGTGTATGTATGTATGTATGTATGTGTGTGTGTGTGTGCGTGTGTATACACATACATACAAACATACACACAGGTATATATAAATATATGTGTATATATATATGTATGTGTCTATATGTGTGTGTATAGCTTTGATCACTGAGTGCAAGGGAAAAATAATAAAATGTAGTCTATAAGTTATTAAACAGTAAAACATTAACGTTTTAAGAAGTAAAGGTACATTGAGCACTACTGGAGTGGTTGCGGGTAAACTACATTTTAAAGACGGTATAACAGAAGAGGTAAGTAGTACTAACAGCAGCTAAAATGTATATGGATCATCTCTCGGTAGTAGATCCCTTTTGAAAGGCGCTACACGACGGCTGTGGTATAGAAATTACATTTTCTATGTGAAAGTCCAAATTTCTGCCTCTGGTAATGTGCCTTACCAGCAATTAAAGAAAATTAGTTTTGTGTCCTCTGCAGTGTTAAGAGAGAAAGGCTTTGGTTTGGGATAAAAGGAAAAAAGGTGTAAAGAAAGGAAAGTTGCCTTTTTCTTTTATATAGTATAGAGAGATGTGTTCGCTGACGATATGAGCGCCTTTTGGGGACAGTCGCGGTGGGTCTTGTGCAGAATGGTGAGACGTCCCAGCTATTAATCGGCTGTGATGGCACTGTCAGTCCTTCACTCCTGTGCGTGTCTTCATAATCCGAGCTGACGACCTCATAATCGTATACGTGCAAAATAAAGTGCGAAGCGCCTTAATATTATTTTGCTGCGGTGTAGAAAAGGGGTCCCGTGTTTGCACTTGTCTGGGCTATAGCTCAGGGAGAGGATGAATAAAACTCACTTTGAGTTAAGGCAGAAGCGCAGTCAGCGTCTCAAAGGCCGGCACAGCTATGCGCGCGCGCCGGCTGCTCGACTTTTGCTGGGCAGGAGACGCCAGTTTTTGCAGACACGTTCACATGATCAAAAGTCTCCGCGCTCTTTGGAGGTCATTCATATACAAAATACCCGCGCCTCGCAGCAGAGAAGTAATGGGTTAAAGAAGTAATGAAAAAGAAAAGGAAACATTTTAATAATAACGTAACATGATTGTCATGAGTGTTGCTGTCATATATATGCCTGCCTAAATAAGTCACCCTCGCTTCGCTCTTACTTTTTTACCGTTCATTTAATCATGGCTAGTGGCGGAAAAATTATAAAATGGAAGGAGGATTACACTGAGTATGGCTTTACCAAAACAATTATTGATGGCGAATCGATTATTCATAAAGCTTGAATTGGTGATCTTTTTTTGTGTGTTAACCTCATATTTTTTCATACTTCTTCTCAAACCAAGGTGGTGCGAGGCTAAAATGAATTGGGATGCGCTGATCAATGTTATCGGTGTACCAGGAAATCATGCATTGACAAAAGTTCCCCTTTGATTGTAATGCAAAGTGTGATTAAATGCATTATTTTTTAACGCGTTATGGAGCACATGCATCGAAGCTTCTCAGCTGTGCTTGTGCTAAGAAAATTAAACATTTTAAAAATAACGTAACACGATTGTCAATGTAACCTTTTGTAAGTAGTGCCTGGAGGATTCAGTGTGGAGAATGTCTAGAGACAGCGTGTGTATTAACTTGTGGATTTCTCTGTATTTGGTGGCAGTGTGACGAAGTTGCTTCGGAAGACGGCGTTAGCCGCGGAGCTCAGCTCAGAGCGAAATGAGGTAAATGGGAGGGGAGATGATGACGTGACTCCCCCACCCGCCTTAACTGTCAATCCCCCACAAACACAGTCTCTCGGAATTTGCATAAGCACACCCCTTCACCTGCAATTTTAACTTAGTTACAAAGTGATCAAAACTCTCGTTTATATCCTGCGTTCTCTCATTAAACTTGTATCCCGCACTACCCGTGGGCATGGAAAACGCCAGCGGCAGCCTGTCTATTAACTTAATTTAAAGTTTAGGTTTATACCTTGCTTTGTTTCCGAAGTAGCTGCAATGATGAATATGGTAGTATATGTCACTCGCTCGCTACTTATTGTTTCGCTGCCTTCTCAATTATATAATGCATGTTTTCTTCAGCGTATTTTGGAGCTCTTCCTGGTTTTCTACATAGTGCGTTGACAGTCAGTTCACGTGATTACGTGGGTGGCGTGATGATGTCACACGAAACTCCGCCCCTACGGCGGTCAAGCTCAACTCCATTACAGTAAATGGAGAAAAATACCTTCCAGTTATGACCATTACGCGTAGAATTTCGAAATGAAACCTGCCCAACTTTTGTAAGGAAGCTGTAAGGAATGAGCCTGCCTAATTTCAGCTTTCTACCTACACGGGAAGTTGGAGAATTAGTGATGAGTCAGTCAGTCAGTCAGTCAGTGAGTGAGTGAGTGAGTGAGTGAGTCAGTGAGGGCTTTGCCTTTTATTATTATAGATTCCTTGTCTTACTGCTGACCTGCAGGGGGCACACGCATGTACACGGCCACGCTCCCTCTTATAACTGGTGCAGAGCGTTTCTGTCTTCATGTGCGGATTGCAGTGCTACCAGTAGATCTTCCGCTTGGAGAACCTCTGACATTTTTATAAATGTTTGCATATCTTGCAATGACGTGATTGGTTGATTTCACGTTAATCAATTAAAAAAAAATCATTAATCATTAGCTGTCTTGGGTTATTAGTTCTTAGCACATTGAGCTTTGGGAATTAAAGACAGAAAGTCTTAGATTTACATAATCAAGAAATAGAAATGTGCAGTTATAAAAAAAAAAAAGAAACTCCTACGGGGAAGGACAAAAATGAAAATGAACATATTTGAATGTCAGCTGGTACAAAAATCGCAACAAGGTTGTCTAAATGAAAGTTAGGGTAATCACAAATTAAGCTTGAAAGGACCCGGATGTAGTAAACTGACTTCAGTGAAAATCATCATAAATTCATACGATAATGAGATAGATTTTTCTTAATTAAGCATTTCGGTAACTCCATCTGCAAAGAAGCACACACAACCATTATTGAATAAATCCTGCTTAATTAAGCATGGTGCAGAATGTCTGAGTGCGTGGCTGTGATAAGACCGGCTGCTTCTGTAAATACAGTATGGTATAGAGAGATGCATTATGGGCAAACGTGCCGGCATCTGTCAGTGTTGGTGCAATAGTACTGTACCTGCATGGGCAGTGCCAAGCTACCCTCCTGCAGAAAGGAGAACAATTGAAACCTTTTTTAAATGTGAAAGGTAAACAATTACTTTAAAAAATGCTGTTGAACCAACCAGTCAGCCCAGTGACAAGGAGAAATAAGAGGATCAGCACTGTGGGCAAATAACAATAAAAAACGGGGGGCTTCTTTTCTATCCAGGGCAGATGAAAGCTGTTTATTTATAAAACAGAGGATTTCATGCTGATTGGCTGAAACTTTGTTTTCAATAAGAAAATTAATCATCAGCTTTATTTCTAATTTGTACTTTTGGCTCTTAGTATGATGTATTACAACTACAAATTAATCAGATTGATAGGCAGATTAAAAGACACTATATGACAGATAGATAAAAATGAAAGGTGCTATATATTAGATAGATAGATAGATAGATAGATAGATAGATAGATAGATAGATAGTGTCACGTGTGTGTGTCAGAGGACTCCATCACAGGCTCTGTCAAGATATTGTGACGGATGGCCGGGGCCCATGCCTGGCCGGGATGCCCCTACACCAGATGTACCAGGGGGGCAAGAGTGGGAAACCCAGTATCTCCCCCTGGATGCTAGAAGGCAGCCTCCCTGGGTTGCAGCAGGAGGTAGGTGACAGGGGTGAAGGGCTGTGGGAATGTTTTGTCACATTTGCGTCTGCCTACCTCCTAGACGCCAAGGGGCGGAGTACCCGTTCGTGGCCTGAGGATATGTGTCTGTGGCGTGACGGCAGAGTGAACTCTGGAGAGAGCGAGGCTGACTTGTGTCTTCCCTTCGGCCCGGTACATCGGCTAGAGGACGAGAGCCCGGATGAACTTCCCTATGCGGTGTTCCCATTGGAGGAGTAGGAGTTCCTCCCCATGGCAGGTAAGGGGGTGGAGGATGTGTGTCGGTACCTTCACCCCGAACCCGAGAGACACCCGAAGGGGCCGGTGGGAGAAATACAGGGTCTGGATGACTCACGGTTGGCGGCAGAGGATGAGGGGAGCCCGAGAAACTGACCTGTTTCGGGCTGTACGGGACTTGCAGGGCATCGTCCAGCCCCTGTAGTCCCTTTTCCAGGTTTTTCAGGCCCTTCAGTAAGTGAAGGAAGGACTGGAGAAGAAACTTGGCGCACCGTCAGGAGCCATAACTGAGTGGTTAAAGTGGTGTGACACAAGATCCTCCAGCCCGACCGAGGCAGTGGTACAGGTAAGTGAAGCCTGTGCTGTAAAAGAAAGCGGAGGGTTAGCGCAACAGCGGCAGCAGTGATCAGTCCTGCTTGCCCAGCAGCACCGCCTCGTACAAGAGACTCAGCTGCGATGACCGACAGCGTGGCAGGGGAGTGGGCACGGAGGCAGGTGGAGGAAATCGGCTGCCAAACAACCTTTCCCTGACTGCCGGCACCAGACTCGCGGGTGTCAAAGGGGATGCAGACAGTAAGGGGTCTCCCTTCTACCCATAAGGGGACCCAGACCGTCAGTGCACCCCAGAAAAAGAGGAGGTCCCGGAAGAAGAAAATGGGAACTCTGGACAGTGCGCAGCACGAGCCTGTCTGCTTTAAGGTGGTAGAGGGCTGCGCTGCGAAGGGGCAGAAACGTCAGGTGTCCACAGGGAAGCGGACAAGGGAGCAGGACTTTCCATCCTACTTCCGATCCTGCAGTGGTTGACTTGGAGGGGGTGGCGTTGCTATAACTGCGGCCGCTGTGGTCACGTCTGGTGGTGTTGTCCTGAGAGGATGTCCAATTGGCGGGGATGTTGGGGCAACACCCTCAGACCCCTTGCTTTTGTTTCCACAGGGAAGAGCCATGGTACTGAGGACGCCGTCTCCCCATAATGGAGAAGACCAGCCCTCACGGGACATACCGTTCAGCCCTACGGGGCTCATCTGAGGGAAGGGCACTGTGATGGATGGCCGGGGCCCATGCCTGGCCGGGACGCCCCTAGACATATGTACCAGGGAGGCAAGGGTGGGAAACCCAGTAGATGGCAGCCTCCCTGTGTTGCAGCGGTGCCTTGGACTCCCCCAGGGCTTCATGGCAGTTGGAGTTCTGTGCAGCCCTTTTGGGTTCCGCAGGCGCTGCCAGGGGATGCTGCAGCAGGAGCTGCTGGCCCATTTTGGGCATTGGTTTTGCCACACCTGGGTACCCAATAAAGGGAGCCATTGACCACCACTCAGTGGCCAGAGTCAGGTGGAGGAGGACAAGGTTGCCTGGGAGGAGTGGTGGTGCAAGAAAGAAGAGTGTTAGTGCTTGTGTTGGTACTTTGGGACTGTGTTGTGGCTGGGGGGGATTATGGGGAAGACGTGCCCTCCAGCTGAAGAAAAATAAATATTTGTTTTATTTTTATATGTGCCTCCGTGTGAATTTGTGCTGGGTCGGGCACTATATAGCACCTTTCTTAAAATATGTAATAACCTGGCATGCTATTGCTACCCCACAGTGTCATGAAACCGCCCAGTAAGGGCAGCTGACTCCGCCCCTTCCTGTTTAGCCTTCATAAAAGTCTGAGCTTCCCCAGAGGATGCGTCATTTCTGACAAGAGCAACCCACTGGATCAAGCTCTGCTATCGAAGTGACCTTGCTATTGGCTAACCAGCCTAACTACTTTGTTTTGAGTTTGTTTCTTGCTTGTGGTACATGTATGCCAAACAGCATTGATTTTTGTTTTGTGTTGGACAATAAATGGGACCACCCGATTGTCAGCCCAAATTTTTCCAGGTCATAGAGCTGTCATTCTGCACCTGTTCACGACAGATAGATAGATGTGAAAGGCACTATATAATAGATAGATAGAAATGACACTATATTATAGATAGATAGACTCACAAAGGCGATTCTGACACCAAGACAGGCAGTGCAGGTGGGTCAGGCTACAGAATCATAAAATTTCATTTTCAGGAGAATATGACTAAGGAGAGAGCATACTTCCTCTGGAGTGCCTTAACAGATTCTGCAGGACAGCTGCTGGGTGTTCATCATTGTGCCCCAGAGCTTTCTATTTAGATGGTGTAATTTTTAATTGTTAGGAAATTGTTCTTGATCATAAAAAATGATTACACTTAGAAGAGTAAAGGTGCCCGTGCATTGCTGGGAGCCATTCTTTGCCTGAAATGGAGCTTTGCATTCATTAAGACACAATAAAAGCGAGCAGTTAGGTTTTCCATTCTCCATGGTGCTACTGTAAATTACATTATGGGTTTGGTTATTATGTTTTTTTTTCCTCGCTTTATGCAAATGCTATTTTTTTTTTTATTTCCCTTTTAGTAAAGTAACCACCTCATGATACCCAAATTCATGATTAATTTTTCATTTTTAAAACTTCACTTACACGAGTTTTGTACAGATCTTTGGTATTTCTGCATGTTATGACTTTTTAGGTTCGTTCTTAATTTCTTTTTTAACAAAAGCCAGATACTCTCCATTTCAATAGCATAAAGTGCCCATGAAAACCGTAACCAAGACCACCTCAGGATGCCTTTTAAAATGAAGGCAAATACAGATAGCATACAAATATTAAAAAAATCTACAGTCCCCTCCATAATTATTGACATCCCCAGTAAAAAATGTTAAAATAAAAATCAGCTTAATCCTGCACTGCAAAAAATAAAACTTTTAATTGAAATAAATTTATTCTGAGAAAAAAAATAAAGTCTTTAATGAAATAGTTATTTTTAACAAAGACACATGGGCTGCAATTATTTGCACCCCTAGAAATTCTTATGAACAAAGTGTAACTGAGGCATTTTATTCCATTTATATCGGCCTTTTTTCAGTTGATCAGAGTGTGTAGAAACTCTCAAGCAGTAATCCATTATTCCCTGTTTGACTGGGGTATAAATAGGAAGTAGGAAAGAGGACAAATTCTTTTATTCATCCAATAACATAGGAAAGATAAGAACACACACAGTTCAAATGAGGGAAAAGAGTGTTGACCTCCCTAAGTCAGGGAATGGCTATAAAAAATTGCTACACACCTGAAAATGCCCATATCTACAGTTAAAGCAATAATGAAAGCGTTCACATTAACTGGAACTGTTAGCGACTTTGCCCCCACACACAATGAGCAGCGTGGTGAGAGAGGTAAAAAAAAAAAGAAATTCCCAAGGATTACAGTTGGAGAAAAACAGAAAAAACAGTAGCCTGTTGGGGTCACCAAGTCTCCCAAACTACCATCAGATGCCACCTCCATGCCAACACAACTCCATAAAATCTCAGAACTTTCGTTCTTTGTATGTCATTAAGAAGTTCAGGACGTGTTTGTTCATCTTTAAAAGTGGCACAATACGTTTTCCTCAGATGACTCAAAGGTGGTCGTCAGATCACCAGACATTGTTACTGATGAATTTGGTCCCCCCTCCAGCCCATGATGGCTCAGGACAAATGTTCTCATCCGATGTCAGCCCCGACACTCTCCATTACCAGGCATTAGCAAGCTATGTCCACACCACTGCATCATCGGACTAAACTAAAAGTACTAAACTAGCGTTTTTGCTTAGTTTATGAAAGTATCACTAAACACTCATGACACAGATGTTCGTATACATCGGGCACGTGTGCATCGGTGGAAAAACTGGTAACTGGTAACCACTAAGGCAAATTCCTTGTACTATATGTGTAAAGTTCACTCGGCTAATAAAGTGATTCCATGCCAACAGAGCACGATTTCTTCAACTCTTTTTTTGTCACGACCCAATCTTAGCCTTTTTTAGTGTCCACATTCCTTGTTAAATGCCCGGACAATTGGCAGTGCTTGGAGAATCAAGGCCAAGTTGTGAGACGGGGAAGTCAGAGATCCTCCTCGGTGAATCGTGAATGATTGTCAAAAGGGTAAGCTCAATTAGGATCAATCGAGTCAGAGTAATCTACCGATGACCCAATCTCTGCAAACCACTTCACAAACCATCCGCCACCTTTTACAAAAGTAACTCACAACCCAGAGCTTAAGAAACCCCACATTAGAGTTTCAGTTGAAGACCCCAACTATTTTTGTGTGTCCCACACAGGACCCAATCTGTGATGACAATTCAGTCTCAGTGCCTCTTAAACTTTTTTACAAGTCAGCAGCCATACCACATGCACATCAGAAGAGGTCATCCATCTGAAGCTAAGCACGTTCAGGCCTGTCCAGTATTTGGATAGGAGACCAACCAAGAAATACTGCTGGAAGAGGTGTTGGCACGGCCAGCAGGGGGCACTTACCCTGTGGTCTGTGTGCCAATCCCAATGCCCCAGAGCAGTGATGGGGACATTATGCTGTAAAAATGGCACCATCCTTCAGATGAGATGTAAAGCCAAGGGCGTGACTCTCTGTGGTCATGAAAGATCCCTGGGCATCCTTTGTAAACAGTAGAGTGTATCCCAATATCCAGGCTGAATTGCCCACCATGGCTTAGTCATTTCCAGCCCCCTAATCATCTCCTGTCTCTAACTGGCTATCTCTCTCACTACTTTACCATGTAACAAATAATATGTGGTGAGGGTACTGGTGCAAAAATGGCTGCCATCACAACAATCAGATGGATGCTGCATATTAGTGGTAGTTGTAGTAGCTTCCCACTCACTATGAAAAGTGCTTTGAGCAGTGAGAAAAGTGGTATATAAACGTAAACTTATATCATACTGCGTCATACCATACTACAGTATGCCATGAGTGTCAGTTGGAGCCTATTTGGAGCTCTAGACGGGGTGGCCAGATGTCTTACTTCATTGTCCATAGCCAGTAGTCGGTCTTATTGGACTTTGACAACCTATCGGTGCCCGGACAGTGCACTCCTTCTATTGCACAAACGGTGCCCCTTTGTACATACAGCACAGACTTGTGTTGTACTCTCATAAACGGCGCCCACTTGGTATCATGAGAGTTCAGTGACCAAATAGGGGGTTCCCCTTGGGTTTACTTTCATTAACGGTGTCTACTCAATATCATTATAGTTTGACGACCAGATGAGGGGGTCCACCTTAGTGTCTAGAATGTGTGCGCCTTCAGAAACAGAAATGGCGCCCCTTTGTGTGCATACCACTCTACCATGGACAATATTAGAGCTCCTTAACTTTCATAAATAGTGACCCTCAGATGATGGCACCCTAGATGGCCGACTAAGTCACTGGAGTGTGTGCCCCTTCTATAGCACAAATGGTGCCCCTTTTGTACATACAGCACAGATTTTAAGGAGTGCATGCCTCCTGGTGTACAGTGTGCACACTTTTACTCTCATAAACGGCGCCCACTTAGTATCATCAGAGTTCAGCGACCAAATAGGGGGTTCCCCTTGGGTTTACTTTCATTAACGGTGTCTACTCAATATCATTATAGTTTGATGGCCAGGTGAGGGGGTCCACCTTGGTGTCTAGAATGTGTGCGCCTTCAGAACCAGAAATGGCGCCCCTTTGTGTGCATACCACACTACCATGTACAATATTAGAGCTCCTTATCTTTCATAAATGGTGCCCCACAGATGATGGTACCCTAGATGGCTGACTAAGTCACAGGAGTGTGTGCCTCTTGTATAGCACAAACAGTGCCCATATGTGCATACACCATTGGTTAATGGAGTGTATGGAGCATGATTACTGTTACTGTCATGAATGGTGGGTAATGGCGCCCATTCAATGTCATCATAGTTTGACAACTGAGTGGGCGGGGGGGTTCCCCCTTAATGTGCCTTCAGATACAGGGCCCCTTTGTATACATGCTGCAATAGCACGGACATTATTATCATACTTCTACAACCTGGGGGGGGGGGCCTCAACTTTCATATAGTCGCCCCTCTGATGACGATACCTAGATGGCCACTTAAGTCGCCTAACGGACTGACCAGTTATCAACAAGTTGAACTGGGTCTCTGTATCCAGAGAGGTGTGTTAAGCCATTTATGGCTAACTGATTAGCCAGTAGGTCGAGGGCAAAGATTGCTGCTAAATAATCCCACGGGCACAGTGACAGGGGGGTTGTTTTCAGGCACTGCCTGAGGAGCACTTGGTCAGTCTGAATACTGATGAATATCAGCGTTGAACCACTGTCCCGTGAGATGGGACTTGTGCTCTTAATTAGCAGTGTGTATTGTCACCTGCCAGAGCCACATCACAACATGGGTGACGCCAGCGGGTCTGTTAGTGTAGCCAGAGGGACCTGCGGCTCGAGCTTTAGTATTTTAGCAAATAATTAAAGATGATGGATTCATTTCATCTCTCTATACTCTGCCCTTGCAATGGGGGGAAAGCTGCCTGGCACAAAATATTTAAATATTTATAAATAGAGTTAAGTCTTTACTTTTTTATCTTTAGCTTTGTGTTTAAGACGATGGACTCATTTATTTTTTCATCTGTCAGCCTGCACCAGGCTTGTTTAACTTTTCAGGAGTATTTTTCCTTGTGCTTTTCAGAAGTGAAGATGTGATAAAAGCATTCAAGGAAGCCAATATGTGCTTCGTGCCTGAGCCGCTAAACAGACTTGTTTATGAGTCTGTTAAAAAAAAGAAAGAAAGACGCAAGAAATGCCGAGGCTCCTCTCGATGAACCAGGTCATGGACGTCTGGGGGTGACTTTGAATTAAACCCGCCCTCGGCACGTCAATTCATGAATGCTGAAATATTTAACCTCTTGGAAAATGTACCGTTTTTAGCTGGCTCAATTGCAGAGGCTCGTCACGGTGTTTATTGGGGAGGGGGGCATGGACGGACGGGGGGGGGTTAAAAGAAGCTCCATCTTCACACCGTACTGCTTTTGAAGTATAGCGGCAATGCAATGGGCTGTGTGCATGCAATTATAACGCAGGAGCCACCGAGGCGGATTTGAAGCCTTCTGTCTCAGCTCTCTTATCGCACCCTGTGGGGGGCTTTGTTCTGAGGAATCTTTTATCTGCTTGTGCTGCTATTGTTTTGGACATAAGGCGTCAAAATGATTGGTCATAAATTGTACGGGATTATGACTCAGAGACAGCACGTCTTGAAAGGGATTTCAAAAATCGAACAGTCACCTTCATTGAATGAAGGAAAGTCAGGCTACTTACAGAGGAGGGGGGCTCCCTGAGATACAATATTTGATTAAACTTCAACACTTGTTCTAGGGCAGCATAGCAGTGCCAGGGTTGATGGGGTTGGGTCCTGAGTTCAAATCCAAAATCCGGGAAGTTTCCTCCTACATCCTCCAAGCTTAATTGGTGATTCTAAATTGGTCCTCCCTGGGAGTGCAAGAGCAGAACTTCTTATGAACTCCCACCCTGCCCAAGCATTGATTTCTGCCCACATAATCCCTGTAGCATTAAATTAGACCAAGCAGGTCTGAAGATGTCATTAGCATTAGCAGAAGGCACAGTGGGTAATTGGTGAGGATGACAATTACTGCGAGACAAATTATATGGTGCTTTCACCAAGTTTTGAGACCCCATTACCGTGTGCATGCTTCATTGTGTTGTAGATTTGATTTTAAATGGATACATTTGCCATTTTTGCCCATCAATCATCACTCATAATAGCAAAGTGAACACATGTTTTTCGGCAAGGCTTGCAAATCAAAATCTCAAATCTCTCATTCGTAGAAGTATTCTGACCCTTTACTATGGCATGCCAGATTATGGTCAAGTGTACTCTGTTTGCTTAAATTTGCCTTGAGGTGTGTCTGGAACTTGAATGGACTCCATCCGTGGCAAACTGAATTGTCTGGCCACCATTTAGAAAGGCACAGATCTGTGTATAGAAGGTCCCACAAGGTCAAGACATAAAATCCAAGCCGTGAAGCCCAAAGAACTCTCTGTAGATCTCCATGATTAAATTGGGATGAGGCACAGAGCAAGTTAAGGGAATAAAACTGTTTCTAACTCTTTGAGCGTTCCCAGGAGCACAGCAGCCTTGATAACTGTGAAATGGAGGACGTTTGGAACCACTAGGACTTTTCATAGAGTTGTCCGTCTGTCCAAACTGAGTAACCGTGGTGAGGGTGGTGAACAAAAACCCAATGGTCACTCTGAGATTCAGAAGCCATCTGCTGACATGGGAGACCTCTTTTAAAGGATGACTATCTCAGCAGCACTCCATCAATAAGGGGTTTATGGTGGGATGACTAGACAGAAGACACTCTTGAGTCAAATGCATAAGACAGTCCATCTGGACTCTGATAGGAAAAGATTCTCTGGTCTGATGAAAAAAAAATTGAGCTCTTTGGGCAGAACCACAAGTACAATGTCTAGTGAAGACCAGGCACTGCTCATCATGTGTCTAATACCATACCTGTCGTGAACCATAGTGGTGGCAACATCATGCTGTGCGAGGTTTCCGGGTTTCTTGAACAACACACTTTACTGTACATTGTCTTTTGGTTGCATTCTTTATTATTATTTTTATTACATTTTATTTTAATTGATGTTGATGTTAATACACTTTTCTGACAAATACTTAAGTAGACACAGGCTTCTTTATAAAGTTGATGTTGCACCCTTCCCAGTGTGGAGTCACACTATTCTCATTCATTTGCTTTGTGAATTAAGCCATTACTGAAGAACGAGTCACATATTCCTGTTTGATTAATTGATTCATCAGCAAGCCATGTGCTTCTCATTCATTTGGTTTGTGAACTGAACCATTACCCGAGAATGAGTCACATGATTCTTGTTTGATTGATTCATGAGCAAGTCACATGATTCTCATTCGTCTGATGTATGAATTGAACCATTACCTAAAAAATATGGGATTCTTGTTAGTTTGTTTCACAAACAAATCACACGATTCTCATTTATTTGATTGTTGAACTGAATCATTACCCAAGAATGAGTCACATGATTCCTGTTCATTTGATTCATGAACAAATCACATGATTCTTATACTCAATCATTACCCAAGAATGAGTCACACATAATTCTTATTCATCTGAGTGATGAACGAGTCTCTAGATTCTCATTCATTTGATTTGTGAGTTTCACCACAACCTGAGAACAAGTCACATGATTCTCATTCTTTAGATTTGTGAACTGAATCATTACCCGAGAATGAGTCACATGATTCCTGTTTGATGATTAATGAGCAAGTCACATGATTCTCATTCATTTGATTTGTGAACTGAACTACGACCTAAGAATGAATCACACAAGAATAGGTCACATGACTCCTATTTGATTGATTCATGAACAAGTCACATTATTCTAGAACTCAACTATTACCCAGGAATGAGTCACACATGATTCTTATTCATCTGAATCATAAGCAAGTCATATGATTCTCATTCGATTGGTGAACTGAATCATTACCTGAGAATGAGTCACATGATTCCTGTTTATTTGATTCACGACTTGTACTCAACCATTACCCGAGAATGAATCACACACGATTATTATTCATTTGAGTCACAAACGAGTCACACAATTCTCTGTCATTTGATCCGTGAATAGAAACCATTACCCAAGACCAAGTTACACAACTTTCTGTTCACTTAAGATTCCTAAACTTGTCATACTTAGTCCTTTCAAAGAGATTAATGTTATGTGAATTATTAGTATGCAATATATAATGTCATAAATTAACACTGTATTGTAAATAAATAACAAATTTGTGATTCATTTGGGGGAGCATCTTGAATTTTGTTTTTGTTTATTTAAGGTTCAATAAACCTTCAAAATAAATGAATCAAATTAATCAAATCATTTAATCAGATAGCTCAGAAGCATCGAGTTGGGAAATTGAATCTAAATGCCCCTCACTATTGTTGTGGATACTAATTTACTGCCCCAAGGTTCTTATTGGATGACCATAGGAAACACCAGCCAGTAGTCATTAAGGTTCCTACTGTGATTGCTGCAAACAATGGCACTTTGAACTATCAAATTGTTTGGGTTTTAGGCGCTGTGCAGTAGCGCCACTCCTCGTCAGCCTAGCTGTCGCTCAGCTGTCATTCTTTCAGGCTACAGCCCTGACCCCTTAATATCACTCGTCTCTGTGGCTCCACCCCTTCTCAGCTGTTGCACAACCATCACATGCATCATTTCCTCCTATGATTCAGAGTTATACTATAAAAAATTTCAAACAGCCCACAAACAAGAGTTCACATTTTTCGTGCTCTCACGTAGCCAAACTTAGTGTGAATGGTGCGGGCTAAGGACAAAAATTAAAAAGAGCAATCTAGAAGAAACATTTTGTGATGACTCAGACAGAAATGATGTGGGGTAGGAGGGGCTTATATGGGCTCCAGGGAGGTAAAGGCGGGGCCAGGAGGACATATGAGGGAAGTGATGTCAGAGGCGGAACAGGTGTCAATCTTCCAGCCGGCAGAAGGAAGAAAAAGAAAAGCATTAGATAACAGCGCCAACCCCTGGTCTGGAGGAGAATTACAATCATCAGAACCCTTCAGCTGTCCTCAAAGCACATGCATGTGACACCTGTTACAATAGCAGACGGAAAAAATGTGAAAAAACCTCATAGATAAAACTACTGTAGGTATTGAACTCAGATCTTCTGAACAAGTGTCAATGATAGCATCCAGAACAGTTAATTAGATATTTTTAAAAATCATCAATGGACTGACATATGCTTGCTTATTTGAACCACAGATCGGCCACAGGAAACACCATGTAAGCAGGGCAACACGATATGAATTTCACCAACAGTGCAGAAAACAAATGTGTAAAATCAGGCAAGGCTGAACTAAAAACAAGTTTATCTTTTAGCTCGTCTAGCCGAGGTTAACTTTGTGAAAGCCTTGGATACAAATGGATCTCATTGTCAGAACAGGATAAAATGCTGAGATTAAGTCGAGCCAGGGCCAAAGCGACTTTTTTTTTTGCATTGATCGTTGGAGATTTGTCAGGGCAATGACATAAAATGTGGCCATCAATTCAGTAAATTGCTATTATAAGTGGTCCCATTAATCGCCTGGTAAGATTCATTTTTTTGGATTTCTTTATAGATTTCCTCCTCCTCCTTGAAGAAAATACGGTCAGCGTGGAAAAAAAAAAAAAATTAAAAAAAAAAATCAAGATATGGCAATGTTGTAGCAAATACTAAAGGACTCAATATTTTAACCAGAGTTCATAAGTGCAGATCCACTCGCCCAGCTTTCTAGAGGTCCATTCATCTGTTTCCAATATTTTTTCTTACTTTTTCAGGAGGCTTATAGCAACAGTAACACAGCAGGAATCCTTCACAGCTGCTCTTCTTGCTCCTCCTTCTGGAAAAGACACAGGACCACTGGCGATGGAACCGGGAGAATTGGGGATAGCATCTATCCGCAGGTCATAATCATAAAAATATTATTACATAATTGCACATAGCATATGAAGAAATGAGATAGTGCCACACTCTTATTGGGTGTCTCCCAACGCTGACAGTAGAACGTAGCTGGGGTCTCTGGCATAAACAATTTAATACATAAATGGATGTTTCAAGGGACATGAACTACTGCTGGGGTCTGCGTGTCAGGCCTTTCTCATCCGCACTTTGGATTGTTTCAAAATACACTCTATCTATCTATCTATCTATCTATCTATCTATCTATCTATCTATCTATTATATAGTGTCTTTTTATCTATCCGTCTGTCTATTGTAAGTGTAGAAGTGAGTGAGTGAACTATTTTATCACATTCTGAAAGAATAATTAATAAATGGGCAATTCACCCTCCAGAACAGTAGGTGGCAGTACTCCGCTCACAGGGTCCCAGTCTGGACCCTCACAGGGTTGCCTGGGATTTGTAGTGTGGAATGGCAACCCTGTTGGGGTCCTTGGGTGCTGTCAGGTGGCACTGTAGGGAGTGGACCTTCCTGTCCTATTCCTGTTCATCTATCTATCTATCTATCTATCTATCTATCTATCTATCTATCTATC
>JANRMT010062840.1:32588639-32603350 GCA_026402145.1 Polypterus bichir lapradei
TATCTATCTATCTATCTATCTATCTATCTATCTATCTATCTATCTATTATATAGTGCCTTTCATCTATCTATCTATCTACATCAACCAACTACAACATTAAAGCCACTAACAAGTGACATGAATCGCATGGATTATTTCGTTCCTGTGACACCTGTCAGTTATTGAAGGAGATGTGCTGGAAGCAGGAAAAATGGGCAAGCGTAAGGATCTGAGTGACTTTGGCAAGGGCCAAATTGTGATGGTTAGATGACTTGAATGGGGCATCTCCAAAACAAACACAACAAAAATTACATGAAAATATGAAAAAAAAATTATTGGAAAATTAACAGTAAAACAGAACAAATACGACAACAACAGTATGGGATTTGGACTCAGTTAGCAGAGCCCCCAGCCTTCTTTAGTAGCATTCCATGAGCTTATAATCAACATTTTTAAAAAGGAAATGTAGAGAAAACATTTTAGGAGTAGAGCTATGTGAAAATCTCTTAATATTTGCCTAATTTGCTATTAATTATTTCATCCAAGAGATAATACTCCACAAAGGCACACACATGGTATTCCAGCCCAGCACTCTGGCAGGCCGAGGATGGCCCTGCATAATAATGTACCCTTAGTAGCCAACATTCATTTTCAGTATTTGTGCAAGTGTGGCAAGTGACATCAAGTGATCTGCTGAACATTTTTTGTTCTCCTTTTGGGCAGTCATTTGTCTTTGTAATTATGGCAGCCTGGACCTCTAAGTTGTACAGAAATGGTTTATTTGACACAGGCCACCGGCATCTTTGTCGTTCCTGTCAGTTTTGTTAACAATGAGATGGAAGAGGTGGCTGTCGTTACTCATATGTCTACAGTATATGTGTAATTTATTTAATTATTCAATACTAAGTAGAAATAGAAAAAAGGTTCTGGGCTGAAAATAAGTGGTGAATTTTAACTGTACTGAAACTGCTCTTTTAGAATGTGCAGAAATCCAGAGGAAAGGGCACCTTAGGTGAAAAATCTGAGGACTAAAACATATAGTCTTTTATAAAAGATTCCTGAAAACTACTTTCAAGTCAAGTACATCAATATGCAGAGGGCATTGGCACCACTCAAGATTATCAATATGTAGATGGTGTTAACACCGGCCAAGCATAGTAATAGTCCAGGGGCATTGGCATCACCTAAGATGTCAAAGTGAAAGGGGTATTGGCGTCACCCAAGCAAACCTATATATAAAGGAGCATTGGCATTGCCTAAGGATATGAATGTGAAAGGAGCATTGGCACCACTCAGAAATATTAATATGTAGATGGTATTAACACAATCCAAGCATAGTAATAGTCCAGGGTCATTGGCATCACCTAGAATATCAATGTGAAAGAAGCATTGGCATTACCCAAAATATCTGTGTAAAAGGAGCATTGGCATCATCCAAGCCAATCTATATATAAAGGAGTATTGGCATCAAGAGATTAATGTGAAAGGAGCATTGGTATCACATAAGGATATTGATATTCAGGGTCATTTGCATCTGTGAAAGATCTCAATATGAAGATGGTGTTGACACCAGTCCAGCATAATAATAGTCCATGGGCATTGGTGCCATCCAAGCACATCCATTTAAATAAAAGGATAAGTGCCTGTATGTCTGTTTGGTGGCAATGTCACTGTCATTCCAAAAGATGGCACATCACAAACATTTCCTGTAATAAAATTGCATTTGTCATTGCAACAGATGACGCATCACAAATATTAACACTACTTTTATGAATCCCATAACAAAAGCATATAAGCATATATACTTTGTATTTGTCATTCCAGCTGATACAGCATCGCAAACATTAACATTGCTTTCACGAGTTGATTAACAAATGACATAAAAAAGTGATACACATTGCATTTATCATTCCATTTTTAGTAATAAAATGAATCACATTTGTTATTCCAACAGATGGCACAATACAAGCATTAATGCTGCTTTTACGAATCCTATATCAAGTGACAGAGCAACTGCATGGTGCACCTCAAACTTTAACAGTACATTGATTATTTAGACTTCAACTCATCTTAGCTGGTTAGCACTGCTAGACTATATGTAAAGCTGCCTTGGCATCACCCAAGGATATCAATATGCAAGTAACATTGGCACCATGCAAAGCCTATCAATATTCAGGTGGCATTGACACCACCCAAGGATATTATCAAGATGCAGGTGGTGTTGGCACCAGGCAGAGATATTAATATACAGGTGCTGTGAGCACCACCCATTATGCAGTGGAGCATTGGCACCACCCAGCACTTCAGCTCCAACATCTGCATGGAATTCCTGAGCTCAAGTGGGTTTTCTCCATGGACCCCAAAGATGTTACTATTTTATTTGATTTTTGTCTCTTTAAATGAGCACAGTGCGAGACACTGAGTCTTATGATGTACTGGGGGTCCGCCCAAGGCTAGATCCTAGTTAGATCGAGCCCAGTAAAAAATCTATTCAAAACACAGATGGATTTGTTTTTTAGTAATCATTAAAGTTCTAATTTACTGTGCTTCTAATATAATTTGTGTGCTTATGTACTCAATATAAATGTTGTCGGGAACAGCAATTTACTTTTAATGCATTATAGCTGCAAATACATGAAAGCGCTCTAAGCCTGTACTCAGTGAAGAGCGCTATACAAAAGGAAATTGAATACATTAAAGTGAAGGACAGATCTTCACCAGCTCAAAACCTGCAGGGATTTGCCAGCTACAGAAGACATCTTTACAGCTTAATGAGCACAGGTGGGCACGTATTCCTTAAAATGAGGGATTTGCATAAATTTTCATATCAAGTACAATTGAATTTTCTGTGTGAAGCTGGACACGTTTACAAATATAATTCCTTCTTTTTGCTAATCTATTAATTCCAGCTCTTGATTCTTTCCTTAAGCCCGCTGCTTCTGTCATAGGCTCTGGGTATCTTATAGTAGCTGCCCCAATCCCATGGAAGGAGTCATCCAGATGGGACATCTCCTATGAATGGCCATCATCCTGGGTCATTTCCTGCCTAGTTCTCAATGTGAGACTTCACCATTACACCATGCTGGAAAAGGCAGCTGCATGTGATGTATAGAAGGGCATTCTGAAGTGCGCTGCCCTTAAATATGAATTGATTCTGAAAAACTGAATGGATGGATTCACCCTATGTATCGTCTGGTCAGACCGCCATCCGTTCTTTGCTGCCGTGTTATCATGGGATGAGTAGAACTCATCGAGTTCATTACGGAATTGGTCTGCTCTCACACCCGGAAATTCACACACAGAAAGACACTCATGGACAGACTCTGTTCACGCAAGCACTAATTTTGTGTGGCGTACTCCTCAGTATTTCAGAGAGGTAAACACTAGCTACATGTGGGCGCTAGACTAGGGTGCTACCCTGGTCCCCGTAAGTACATAAAGGCTGATACACCATCACAGTATCCCTGAATTTAACAGAGACCTACACGCTCACACACCTTGATCCCCAAGAATAACCAACACACATAAAGTACCCGCCATAATATTTTTGACAAAGACACATTTTTTTCTTGACTCCCCCCTCTGTCCCACAGTTTAAAATTACAAATCAAACAATTCAGATGTGATTAAAGTACACATTGTAGACTTTCATTTAAGGGGATTTGTCTACATTTCGGTCACACCATGTAGAAATGACAGCACTTTTTCTACACGGTCCCCTCATTTCGGGACACAATAATGTTTGCTGCAATTGTCATCTCAGGGGTTTGTGATTCCTCAGGTGGGTTTCATTGCTTCATCATAAGATACCTTAGCTTGCTTCTAACCTTTGGAGTCTGTAGTTGCCATTGTTCAACATGAGTATGAGAACTGTTCAAGTGAAAGTCAAAGAAGCCATTATGAGGCTAAAAACAAGAATAGAACTATTAGAGACATCAGTAAAATCTTAGGACTACGTAAATCAACTCTCTGGAATATCATAAAGAAGAAAGAATGTGCTGGTGAGCTCAGTAATTGCAAAGGGACTGCTAGGCCAAGGAAAGACCTCTATTGCTGATAACAGAAGAATCCTCACTGTGGTAAAGAAAAAGCCCCAATGCCTGTCTGACAGATGAGAAACAGTCTTCAGGAGGCAGATGTGTGTGTGTCAGAGACGACTATCTGCAGAGGACTTCATGAACAGAAATACAGTGGCCACACTGCAAGATGCAAACCAATAGTTAGCCACAAAAACAGGATGGCCAGATTACAGTTTATGATAAAGTACATAAAAGAGCCTGCAGAACTCAGGAAAAAGGTCTTGTTGACAGACGAGGCTAAGATGAACCACTATCAGAGTGATGGCAAGAGCAAAGTGTGGAGATGAAAAGGAACTCCCCAAGATCCAAAGCAGACCACCTCATCTGTTAGACATGGTGGTGGGGAGGTGTCATGGCTTGGGCATGTATGGCTGTCACAGATCCTGGCACACATATCTTCATTGATGATGGAACTTCTGAAGGCAGTGGCACAATGAATTCTGAGGTTTCATCTGCTCAAGTTTCAGTAAATACCTCCACACTCATTTGGACGGCACTACATCCTACAACAAGATAATGATCCCAACATACTGTTAAGACAACACAGGAGTTTTTCAAAACTCAAAAATGGAAAATTCTTGAATGGCCAAGTCAGTCACCTGATTTAAATCCAATGGAGTATGCCTTCCATATATTGAAGAGAAAACATAAGGGGACCTGCCCCCAAAAAAAGCAAGAAATGAAAATGGCTGCATTAGTGGCTTGGCAGAGCATCACGAGAGAAGATCCTCGGCACCTAGTGATGTCTATGAATTGCAGGCATGAAGTAGTCACGGCATGCAAGGGATACGCAACAAAGGACTAAATGTGGTGGCTTTAAGTAGACCTGCCATTGCTATGTCCCAACAATTATGGTGCCCTAAAATGGGAGGTCATGTATAAAAAGTGTTGTAATTTCTATATGGTGTGACAGAAATGTATGCAAATCCCCTTAAATGAAAGCTGCAATGTGCACTTTAATCACATATAGGTTGATTGATTTGTAACTTTAAACTGTGAAGTAAAGGGGTAAATCAAGAAAAAAAAATGTATCATTGTCCCAAACATTGTAGAGGGCTCTGTAAATTTCCCTGGACATAACCCAGGCTGACACACTTGATCCCCAAGATTAACCCTAGACACATCAATGCCTCCTGATATAGCCTAGGCTTACACACCTTGGTCCCTAGACAGACTTTGCTCAAACGACTTACCAATCAATTTTCATGAGGTTCACCCTTTTGGAAGCCCCCCGCAGACTGCTAATCCCTATGAGATAGATAGTGGCAGTCTCCTCACACTAGGTACCATGTGTTTAATTTATTATTTCAATCTCCCTGGATATAATAACAAACAGTAACTTTTGTTTGTATAGCACGTTTTCATACAAATTATGTCGCTCAAAGTGCTTTACAAGATGAAGAAAAAATATAAAAATTAGGCCATAATAATTAACAAAGAATAAAATAAGGTCCAATGGCCATGGAGGACAGAAAAAACAAAAAAAAAAAACTCCAGAGGGCTGGAGAAAAAAAAAAAAATCTGCAGGGGTTCTGAGGCCACGAGACCGCCCAGCCCCCTCTAGGCATTCTACCTAACATCAATGATCTCAATCAGTCCTCATGGTTTTCAGGCTACATGTGGAAGAATTTGATGATGATGGTCATGTGGACCTCTGGCCTTCAATCCATCAATGTAGGGACTGCACGGTGCTTTGATCAGGTGGTGGTGACGCAGATCGCCATCACAGAAAACCGGGAAAAGAGTTAGTATAGAAAAAAAAGATAATTAAATGCATATACAGAATACACTAAGGGAGAGGCACCCCAATAATGTTCTCTGCTGTCTTCACTATCCTTTGCAAGCGCTTGTGGTCGGATATGTTGCAGTTGCCATACCAGACAGTGATGCAGCTGGTCAGAACACTCTTAATGGTGCCTCTAGAGAACATGGTGAGGATGGAAGGGGGAAGACTTGCTCACTTCAGCCGCCTCAGGAAGTGTAGTCTCTGCTGGGCTTTCTTGATTAGTGATGAGATGTTATGTGTTCACGTAAGTTCCTCAGTTATGTGCACACTAAGGAACTTGGTACTCCTAACAGTCTCCACATCTAAACCGTTGATGCTGAGTGGCATATGGGCAGGATGTGATTTTCTGAAGTCCACAATGACCTCTTTTGTCTTGTCGACATTGAGAGATAGATTGTTGTCTTCACACCATGCGGACAACCATTCTATCTCATCTCTGTATGCTGTTTCATCATCCCTGCTTATCAGTCCCAGCACCGTCATATCATGTGCAAACTTGATGATGTGGTTGGTGTTGTGCGTGGCTGTGCAGTCGTGAGTCAGCAGGGTGAAGAGCAGTAGACTAAGCACACAGCCCTGCGGTGCTCCAGTGCTCAGTGTGATGATACTAGAAGTGTTGCAGCCCATCCGAACTGACTGGGGCCTCTCTGTCAAGAAGTCCAGGATCCAATTGCAGAGGGTGGTGTTCAGGCCCAACCTGCTCAGTTTTACAACCAGCTTTTAAGGGATGATTGTGTTGAAGGCAGAGCTAAAGTCTATGAATGGCGTCCTGACATATGTGTCTTTTTTATCCAGATGTGTCAGGGAGAGGTGAAGGGCAGAGCATATGGCATCCTCAGTTGACCTTTTTGAGCAGTATGCAAACTGAAGAGGGTCAAGGGAGGCAAGGAGATTAGTCTTTATGTGTGACATGACTAACCTTTCGAAGCACTTCATGATAATTGAACCAGAGAATGATGTTGCGTCACAGATCTTCAGATCCACCAGCATCTCCAAGTCAAATCCTGTGGACTGGATCACTATATTCCTGGTCTCTTTGCCCTCTTTCCCGATGAAATAAGGCCCTGTTGTCTTTATCATGTTGCTCTTTTGCTTCACTTCCTCTCATCCTGCAATCCCACAACCAACAACTAAAGGCAAAATCAAACCTGTTTAATTTTATCACTGGGCATGTCACATTATGTGACTGACCTTCACGGAAGCGCCCGTACCACCAACTGCTTCACTAAGATTATGCAAATGAAGGCTACGACTGAAGTTTGCTGGAAAAGTCGCCTGTGGTCTTAAACTGCCTTTGTAAATTGTAAATTGACCTTTATAGTTCACTTTGGTTCATTTGAGAAAAAAATTAAACCGGTATGAAGGTGACAGCTGACAGCTTTTTGCTTTTTTTCAAAAATGACAATTTTTAATCCTCCAGGATAGCTGTGCATGACTAACTGAGTCCCCAGTGAACCGTCTGTAGTCATATTTCTTCCCCAGCCTTTTGCTTGAGGGTCTTGTTATGCTTATAAACATATGCAAGGCAGGAGGCTGTGATGCAGATAGGCAGGACTGGCACTCCTTTAATCATGGAGACAAGATCCGCTCTCAACTCACCCTGTTTTAACAGGCAACAGTGAAAGCGACCAGCCCTCGTGTTTTATAGGTGTCATCGTTTGCACTTGGGGGCCACCACAGATTATAAATGTCATCAGACGAGCTACTCTTCACAATATCGCGAGGCTGAACATTTTACTGTAGGCTTCACTTTAATTCATCCTGGAGATTCCCTACAAATGGAGTCGTAGTGGCTTCATAACTCTGCAGCCTGTCACAGAGCATTTAGATGCCTAAACCGCTGATGCGTCGCTTCATCTTGAGCCAAGCAGAAAGATCAAAAGTCTTCAAAAATAATTGAATTTAGAGGGACGGATCTGCCTACAAATTTCTTAAAGTGAAACTCTCAAAACGTCAGCAATGCCTTCGTCAGCATCCGCCACTATGGGGCTGCCTCTTCCCTGCACTGGTCACTGTCACTTTGAAGTGAAATTGTAAATCGCTCGAGTGTCCCTAGGAGCTTATTTGCTATTTTCTTTCCTTTCATTTTCAGTTTGTGTGAGAGATGATGTATAGAGCAATGTCAAACATGAGAAACGAGAAAAACAAAAGAAATCAATGAAGACAACATTCTACAAATGGCTTTCAGCACTTCAACATTAATTGCTTTCGCTTGTTATGAGTTGGAAAATCTGAATTCTATATGTGCACCGTGTACACATATACCCAGAGGTAAATTATCATGGAAAGCTGTTGGGAAAACGGGGTTATTTCACACACAATTATTATTTGGTACTTATGATTTTTTTTATTATGGCTATTAAAATGTATTGTTATTTTATTTTTATTCTCATGACACCATTTTGTTTTTATGGGCGTTGCCATTTTGTGATTTTCTTTTATTGTGTTGCAAGTGATATTGCATGGATTTCAGTCCGAGGTGGGTGGCTATTATGAATAATTATGCAAAACCCTAGTTTTGTTTACCTTTTTTTTCTTTGGTAAATTTTTCTTATAATTGATGTAATTTTTTTTTTTGCTCTCTCAGTATTATCAAAGAGTTTAATTCTACTGTTGTTTTGCACAATGTTATTTAATTATAACTTCAAATTGGACAGTAGCTCAGGAGTTGGGTTTAGTTTTTGAATATAATGTTGTAAACAGCAGTATCTCGGAAAGTTTTTGCCTTGCGCCCTCCCCCACCTAACCCCCTACCCTATCATCTATGGGGAAGGAGGGAAAATTTAGATTCATCAAAAATTCTGATCTCTGGTTTTTGACGGATCTCGATGTTTTAGGGTCCCCTGATACCAGAACCATCGATATCTTGATGATAGGCGTGTGTCACGGTTTCTTGAAGATGGTCTAGAGCTAAAACGGCTGGACAGAAAAATACCAAACTCAAAACTTAAGCCTGTTATGAGATGACAGTGTGCTGAGCCAAATTGTTCAAGTGACAGAGGCATTTTAGAGGAACTCTCTGTAAGAGCATGGCCGCTAGGTGGCACTGTTGCCCCTTTTTTACTCAACAGTCAGATACACTGGACACAGGTTAAAACACCAAGAAGTTGTTTAATTTTCTTCTTTCTTTCTTATACAGTACCCAAAAGCATCTCTACCACTATAACAGGCAATATAACAATAATAACAACACAATCAATTACTGTCTTTTCCTCCACACTTCCCAGTAAGCTCTGCCCTACCCCTCCTGGCTCCATCTCGCTTGCTGGGTCATCAGCAGTCCTTTTTATATAGTCCTCGACCTGGAAGTGCTTCTCCTCTTCCATTCACATGACGCGCCAGCACTTCCAGGTCAGATGGAGAACTTGTTTATCTTCAGCCCGAAAGTACTTCGGGGCTTCCGTCCTTGTGACTCGATAGTACTTCTGGGCTATGGAAAAGATACAAGTCCCCAGGTCCCCCTACAGTGTCTCCTGGTGTCACCCACTGTATCCAGCAGGGCTGAGAAGCAAAACTCCAAATCCTATGGTGCCTTGCAGGAATCTGGGACACTGCTATGGTTTAGGGAATTCGCCATTTGGTGACTTGAGGGAGGCAGTGTCCCACAGTAGCTGCCTTCCCCTTCCTTCTCTTCTCTGGATGTCCTGGCCGGGATAAGCTGCCAGCCATCCACCAGACCTCAAATTCCATAATTCTGCAATTAATTATGAATTCTTCTCAGTAATTGCTATCGTAATGACCTATTTTATGATCAGAAAGATCAGCATCAGAGGAGCAAATAATTACTGAAATGTTAGAATAATCAGTGTAACTTGGTTCCTAAGGCACAAAGCCTATTGATGTACACATCTAATTTTTTCTTCTGCCATTCTTTACACCTTTTCGTAAGGGTTGTAGCAAACCCCAACTTCTATTAGAGTGTGGCGGTTACCACCAGATTTGCATAGCGAAGCAACCGCTACACTTTTAAAATGATGAAACGGATATGCAGTAATCACTTAAGCCTTACAGTATTCCCACCCCAATACCTAAATATTAATAACACATTAAAAAATGACCAAATAACTTAAATATATTCAGCAAACAAATACATGCATTTTCATTATTTATTATACTCTGGCAAAGAATGGAAAAGACAAAAAGAAAAAAACGAACACCACAAGCGAAACCCCAGATGATATTTACAGTCCTGGAAAAGTCTTTACGGTAGGTGAAGAAGGTGGATCTTGAAGTGCAATCACTGGTTAAAGGACAGAAAGATGTGGCGGAACACTGCACTTAAGTAAACTGTATAGAGAACACAATCCTGCCTCCAGAGTCCAGAAGGTAAATAGTCTTCTGAGGTGCGCCTCTTCACAAAGAGCTTCAGTGGACTGGATTAGGAAAACAGAGCCCACTGCTGTTCATAAATCTGGTGGCCGTGCATAAGCCTTCTCCTCTGCAAAAGTCCAGTTGATAAAAGGGTTTAGGAGCTGCTGAAGATGAAGTCAATCAAAAAATGAACACATCAAAAAGACCCACCCCAATCCTTCTCTTCCGGTTTTATCGGTACAGTGCCTACAAACCCCAAACTTCAAATCCCAGAAGCCCCTCCACATCTGAACAGACCTATTTAAAGACACAGACCCCATATTTAAAAATGGGAATCTGCAGGACCAGTGTTGTTATTAACATTTAACAATCACTAAACAGGACATACCTATAAACAATTGAAACTCCGTATGTGGCAACGTTACAAGGCTTGGGCTTCATTTATTATTTTTAAAAATGGAAAAATCAAAATGTAACATTTATTTTTGACTGCAGCGAGTTTTCCTATAGGTTAAATATATTTCACTTCTCACTATGATTCTTATGGGCGACGCCATTTTGCTGTACAGATGCTAAGGTGTTATCATCCAAGAGAGTGCATGTGATGTTCTTAATGCGACTGTAAAACGTTCAATGCTATGCACTTCCCGATTATCTGAGATTGTGGATTGAGTTTCTAAACAAATTCAGCATTTGTGTTGTCACACTTGGCAAAACTGACCCTGCCCCTTCCAGTTTCCGGCCCATAAATTCCGAAGTGGGTGGGAACCAAACAACCTGCAAGACGGAGGTCCCTAGCTTGACAAGGACAGAAAGAGAGAGAAGCCTTGTTATTGCTAACTAGCAACCAACCTTTAATCTTCTCCCTCATATTTATCCATTTTATAAGGTTTAACTTATGATTCCTGATAAAAAAAGTTGCGTGCTATAAACTCTCAACTATGTACTCTGGTTTCTGATTCAGTAGAGATAAAAGACTGATTCTTGGTTTCGACATCGGCATACGCTTGTTTTTCTGTTTGCTAAATTTTTTTTCTTACTGCCTCTTGTCTACATTTATACCAGTCACTTGAACAGAGGAGTTGTCCTTTGGCTCAGTGGGTTACCGTGGTAGAGCTCCATACTCCAACCTAAGTTTGTGTCACAAGAACCCTGTGATGAGTAGCAGTAGCATCCAAATGAAAAGAACCCAGTGACATTATTGTCATGGCCTGGTTATGTAATGGTGTGAGAAATGTAGGCTGGGATCTCCATGAGGAAAAGGCGTAGCAACGAGAAAAGACTCCTGCTGAACTGTTTTAGCCAGGGACACAACCTGACTTGAATGTACTGGCATGTGTTATGACCTCTTTGTTAATACTTAAATCAGCGTTTCTCAACCTTTAAGTATTTGCGACCCGAGTTTTCATAACAGTTTTAATCACACCCCCCTAAGGTTTTTTTGAAAGGAGCCCACTAATACCAATTTGTTCTTTTTAAATTAATGATATATCATAGATGCATGTTTTATTATACCTACTTAACTTTTATCTACAATACAATACAATACAATTTATTTTTGTATAGCCCAAAATCACACAAGGAGTGCCACATTGGGCTTTAACAGGCCCTGCCTCTTGACAGCCCCCCAGCCTTGACTCTCTAAGAAGACAAGGAACAACTCCCAAAAAAAACCCCAGTGGGGAAAAAAATGGAAGAAACCTCGGGAAAGGCAGTTCAAAGAGAGACCCCTTTCCAGGTAGATTGGGCGTGCAGTGGGTGTCAAAAGGAAGGGGGTCAATACAATACAGTACAATACACAGAACAGAACAGAACAAATCCTCAATACAGTATAAAAATAAAATTTTTTAGATAACAATGGATGACATCACATAATTCTTGAGGGAGAAGTGCTGCTCAGATTGAGGGAGAAGTGCTGCTCAGATTAAATAGGCTGAAATCAAACAAATCACCAGGCCCAGATAATATTTATCCTCGTGTTCTTAAGGAGGCTAGTGAGTAAATATATAAACCCTTGACACATATTTTTAGGAAGTCACTGAGCACTGGAGAGATTCTGAAGGACTGGAAAATGGCAAATATCATCCCATTATATAAAAAGGGTGACAGGGCAGATCCAAGCAACTATAGGCCAGTAAGCTTAACATGCATCACAGGAAAATTAATGAAAGGAATTATTAAGGATAAGATTGAGCAACACATGGCAAGGACAGGAGTTATTCAGACCAGTCAGCATGGGTTCAGAAGAGGGAGGTCGTGCTTTACTAACATGTTGGAATTCTATGAGGTTGCAACAAAAGCATACGATCAAAGTGGAGCCTATGATATTATTTATCTGGACTTTCAGAAAGCATTTGATAAGGTGCCACATGAGAGGTTGGGCATCAAACTAAAAGAAGTGGGAGATCAGGGTGATGTTTTTAGATGGGTGCAGAATTGGCTCAGACACAGGAAGCAGAGGGTGATGGTGCGAGGAACCTCATCAGAAGTGGCCGATGTTAAGAGTGGTGTTCCACAGGGGTCAGTGCTAGGGCCGCTGCTGTTTTTAATATATATAAATGATTTAGATAGGAATACAAGTAACAAGCTGGTTAAGTTTGCAGATGATACCAAGATAGGTGGATTAGCAGATAATTTGGAATCTGTTATATCATTACAGAAGGACTTGGATAGCATACAGGCTTGGGCAGATTTGTGGCAGATGAAATTTAATGTCAGTAAATGTAAAGTATTACACATAGGAAGTAAAAATATTGGGTTTGAATACACAATGGGCGGTCGGAAAATCGAGAGTACACCTTATGAGAAGGATTTAGGAGTCATAGTGGACTCTAAGCTATCAACTTCCCAACAGTGTTCAGAAGCCATTAAGAAGGCTAACAGAATGTCAGGATATATAGCACAATGTGTGGAGTACAAGTCACAGGAGGTTATGCTCAACCTTTATAATGCACTGGTGAGGCCTCATCTTGAGTACTGTGTGCAGTTTTGGTCTCCAGGCTACAAAAAGGACATAGCAGCGCTAGAAAAGGTCCAGAGAAGAGCGACTAGGCTGATTCCAGGACTACAGGGGTTGAATTATGAGGAAAGATTAAAAGAGCTGAGCCTTTACAGTTTAAGCAAAAGAAGATTAAGAGGTGACATGATTGAAGTGTTTAAAATTATGAAGGGAATTAGTACAGTGGATCGAGACTGTTATTTAAAACGAGTTCATCAAGAACACGGGGACATAGTTGGAAACTTGTTAAGGGTAAATTTCGCACAAACATTAGGAAGTTTTTCTTTACACAAAGAACGATAGACACTTGGAATAAGCTACCAAGTAGTGTGGTAGACAGTAAGACGTTAGGGACTTTCAAAACTCGACTTGATGTTTTCTTGGAGGAAATAAGTGGATAGGACTGGCGAGCTTTGTTGGGCTGAATGGCCTGTTCTCGTCTAGAATGTTCTAATGTTCTAATAATATGATCTGAATTTGTTTAGAGTCCTGGAGACCTCATCCATCAAGCTGCCTCCCCCATTTGGCCATTCCACAGCTGAAACAGTGCTGGGCCAGCCAATCCGATGAAAGGACCTAACTGTTTATCTAACTGTAAATTTATTTTTCTAGGATCAGAATGTAGTTTAAGTTAATTTATTTTGGTTTCAATAGATGTATTTTTCATATTTTCGATTCTTGTTTTCTTTTTTTCACATCTTCGCGCCCCCCTTTTTGTTACTTCATGCCCCCCTAGAGGGGCCCGCCCCACAGGTTGAGAACCACTGACTTAAATATCATTCTTGTGGAATTGTTACGCATTTTGTTACAGCATGTGTTGAATATTGTTTGTCTATTAATTTGTTATGTACAATATGTATTTCCATTTTTTTTATTATGCTAATTGACCATTTATGCACTCTGTCCACCTAAGATTTTGTATCATGTCCACCATGATTTATTTAATTTAGAGAGTCCTGCTTAGTTAGGCTCCCACATATTCCTCTGGCTCTGGAAGGGGCGGGGCTTGTGGTGCACAGTGAGGCGGGACTGAGCAACACCTCCTGGAGACATGTTGATGCTGTGGAGGAAACCAAAGATACAGTTAGCGTCAGCACCCCCCTCTGTTTGGTGGTGGGATTGTACTGCTTGCCTGGGTTCTCTGGAGGATCTCCAATATATATATATATATATATCTATACTAATAAACGGCAAAGCCCTCACTCACTCACTGACTGACTGACTGACTGACTGACTGACTGACTGACTCATCACTAATTCTCCAACTTCCCGTGTAGGTAGAAGGCTGAAATTTGGCAGGCTTATTCCTTACAGCTTCCTTACAAAAGTTGGGCAGGTTTCATTTCGAAATTCTACGCGTAATGGTCATAACTGGAAGCTGTTTTTCTCCATTTACTGTAATGGAGATGAGCGTGAAACCCGTGGGGGCGGAGTTTCGTGTGACATCATCACGCCTCCTACGTAATCACACAGTACGTAGAAAACCAGGAAGAGGCCCAAAAAGCGCTTTAGAAAACATGCATTATATAATTGAGAAGGCAGCGAAACAATAAGAAG
>JANRMT010062840.1:32613350-32733193 GCA_026402145.1 Polypterus bichir lapradei
TATATATATATATATATATATATATATATAAATACACACACAGTATGTATGTATGTTTGTATGCGTGTGTGTGTATGTGAGCGTGTAATGCAGAAAAACTCTAAATTGTTTTCATAATGCCCAACAAAATTTTCAAATTTAAACAACATATAATCAAAGAACATCTAATAAGAAGCTTAGACCATCTGAAGAGCAGTTTATTCAAGGTGTCTGTACAAGTTCTACAACAGTTTTCTTTAAATTTGAGTTTTTCTCTGGAGCCACCCCTCACCCCGCACCTATCATCACCATTTCCTGAACATCCTTGGAGATTTATGAGCACATCGCCAGTGTGCGAGTGTCAAGTAGGTGCTCTGATGTTTTCATTGGTTTGTGCTCATTCCTTCAGTTTTTTTCTTTTGATGCCTTTCTTCTAATAACAAGACCCTCTAATAGCAAGACCCTCAAATTTCAAAGCATCCAAATAAGTCATAAGCACATTTGTAACTCAATGTATTGTCGGCTTTCCTGAGGCCATTGTCGGAACAAGGCATGGTGATTAAGACAAACGATCCCGGCTTGGCCATTCTGCAGGCCTGCACAGTATCAGTCTCTCTGATGTCTTTCTTTCTCTTTGCTTTTTTTTCCCTGTGAGGATAGGAAATTAGCTGAGGGACGAAAAAAAAAAAAAAAAGATTAGCTGGTTAAATGCGCTGCTGAATGGTCTCATCATTGTATGGCTTTGGCATATCATTATCTTATTTTCCTATTAAATCTCTTTATCCTTGAGGATTTGATTACATCAGTGATTCAGAATGCAGGAAGCTCTTTATGGTCTCCTGTAGACAACAGGAGGAGAAGTCAGGGAATGCCATCTCTTAGTAGCTAGTGACAAGATGTCAATGTGGAGTCTCAGAAGCCTGGTTTGTAGTCTCAAAGAAACAGCAAAGTGAGAACAAATTATGGCACCTTAGGTTTGATGTGAAGAGAATGAGAACTGGTCAGGGGGTCAGCTACACACTCTGGTTACTGTATCTGAAATTTAGCTGAACACTACAAAATTTAGAAAAGCATAGATAGATATGAAAGGCACTATATAATAAATAGATAGATAGATATGAAAAGCACTATATAATAGATAGATATGAAAAGCACTATGTGATAGATAGATAGATTGATATGAAAGGCACTATATAATAGATAGATAGATAGCTAGATAGATAGACAGATATGAAAAGCACTATGTGATAGATAGATAGTGTGATATTTGGCCGGCTTATCGGGAGGTGCCCCGAAGACCAGCAGGGAATCATGGACGCTGTAGTTTTTATCCTCAGCCCTGCTGGATACCTCAGGGGCCGCAAGAGGGTGCTGCAGGGAGGATCGAGGACTCATTTGTGCCCTATGACCCGGAAGTTCGTCATAGGAAGAGCGACGGGCTTCCGGCATGAAGAAAGGAACTCATACCTGACCCGGAAGGGATTGAGAGTCACATGGACTGGGGATTGGGAACACTTCCGGGTCAGGAGATATAAAAGGACTGTGGGAGCTCCCAGATGGCGAGCTGAGCTGGGTGGAAAGGTGGCAACGCGTCTGGGAGTTGGAGGATTGTTTATTGTGTATTTGATTATTGTTTATGAGTATAGTGGAGGAGAGAGTGCTTTGTGCACTGTGGCAAGAAAATAAAGTCATACTTTGGACTTTTACCTGGTGTTTGGAGTCGTGGACAGGGGTTCAAGGGAGCGAGAGTGCCCCCTATCGACCACAATAGATAGATATGAAAGGCACTATGTAATAGATAGATAGATAGATAGATAGATATGAAGGGCACTAAAATAAAAATATAGAGATATATCAAATGCACTTTATAATAGCACTATTTTAAATAGATATATAAGGCTGTATATTATTGATAGATGCATAGATAAAAATATGTGACAGTGTATAACATACAAATAATTATGAAAGGCATTAGACAGTGTAAATAAGACACAAGAAATGCATTACTTAGTTAGGGCATCCTAGTGATCTCCGTATATTGTATGGCCAAAAGAGAGAACAGAAAAAACGCTTGAAAAAATGTTTGTCTCACTCAGACATGAGCCTTCTTCAGACTGCCCAAGATGGCGATGAAGCCAGTTATAACATCTGTAGATCGGAAGGGGCGGATTCAAGAGAATGAAAACAGGAAGTGATGTCAGAGACAGAGGAGCTGTCAATCATCCTTTTTTGGAGAGGAGAGAAAAGAGATGGCATTAGACAACAGCGCCACCCTCTGGCTCGGAGTATAGCAGTTATTAAATTAGCCTGTGGTTGTCTCCCAGACACACATGTGGAAGTGTTGCAAATGCAAGGCACTATATCATAGACACGTAGATAGAAATGAATAGCAAACCAAACAGCACTCTGTTATCTTTTTTTTTTGTTTGCTTGTTTTGTGTTTTTGAACTTGCACTAATGTCTCTTGAACCTGAATTCTTTGCCTCAGCCCAATGGTTCACTCCGATGACTCTTGCAAGTTTGGTATTCAACAGAGATGAAAGATGCTTGGCACTGCATTGTGGCTCATAATGGCCACATGTTTTGTATGATGGGACACAGAAAAATTTGCATATAAAAATCATCTTTACACATAAAAATCGCACCAATTTGCATTTCCATTTCCTGAAATTGTGCTTGTGCTACTGAGTCGGCCAGCTTTAATAATTGGGCAAAATATTTCAGGATGAATACATTAAAATGAGAGTGTCGGATCTAATTGCCTTCAGATTGCTGCTAATCTCCATGCTGCTCACACGTGTTACGTTTTCTTTATTGACTCCGTATTAGTCCTCATTAATGATCCGCTGTTAAGCTGCTGATGATTAGTTATTCATTCCATATCTCGGCTGCTGATTTTTTTTTTGTTAGCGATTTTCTGCATCATTAAATCAAATTAGTCAGAAATTTCAAAACTGAGTTTCTGGTAAATTATAATAAATCAGCTGATATGTCTGAAATGTACATGAAAAGATAAGATGATTTTTTTTTTTTTTTTTTTTTTTGATCAAGCAGGTGATGTCACTTTGAGGAAAGGCATTTTAGCTTGCTGGGGTCACATGTAGATTTTTGCAAATGGTGAGTAACATCTCTGAAAGCAATGGCAGCAGGTCACATTCTACTTTGGAATATTTTGGCAAAATCAAGCTGGCAGTCTGCACGGCTGCTCAGTTTACATTTGGTTTTGGCCACAGTAGGATATTTCTTGCTCATGTGTTATATGCAGTACGTCCCGACTAAAATTGATTCTCATAAAACTGTTCCACAAGGATGACTTCCGTTAGAAAGACTGGTAATCAGGTGCACATTTCTGCAGGAGCCCTGAACATAACTGTGTGTGTGTGTGTGTCGGGGTCTGCCTCTCCACCTTACATACTGTAGGTGTCCAATGTGATATCTCATGCATGTAACACCTTGTACAGACACACACCATGGATTGGTGGTGGCCAATGGAGACTGCAGATCATTTTGCCTTGACATATGTTGGATGCATTAAGATTGGAGAGACCTTCTACCATAGGTTCATCTTCAATTCTCCATTTACAACAACAACAACAACAACATTTATTTATATAGCACATATTCATACAAACAGTAGCACAAAGTGCTTTACATAATAAAGAATAGAAAAATAAAAAACACAATATGAAAACAAAATAAATCAGCATTAATTAACATCGAATAAGAGTAAGGTCCAATGGCCAGGGGGGACAGAAAAAACAAAATAAAAACTCCAGATGGCTGGAGAGTGGGCTTCAGGATTAATGGAAACTGAGGCTTTCTGGCACCAAAGCGTACAAAGCAATGACTCCAGCACTGGTCAAATGACAGGGTCCACCTCTGACTGGAGTGTCAGTCAGTCACTGGGCGCATTCATACTGCACACACGCATACACACACTCACTAATGGTGGGCATGTGAAAACATCACACAGGCGGCAACCAGGTTGGGATTTGGACCTGTACAAAGAGCTGTGTAAGATCAGATCTAATGTTAAAACACATAATTGCTCATCGTATTAAAGGTTTTGTTATATAAGTTGATGTGGTGTAAGATTGTAGGCCTGTTTTTCGGATTGTGATTTGGTTTAAGTAATCACAACAGGTTGTCCTCTCCTACACTCTCCCAGAAGAGCTCACAGTCCACTTGCCAAAGATAAAACCTTCGTTAACAGATTTTTTTCTCCCATCACCACCTTTTTCTTCCAATGACCAGTTCCCCCCACACCACCCCTCCTTCCACTTCAACTGGTATGACCAGTGATGAGTCCACAGCTGATGTCCATGACTGATAACCAAGTGAGGAGACTACACACATGTAAAGCCATGAGACCCCATGAAATCAGTCCTCGAGTTCTTAAGATCTGTGCTGACCAACTTTGTGGTGTCCCTTATCATCTGCTCAGTCATTAAGGCTTCAGAAAGGGCCACTGTTATGGAAAACATCTTGCATTGTTCCAGATCAAAAAATGCAGGTGCCTCTTCACCTGATAACTACAGAGCAGTGCTCCTTACATCCATGAGGCTGGTCCTGGACTGGGACAAAGACTGGACCAAAGCTGGCAACATTTTGAGGATGCTGCTTTATGAGCCTTCAACGCCATCCTACCATTCTTGTGAAGGGGTAGTAAGCTCAGAGATATGCAGGCTGATGAGCCTGTGGTGTCCTGAATAATGGACTATCTGTTCAGTTTGTGAGACTCGAGGACTGTGAGAGCAACTTACGAGAAGAACTTACAATTATGTCAAGGAAAATTGTCTATAGTCCTTCTTGACACGTTAAATACATGTGAAATATTGTATAATAAAACCACATCCCCTTACAGCATATGAGACACATATTCAGTCGATCTACACCAGCATAATTAAAAATTATCAACATTATCCCAGTTCATTCCTTGTTGCTATGAGACTTGAGGCAAACTGTATCCTCCTTTTCATGTATTTTTCCATCCCAATCATTCCAGAATAGGATAGTGGTGGAGCTAAGACTTACTGGTGGTGATTTTGACATGGAGAACCCATCCTGCCATAAATAACAACAGAGGCAGCTGAGCTGTCACCTCCAGGCAGAAGCCTCGTCCCGCTCTTCTCAGATTTTTGAAAGGAGTAGGATATTTCAAGTCTACTCACACTCGTCACCCCAAGAGTTTTAGATCCACTGGCGGATGTTCCGCCTTTCCTTTATGGTACTCTGATACCATTGCCACAAGGGGGAGCCAAACTGGCAGGCAGAATCCTCCCACCGAGCTTTGGCTTTGTATCTGTGAAGCTGGGAACGCGTTTGAGACTTGAATATGAGGCTCAATCAAAGTTGAATCAGCTTTTCTATTTGTAGAGGGTGACTTCAAGGCAATGAAAATAGCGAGCAAAGCAAAGAGGACATGAAACTCATTGAAATGACATTTCAAGCTATTTACTTTATTTAAAAAAAAAAAGAAGCAATAAAAATTTCCTTCAAAGTTTCTTCTGTTGACACGACAAAGAGCAGATGTTTTATTACTTCTTTCAAGCCTCTCACGCAGAATCATTCAGTCAACGGCAGCGGGCTGTTTGTCTCCGTCTCTCGCTGTTGCGCCAGCTGGCATTTTGCTTATTGGATTTCACTTAGCAAATAAAAGAGAAAATCGGACTGCCTGGCCTCACAGCAATTGAACGTTTCCTATTATTTTAATAAGTTGTGGGAGTCTCTGACTCTGACCTCTGATTACATCTAATTCTCCAGGATCCAGGAGCCTGTTATGCAAATTCCCTGTTATTCAAGTTTTAGCTAAACAGATTAAATGATTTAATGCACAAGAACTTCGAATGTGTCTGAATACTCAACAGGCAAACAGCCAACTTTCTCTGTATCATTTGCTGTATGAAGTGGGTGGACGTGTTTCTCCATGTCGGTTATCTTTACACTGCACTTTATTAAACACTTGGCCGGTGATGGGGTGGGCAACCCCACCTTTCATCAGATTTTTGACCTGCCCTGCCAATTATTCTGAATGATATACAGCAGTCATCTGAAGTCTCCTCTCCTGACTGCTATGAGTTCCTCACAAATGACTCCGGTCCAAATTATAGAGCTGCTGTTCTCTGATATTTCCAAGAGGGACTCTCCATCTGAAATCAATTTTTGGTATCTCTGTATATAGTGATCCTTTGCAGTTTTGTTGCCTCAAGAAAATCATTTTCAAGAATTCCTTGTATGCCCCCAAACATTCTATTTGATGTTGTCAGAGACAAGGGTCTCGTAAGTGTCCTAATTGGGCACTACGGGAATAAGGAAGGCCTTACAACATATAGAACTTTTCCTTACATCTTCCTTCCCAGGACATAGGAAGTCCTGCCAAAAATGTCCAAAAAAATGCAAAAGCAAAAAATGTAATTATATAGCTTATATTACGTGTTTTTTTCATGGGGAGGGGGATCTGGGGCTTTTCCATCGTTACCCACAGTTGGGATCCCATCACCTAAAATCAATTTTTGGGATGTCTGTATATAGCGATCTTTTGCTGTTTTGTTGCCTTAAACAGGCTGTGGTGCGTCCCTGTCTAAAAAAGGCAGAATTAGATCCTGGAGTTTTAGCCAATTTTCGCCTGATTTCCCAACTGCCATTTCTGGCTAAAATATTAGAAAGAATTATTTATAATCAATTGGTTGATCACCTTAACTCCAATAATCTATTTGAGATGTACCAATCTGGCTTTAGGCGTTATCATGGTGTTGAGATGGTCCTCCTTAAAGTATTCAACGACATCTCTATTATTACTGACTCAGGTGGCGCTGCAGTCCTTGTCCTCCTTGACCTGTCCGCTGCCTTTGACACTGTTGACCATGAGATATTGCTGTTGTGCCTTGAACATCTTGTTGGGCTTAAAGGGGCTTCTCTTAACTGGTTCAGGTCATATCTAACTGGTAGACACTTTTCAGTGACTTTAAATTCCTCTTTTTCGTCTACTGCTCTTCTTAAATGTGGTGTTCCTCAGGGATCCATTTTGGGTCTTATCTTATTCTCTATATACCTTCACCCTATTGGAGCGATTTTAGGAAATTTAACATTTCTTTTCACTGCTGTGCTGATGATACTCAGGTTTATATTCCTGTCTGCGACTCTGCAATAAATCAACTGCACAACTGTCATTCTGAACTAAGATCCTGGATGGCTAATAATTTTCTTGGTCTGAATCAAAATAAAACGGAGGTGCTTATAGTGGGTTCATCAGCTAAAGCCCAACTTAGTCTTGGACTTCTCGGCTCTTTCTCTGTCTTTTGCAAACCTTAAGTCCGCAATCTTGGTGTTATCTTTGACAGTAAGCTCTCTTTTGAGAAACAAGTTAATTCTGTAGTCAAGAGTTGCTTTTTCCAGCTTCGTCTATTAGGTAAGATCAAGCCTTTTTTATCTTCTAGGGATCATGAGAAAGCTACTCATGCTTTTATCTTCTCTCGCCTCGATTACTGCAACTCGCTGTATTCTGGGATTAGCAAATCAATGATACGCAGGTTACAGTTGGTCCAGAATGCTGCCGCTCGCTTCCTGGTTGGGGCAAGAAAGTCTGATTCTGTTTCTCCGATATTAGCTTCTTTACACTGGCTGCTTGTCAGTTTTCGAATTGATTTTAAAATCTTGTTGCTAGTTTTTAAATCTTTACATGGGCTCGCTCCTGCCTATTTATCTGAACTGTGTGTTTTACACCAGCCATCCAGAGTGCTTAGATCTTCTGGTCAGTCGTCTCTTGTTGTCCCTCATACCAAGTGTAAAACTAAGGGGGACAACTGCTGCTCCTTGCCTGTGGAACTCTTCACCTCATCACATAAAGGAGTCGTCTACAATTGAACTGTTCAAAACGAGATTAAAGACTCATTTCTGTTCACTTGCATTCCGTGACCTTTTAGTAATACTGATGGTTTCCTCATTGTGATTATGTAACATTACTTCTATTTATTATTTATTTTATGTTCATATATTTTATTTCTATCTATGTTTTTTATGTTAATTGTATGTTTTTCCTTCTTTTATTGCATAGCACTTTGGCCACAGCATTCCTATATTGTTTTAAATGTGCTATATAAATAAAGTTGACATTGACAAGAAGATTTTTATTAAATTCCTTACATGACCCAAACCATTCTATAGAAGATTTCAAAAATGAGAGGCTTATGAGGGTCTTACAGAGACCAATTTAACAATTATTTAGACTAGTGAAGGCTAGGAACAAAGCTGGGAAGGACTTTAATCAGAAAACATAGACGAAAGAAGAGCAAGGTGTGGTCCTTGAGTGAGCACGATAGGATCAAGAATAGATGGAAAGGGTACTTGGAAAAACTGTTGAATAAAGAAAACCCAAGTGAAGATTTTGGAATGAAATGCTGGTACCAAAGACTAAGGAGGGAGGACGTAAAGGAGGCACTGAAAAGAATGAAGAATAGCAACAGGACCGGATGAAATATCAGCAGACGTGTGGAAGAGTTTAGGAGAAGAGGAAGTAGATGTGTTGTGGCTTCTAATGCAGAAGATCTATGAGCAGGAGAGAACATCAGAGGAGTGGAGCAACAGTGTGATGGTACCCATTTACAAAGAAAAGGACACAAGTCAGGATTGTGGAAACTGTAAAAGGATAAAAATGATGTCATTCACAATGAAAATTTGGAAAGGGTTATAAAGAGAAGGCTCAGGGAAGAGACCACCATTGGGGAGGAGCAGTTTGGTTTTATGCCAAGGAGAGGAACAACTGATGCAGTCTTTACATTGAGACAACTGATAGAGAAGCATTGAGAAAAAAAGAAAGGTTGTCATATGGTGTTCATTGATCTGGAGAAGGATTACGATGGAGTGGTACGTCAAGATGTCTGGAGGTGCATGAGAAAGAAAATTATTGTCCAGGATATGCATGAGGGAGTGAGGACTCAGGTTAGAGGCAGTGTTAGGGTAACAGACAAGAACTCAGTTATGGTAGGTCTGCACCAGAGATCTTCTTCAAGTCCTCACCTCTTTGGTTATGGTTGTGTTGAGTCATGGGGTAAAAGACCAATCCCCCTGGGTGCAGGCTTTCTGCTGATGATATTGAGTTGTGTAGCACCAGAGAGGAAGAAGTGGGGAGGAAGTTGGAAGAATGGAGAAGGGCTTTCTTTGGAAGATAGACAGGAAGAAGACAGAATATCTGAGGTTTAATGATGATCAGGAGTCAGACATTTGCCTTCAGGGAGAGACATTGAAACGAGAGGACAAGTTGAAATATCTTGGATCGGTGGTAGCCCAAGATGGAAAATTAGATGAGGAGATAACCCACAGAGTGCAGTGTGGATGGATGGATGGACAATTGGAAGAAAATATCAGATTATTTTTTTTTTTATTGTGTGATCAAAGGTTAAAGGTGAGGTTTTTATGCCAGTGGTAAGACCACCAATGATGTATGGAGCAGAGACACACGCAGTAAAGGGAGTGCAGGAGAAGAAGCTGGACATGGCAGAAATGTGAATGTTGAGATGGATGTTTGGAGTTATAAAAAAGGACAGAATAAGAAAAGAGAGAATCAGAGGTGCAACAAAAGTGGTAGAGATAAGTACAGCAAAGTAGAGTGAAGTGGTATGGACATGTGATGAGAAGAGACGAGGGAAGTGTGGGCAAAAGAGTGATGGGAATGGAAGAGAAATTGAGAGAGGTTAAAGCAAATGTGGATGGATAAGTAAAAGGAAATCTGAAGAAAAAGGGCTTGACTGAGAAGGAGGTGCAGGAGCAAGCTGTTTGGAGAAAGTTGATCAAACACATCAACCCCACATAGAAGTGGGGAAAGATGAAGAGGTAGAACAAGAAAAGGGGCCAATTTACTTGGGCATTTGGGGGACTGAGGAGAGGTTTACACCGAATATAACTCCTCCATCCATTCCCATTCCCAGGACAGAGGAAGTCCCACCAACAGACTACTGACGTCACTTCTGGTCTCACCAGTCCTCACCTCTTCCACTTCATGCTGCACCAGAGGAACAGCAACAGCCAGTTTAACCAGAGAAACACTTGAAGATGGAGTGCCAACAAATTAGCAATTTTCTTGCTTTTACTTGCAAATGAACCAAATCACTACAATTAAAGAGGGTTTTCCTGACTGGGATTTAAACGTTTTACCAGTTTTTGTGTCCTTACTAAATGTTTTAGAGCTAGCGCAGCAGTTGTGTGCTGTCATGTTGCAAACTGTATGAGCTGTGCTTATCTTTTCATCCCAAGTCAAAGCAGTCCAGACTTTAATGTACTGTATCTGCAACCTCATTCTCTGTTATCTATCATATAGTGCCTTTCCTATCTATCTATCTATCTATCTATCTATCTATCTATCTATCTATCTATCATACAGTGCCTTTCATATGTGGTGAATGCTCTGTTTTCGCTTTCTAAGGAAGGTTCAGTTACAAAGCACACTTATGTACAAACTCAAATCAGAAAGGTGCAGGATCAGCTGAATGTCTACTGTCTTCACATATCTCATACCTCAAATCTCTCTGCAATGACAAGTCTTCTTCCTGGCTGAGGTGCTACTACCTTTTAGATCTTTCTGGAAGTTTGTGTCCCCACCCGTGTTGAGGAAAGCAGCTCCTCTTTGAATATGATTAAATCTCAGAAGACAGAAAGAGAGTTGAGTTCTGCTGAAGAGTCATTCAGTTTTCTTTTGTATTTTCCCTGCTGCTTGAAAGACTCCAAACTGGTTTCTACAAGTTCAAGAATAAAGTGTCATTGGAAAAGAACAGTTTCTTAATTTTATTTCTTTGGTAGCAGATCGCATCATCATTACTGATGAGACCCATCACTGTCATTTCATTGTTAGGAGTTGCAGCATTCTACAGTGGATTCAGAAAGTTTTCAGACTCCTTCACTTTCTGCACACACTTTACTGATTTAATTTTAAATGGATGAATGTGCCATCAATTTAAACTCAATAACCCCTAATGACAAAGTGAAGATGTGTTTTCAGGAAAAGTTTACTAATTCATTAAAAATCACAAACTGAAATCTCTCATATCTAGAAGTACTCAGACCCTTTGCTGTAGCATTCCAAACTGTGCTCAGGTCCATTTGGTTTGCTTTAATTCTCCTCGAGATGTGTCCAGAACTCGACTGGAGTCCACCTATGGCAAACTGAACTGATTGCACAACATTTAGAAAGGCACACATTGGTGTTTAGAAGGTCCCACAATTCACACTGCATGTCAGGACAAAAACCAAACCAAGAAGTCCAAGGAACTCTCTGTAGACCCCCACGACTAAATGGGGTGAGACATAGGTAAGGGTAAGGGGAAACCTTCTGTACAGCCTTGGCTGCTCAAAGAGCACAGTAACCTCGTTAATTGTGCAATGGAAGAAATTTGGGAGCACCAGGACTCTTCGTAGAGTGACCAGGCAAGAAGGACTTTAGTCAGGGAAGTGACCAACATCTCAATGGTCACTCTAACAGAGCTTTAGAAGTTTTGTGCTGAGACGGGGGAACCTGTCAGAAAATGTGACCCTCTCATCAGCACTCCAATAGTCAGGTTTTTATGGCAGAACAGATAGATGCAAGCCACTTGTGAGTAAAAAACATATGTTGGTTTAACAGACTCAGGATGGACGAGGATTAACAAGACAAAAGTTAAACTCCAAGCACTATGTCTGAAGAAGACCAGGCACTGCTCATCATCTGCCTGGTACCATCTCTATGGTGAAGCATGGTGGTGGCAGCATCATGCTATCGGGGTGCTCCTGAGCAGCAGGGATTGGGAGGCTGATCAGAACTGAGGGAAGGATGCATTTGGCCAAATGAAGAAAACCTGCTCCAGAGTGCAACAAAATCAGAGAGGGAAGACAGTTCACCTTTCAGCACGATAATGATCCAAAGCATACAGCCAAGACAACACTGGAGTAGTTTCAGGAAACGTCTCTGACTATCTTTGAGTGGCGCAGCCATAGCCCACCCTTCAAACCCCATAAAACATCTGTGGAAGACCTGAAGATGGCAGTGTAAGGTTATCCACCTTAATAAAAGGAATAATGTCTGGGTGTCTATCTGGGTGTCTTCTGGTTATGTCCAAAAGATGGCACATCAAAAACATTTGCAGTAATAAAATGCATTGCAAGTGTCATTCCAACAGATAGTGCTTTGCAAACATTAACACTACTTTTGCAAATTCCATACCAAATGGCATGCAACAGTGACATGTGCATTGCATTTGTTATTCCAACAGATGGTGCATCAGAAACATTTGTAGTAATAAAGTAAATTGTATTTATCAATCCAATAGATGGTGCATAACATACATTAGCACTGCTTTTATGAATCCTATACCAAATGACACAAAACAAAGACATATACTGTACATTGTATTTGTCTTTAACACCAGATAGCGCATCACAAACATTAACACTGCTTTTACAGATCCCATAACAAATAACATTTAACATAGACATATGAATTGCAGTTGTCATTTCAACAGATGGAGCATCAAAAACATTAATACTGTTTTCATGAATCCCATACTCGATGGTATAAACCAGAGATATATGCATTGCATTTGTCATTCTAACAGATCGCAAAACATAAACATTAAGATAACTTTTACAAATCTAATGCAAAATGGCATACAACAGAAACATATGCATTGCATTTGTTATTTAAATAGATGATACATCACAAACATTATCACTACTTTTATGAATCCCAAAGAGCATATAACAGAGACATATGTAATGCATTTGTTATTCCAACAGATGGTGCCTCAGAAACATTTGTAGGAATACATGGATTGCATTTGTCACTCCAATAGATGCTCCATCACAAACCTTAATGCTGCTTTTATGAATCCCATAGTAAGAGGTACATTACAGAAACATACAGGGTATCTATTGTATTTGTCTTTCCAACAGATGGTGCATCACAGACATTAACATTGGTTTTATGAATCACATTTTATATAGCATATAACACAGACACATGCATTGCATTTGTCTATCCAACAGATGCTTCACAAACATTAGCACTGCTTTTATGAATCCCATACCAAATGGCACATGACAGAGACATATGCATTGTATTTGTCTTTAACACCAGATAGCGCATCACAAACTATTACATTGCTTTTATGAATTCCATTCCGTATGGCATATAACACAGACACATGCATTGCATTTGTCATTCCAACAGATGCTGCATCACAAACCTTAATGCTGCTTTTATGAATCCCATAGTAAGTGGCATTTTTCAGAGTCACATGCATTGCATTTGTCTATTCAACAGATGCTTCACAAACATTAACACTACTTTTATGAATCCCAAATAGCATATAACAGAGACATATGCATTGCATTTGTTATTTCAAAAGATGGTGCATCAGAAACATTTGTAGGTATAAATGGATTGCATTTGTCACTCCAGTAGATGGTGCTTCACAAATATTGACACTGCCTTTACGAATCCCATACCAAATAACAAATAACAGAGACAAATACATTTCATTTTTTATTCCAACAGATGGTGTATCACAAACATTTGTAGGAATAAATGGATTGCATTTGTCACTCCAATAGATGGTGCATCAAAATGTTAGCACTGCTTTTATGAATCCTATACCAAATGACTTATAATAGAGACACATGCACTGAATTTGTTTTTCCAACATATGGAACATCACAAACATTAGCATTGCTATTTTCTGGGGATGGTGCTTTTATGAATCTCATACCAAATGACATATAATAGAGACACGTGCACTGAATTTGTTATTCCAGCAGATGATGCATTACAAACATTTGTAAAAATACAATGCCTTACATTTTTCATTCCAACAGATGGCACATCACACACATTAGCACTGCTTCTTACTGGGGATGGTGCTTTTACAATCCCATACCAAATGGCATGTACCAGAGATATATGCAGTGCATTTGTCATTCCAATAGATGGTGCATCACAAACTTTAGCCCTGCTTTTTACTGGGGATGCTGCTTTTGTGAATCCCATACTAAATAGGATATAACAGGGACATAGCAACCGGGCGGACACACAGATACACAGACACTTGTCCTTATATTGAAGTGGAGTCTTTAATATACTGTATAGTAATATTGTTTGGAAATCATAACAAGTCTATGGAGACTATGCGTGTCCTATTACTAGATGAAACATCCTTGAATGGGCACAGTCATAGATGGCCATGACCAAAGGCTCTGGACTGGGCCAAATAAAGGTTAAACCAGAGCAAATGTCGCAGCTCAGTGGAGTGTTGTGACCTTACAAATGAAATGGCTGATGTGGGTGGATTTTTCTTCAAAGCAGATATCTGACTGATTTCTGAAGCTGTGTTTTCCAATGGAGAGTGAAGGAAGGACACATTTTAACTCTTTGCTAATTATGCCTTTGGCATTTTGGAATCCAGTCAATGATTCATTTTAAACTAGCTGGTGATCTTATGGCAAAAAATAATTATGATCCCCTCTACAACTGTTAATACAAAGCCTGAATCCTAATTCTATATAATTACTAGTGCTCCTTCTGAATTCCTCGCTGCCACTGTTCTGTCGCTTTGTTGAGACATGGAGCTGGATGGGCTGTATTACGGGAACAATGTAATCAGATCGCGTTCTTTTTGTTGTATATAAGAATATTAATATTAATTGGATATTAAGCTTCTTTCACGTCAGACAACCAGATGCAGGGATAATTTTGGCAGTCATCTTAATTTACAGCTGCAGATTTTTTAAAAAATGATTTTTTGCTAATTACAAGTGAACCAAAAAAGAAAATGAATCATAATTATCAGAGATGAGCCATCCTTAATGGTTTTATTGATGATACCCTTAAGGATATTTTGTTCATTACGTATGCTAAACAGATTGCTTGCTTCAATGCAAATGGGCTCCGTGTTTGCAGATTTCCTGACGTGGCAATTTCATTCTTTAGTGGAAATTTCAAAGGCTGCTCAGAACAAACGGCTTTACCCCACAATTAACTGAGCCTCCGTTCAGGCAGGATGAAAGCTGTGCGTCACGTCTTCTCAGACAGATGTCTTAGCGAGTGATTAGCGGAGTCGGTGGCAGCTTTAATGGCACCGATGCAGACGGCTTCTGACTCCAAAACATACCTGATCTGGCGCGGATCATTGCTCGCTTATTAGACTGCTTGTCTGATCACAGGGATGACTTGAATAAAGGACACAATTTGAGAAAGAAAGGGCAAAGGTGAGATCACATGAGGCATTAAACAAGCAGACGTCAACTGGCTGCAGATCTTAAGGGTGTTGTGACTTCCTTATGGGGTTCTTTTAGTCTAATCTACTTTAGCATCACGGAGGTCAGAAGATATCTTGGGAGCCGTGGACGCTAGAAGGGGTCATTCCTGGGTGGGGTGCCAGTCCATCCCAAGCTGCTGCTGCTGTCCTTATCGTGAATCTTGTTCCGTTGGTTATGTGTTATATCCATCCATCCATTCCCTAAACCTACCAATAGCGTAATGTCACAAAATAATAGATAGTGGGCTGTGAAACAGCTGAGTTTCTTTTCACGTGCACTTTTGTGAAAGTGATACTAGACTTTGCTTCACAATCTCAAAACTCGCTAAAAGGGATGTTTTGGAGTTTCAAACATTTCTGGGGGGGGTGTCGAAAGAAAAGACCATTGCTTCCTTAAGGGCTTGGCAACACCGTACACCCCTGAGAAAAGTGTCTCGATGAAAATAAACAGGGAAATTCAATACTTCAATGTGGTGTACTCTTAGACAAGAGCCGTCATCCAGCAAGAACATAAAAGTGTTATCGAAATTAGTTGAGAGGAAAATGCTGCACCGGTGGTCTTCAGGCTGATTTATTCTTCTGTGTCACTGACTTGCGTTACTCTGGGGTAGCCTGACTAGCGCCTCCTCAAATCTGCGTGAAGCGCTGCTGCTACCAGTATATAAATAAATACTTTTAAATTCCCACCAATCCATCCATCCATCCATCCTCTTCTGCTTATCCGGGGTCGGGTCGCGGGGACAGCAGCTTAAGCAGAGAGGCCTAGACTTCTCTCTCCCCGGCCACTTCTTCCAGCTCTTCCGGGAGAATCCCAAGGCGTTCCCAGGCCATCCGGGAGACATAGTCCCTCCAGCATGTCCTGGGTCTTCCCCGGGGCCCCCTCCTGGTTGGACGTTCCCGGAACACCTCACCAGGGAGGCGTCCAGGAGGCATCCTGATCAGATGCCCGAACCACCTCATCTGACTCCTCTCGATGCGGAGGAGCAGCGGCTCTACTCTGAGCCCCTACCGGATGACTGAGCTTCTCACCCTATCTTTAAGGGAAAGCCCAGACACCCTGTGGAGGAAACTCGTTTTAGCCGCTTGTATTCGCGGTCTCGTTCTTTCGGTCACTACCCATAGCTCATGACCATAGGTGAGGGTAGGAACGTAGATCAACTGGTAAATTGAGAGCTTTGCCTTACGGCTCAGCTCCTTTTTCATCACGACAGACTGATGCAGAGCCCACATCACTGCGGATGCCGCACCGATCCGCCTGTCAATCTCACGGTCCATTCTTCCCTCACTTGTGAACAAGACCCCGAGATACTTGAACTCCTCCACTTGGGGAAGGATCTCTCCCCCAATCCTGAGAGGGCACTCTACCCTTTTCCGGCTGAGGACCATGGTCTCGGATTTGGAGGTGCTGATTCTCATCCCAGCCACTTCACACTCAGCTGCGAACCGTTACAGAGAGAGCTGAAGATCATGGCCTGATGAAGCAAACAGGACAACATTATCTGCAAAAAGCAGTGACCCAATCCTGAGTCCACCAAACCGGACCCCTTCAACACCCTGGCTGCGCCTAGAAATTCTGTCCATAAAAGTTATGAACAGAATCGGTGACAAAGGGCAGCCCTGGCAGGGACCAAACAGTCCTTATCAGGGGGTCCGGTACCCCATACTCCCGGAGCACCCCCCAAAGGATTCCCCGAGGGACACGGTCAAACGCCTTTTCCAAGTCCACAAAACACATGTAGACTGGTTGGGCAAACTCCCATGCACCCTCCAGGATTCTGCTAAGGGTGTAGAGCTGGTCCACTGTTCCGCGACCAGGACAAAAACCACACTGTCCCTCCTGAATCCGAGGTTCGACTATCCGACGGACCCTCCTCTCCAGAACCCCTGAATAGACTTTTCCAGAGAGGCTGAGGAGTGTGATCCCTCTGTAGTTGGAACACACCCTCCGGTCCCCCTTTTTAAAGAGGGGGACCACCACCCCGGTCTGCCAATCCAGAGGCACTGTCCTTGATGTCCATGCGATGTTGCAGAGACGTGTCAACCAAGACAGTCCTACAACATCCAGAGCCTTGAGGAACTCCGGGCGTATCTCATCCACCCCCGGGGCCCTGCCACCAAGGAGTTTTTTGACCACCTCGGTGACCTCAGTCCCAGAGATGGGAGAGCCCACCTCAGAGTCCCCAGGCTCTGCTTCCTCATTGAGTCCGAATTGGCCATGTTCCCACCAATCCTTCATGATGTATTACCTCCTCCCCTCATCCAGGGTTCCTTAAGAATCCACATCACGTAGTCCACCTTGGTCAGCCACCTTTGCCAGTACCTGCAGACCCAAACCTCAGCTGGTAATGAGCAGCTCACCTTGTCCTGTCTATGGATGCCAACACGCTATGGATCCACCAGTGTTCCCGTGGCCTCTCTGTTCCGCTGCTCAGTAGATACGAATAGTCACAACCTTGAACCTTTACACAGCTGTGCTGTTCTTTCACCTCAGAATTCGCGTCGCACAAGACCTCTACCGAGCAATTGTTTGTTCTTTTCTTCCTGATTCTTTCTTCTCATACTTGTATCCTCCCTAGCACTATCTTGTGGCCATCCCAGCTATCTTTTGTTAATTACAGGCACCATCTCTCCACCCATAATTAACCAAATCCCTGCGATCGCGCATTCTCACATGCAAGCTCCTTGTCCATGGTTAAGCCACTGGACTGTGCTAAAAAACCTGTTAAAATCAACGATAAACCATTAACACCTCCTGGACTTGCCTTACCTGAAAGAGGCAGGAGCACATTTGTTGTTTGATCGCCTGTCATCATACAGACACAGGTAGATGTTTTCCAGCTTGGCTCTACGTCTGCCACACCTCCACACCTCCTGTTCTCCTGCACAGTTAGCTGCAGTGTCATCAGCTGAGCCCCACCATTTCTTGATGTTTTGTCATTTATCCCGGAATAGGTAGAGGAGAGTGTCAGGAGTGACATGCGACAGACGGATATCAGCAAGAGTGTAAGGGAAGGTCTACAGGGCGGTAGTGAGACCAAATATGTTATATGGGTTGGAGACGGTGGCACTGACCAGAAAGCAGGAGACAGAGCTGGAGGTGGCAGAGTTAAAGATGCTAAGATTTGCATTGGGTGTGACAAGGATGGGTAGGATTAGAAATGAGTACATTAGAGGGGCAGCTCAGTTTGGACAGTTGGGAGACAAAGTCAGAGAGGCGAGATTGCGTTGGTTTGGACATGTGCAGAGGAGAGATGCTGGGTATATTGGGAGAAGGATGCTAAGGATAGAGCTGCCAGGGTAGAGGAAAAGAGGAAGGCCTAAAAGAAGGTTTATGGATGTGGTGAGAGAGGACATGCAGGTGATGGGTGTAACAGAACAAGATGCAGAGGACAGATAGATATGGAAGAAGATGATCTGCTGTGGCAACCCCTAATGGGAGCAACCGAAAGAAGAAGAAGACTGAGCATGGTTAATGTGCTATATAAATAAAACATATTATTATCATCTACTGTAGTGAACAAGTTCATTTTCCATGACCTACCCTCAGAAGTTACTCACTTTCCAAGCCTTGTCCCTACTCCTCCTCAGACACAACGAGAAGCTTGCCTGAGTCTCTGCTTCTTCTGCCAAATCCCTGGTTGTCTTCTTCAGTCTTCCTCCTTATAGGCCCAGGTCCTTGAGCAGGCATGTTGCCGACAGGCCCTCAAACCCTCTGGCTCCAAACTCAGCTTGGCAGAGACTCACAACCCTGCACTCTGTGACTTGGTGTGAATATTTTACTCTCTTCTACTCATGCACTGTCTCACATGGCACAGATTTTATGGCTTAAGGTGCCAAGTTTGGTCACACTGAGGATCTGTCCAGGTTCATTTGCCATCTTCCAGAAACATTAGCTGCGGGCCTTTTGCTGGAGCTATCTTTGAGCTTTCCCTGCCTGAGAAGGCGCTGATTTGCTGCTGGGCTGTCATAGTTGACTTCAAGTCGCTCCTTCTTACACTACTTCTGCCAGCTTCCTGAGCACCTTGTCATGCCACCACTTGAACCAGTCTTATGCCAGAGAGATTTTACAGCCAAACAGTGTGTGTTGAAGGGTGTCTTTAGTGTTCCCACATAGGTCACAGGCTTGTTTTATGTCAGTCCACTTCTGAGGGCTTGGTAGGATGTCGTAGGTAGCTCTGATAAAGAAACTGAGCTCAGCCTATGGAAGCTTTCATAAGTCCGCCCAGTTTACCACTCGACTTGCAATGCCCTCAAACTATGAGCATACCTTTTAGATTTGGGAGAAAATCTAAAATTAGAAAGAACATGCAATGTCCACACATCCTTGATCTCTTTTTCCTGTGTAACGCTGTGACCCATACAGTGACAAATATGCAACTAATCTGAAGCATCATGATCACCACTGCATATAAAACATGACTACTTTATCAGCCATACAACAAGCAAGTGTGATGGGGTCTTTCTGACACCTGGTCTATTATAAAACAGACAAGAGACAATGGTTACAGATGAGTATAGTGCTTTCATTATAGTGACTGTCCACGCTGGGGGGAGACCAGCGTCTGTTCACATCGGCACCCCAGCGAGAGCAGCACACCTCATCTGCTGTCTCACTGTGCGCCTTTCAGAAGAAACCAAGTGGCCCGGTGAGTAACACAGGTGACATCAGCAGGCACGCATTTTCTTCAGATCACATGCTGGTGTCACGGCACAAAATTAGATGTGACTCACTGGCTGACTGATTCTGTGTGGGAGGATCAGTGGTGTCAAACAGAAGTAAACAGGGAGTTTAAAGTGGAAGAGGCCAATTAAATGTGTGTGACTCTCACTTCTGAACACTCCGCTCTGAAAAACAAAATGCACCCAATTACACTGAGAAGTTAGCAGCTTGGCATTGAACAGAGTGGAAATGCAGCTGACAAGTCCAAGTCTGGGAAGCTGGGATGTGTCGGGAGGAATTGCTTTATTTGGATCATTCTTTGAAGATTTGCTTTCAACCTGGCAGATCTCTGAAATCAGGTTTTTGAAGGCGTTTTCAAGGCCCACCACTGTTTTACCACACACACACACATCCTCAAGCAGCAGGACAGGAGCCTATCTACGAGTAGCATCACAAACCCACTAATGCACACAACAGCACATAGCCGAATTTGCAATTGAAAAAACAAGATAAGACAATGGTGTTTGGTTTGTGAGAAGAAAACCAGAGTACTCGGAGAAAAGTCCACTTACTCCTGGGGACAATGTGCAGACTCTACACAGGCAGCAGCATAGAGTCCAGCCTGGAAAGCAGTGCTAACTACTGCACTACACTAGCACACAGGCCTTTACAAATGGTGCTGGTCCAGCTCTCCTTTAACATATCCAGTTACTGCTTTTCTAGAACTACAATGAAAAAATAAATAAGCATCAGATGCTGGAACCAAGAAACAAGAAGGACAAACGAGTCAACCAAAAGAAAAGGCACATCAAGAGGATGGAAAAATGAATCTTATAAAAAGCCAGGCTCACCTCAGATTTAATTTCCAGATTGAAGTGTCCAAGTCATGCTGTCTTGGGGGAATGAGGAGCCATTGGGGTTACTCACGAGCAGGAGCAAACATTTTATTAAGATGTTTTCAGAGTACATTTAAAATTGCTTCCATGTGCCAGGAATGGTTTCCACATCTTGCTCCAGAATTAGATCAGAAAGTAATATACACGCAAATATACACTCACTGAGCAAATTCTCAGTGCACTCAATTGTTCTAAACGCACTCAATCAGTCCATCAAGTGCTCCCGGTAGAACTGTTCATACTGTAGGAGGCACACAGGATGAATGAGCACCCCGGCCAGGAGTCCAGAAGATACCTAGAAGCCCTGTGGGAACATAAAAGGCATCCCAGCCAAAAGAGGGAAGGAGGTCGCACCTGGGCTAGGCAGCACTAAAGGGTGGATGGATATCCCAACCATAATAAATAGTACCTTTCCCAGGCAGGGAGCCCAAGTAAATGGACATGGACTTCATAACTTCCCTGGTCACGACAGAAGAAGAGGACAGGGAAGGACCATCCCTGGGGGATGTTTATTCCCGCCAGTTGATGAATGGCAGCATCCCTCCATATCGGCGCCCATTCAGGAACCAACAGGGAATGCTGGCAGTTGTAGTCTGGCAGCACAGCCCTGCTGGGGCCTGTGGGTGATGCAAGGGGGCGCTGCAGGGAGATACGCTCCCCAGAATATAGACCTTCCATATGACTTGGAATTACTTCCATTGGGAAATGGCCCTGGTACCGGAAGTGCTCCCGGGTCCTTAATAAAAGGGACCGCACTCCCTTATCCAGGCGAGTTGTAGCTGGGAGGACGTGGAGCAACACTCCATGCAGTGCGGTGGTGAGAAAAGAGAGAGTATTGTGGGAAGAGAAAACCTGTTATTTGTGCTTGAGCTACGTTTGGAAGTCATTTTGGTTAATAAACCTTCCATTGTTTGAATCTGTGACTCTTTGTGTGTTCGTGTTCGGGGTTTGGGGCTCGCTAACGGCCCGGTTTCTATCACAGTACTTATAATTATAATGACTTCACCATTAACTTGCACTACAACTTCAATATTGCACAACCTGAGACACTTTATGAACCATTTTCACTGTCTGCACTGTATGTACATGTATATCGTACTTATGCTTTCATATTGTGTATTTTGTATTGTTTCGTATCATATTATTTCATAGGAAAATTAGTTTGTAGAAGAGTTGCATATTGAATTTCATTGTACCATACAATGACAATCTTCTTCTTCTTCTTTTGGCTGCTCCCGTTAGGGGTCGCCACAGCGGATCATCTTCCACATATTGATTTGGCAAAATTTTACACCGGATGTCCTTCCTGACGTAACCCTCTCGATTTATCCGGGCTTGGGACCGGTACGAAGAAACACACTGGCTTGTGCATCCCCTGTGGCTGGGTTGTACCATACAATGACTATAAAGGAATTCAATTCAGTTCTTATGACCACTATACTAATATTGGGTAAGTCTGCTTTTGTTCTCAAAACAGCCTCAGTTCTTCGTGGCATGGATTCTGCAGGATTCCTTTGTGATTCTGGTCCATGTTGACATGATTGCATCACAAGCTTTCTGCAGATTTGCCAGCTGCACATTCATGCCTGCAAGAGTCCATTATACCTCATCCCAAAAGTGTTCGGTTGGGACACAGGACCTATTATCATGTTCATGAAACCAGTTGGACTTTTGCTTTGTGATATGGTGTGTTATCATGGTAAAAGCAGCCATTAGAAGATGGATAAATTGTAGATGTTCATGGTCAGCAACAATACTCAAACAGGATGTGGCTTTCAAGTGATCATTGATTGGTATTAATGTCTCCAAAGTGTGCCAGGAAAACATTCCTCACACCATTACACCACCACCAGCAGCATGGACTGTTGATACAAGGCATATTGGGTGCATGGATTCATACTGTTGGCTCCAAAGTCTGCCTCAACAGAATCCCGAGAATCATCTGGCCAGACTACATTTCTCCAGTCTTAATCTATCCAGTTTTGGTGCACATGTGCCCACTACAACCTCAGCTTTATGTTCTTGAGTGACAGGAGTGGAACCCAACATGGTCTTCTGCTGCTGTAGCCCATCCACTTCATGGTTCAGGATATTCTGCACCCTAAGATGATTTGCTGTTCACCACAGTTGTACGGAGTGGTTATGTGAGTTTGTGAAAGAAATAACAGGATGAGGGTAGAGTTTTGGGGCATGTTGTGATCAACCCCATATAATTCTAAGCAATAAATGTAAACCCTGTACTAACCCCCTACTCTCTCTTCTGTTTCTTTTTCCGGTGTCCATCTACTCAAAGCACCGTGATGTTCCAGCAGTGATGGATCATAAGCCAGACATCTGCATGACCATCATCATCAAGTCCTTCTGTGAGAACCCTAAATACAAAGTGGACTGTTTCATTTATGTTAGGTAGAATGCCCAGAGGGGACTGGGCGGTCTCGTGGCCTGGAACCCCTGCAGATTTTATTTTTTTCTCCAGCCGTCTGGAGTTTTTGTTTGTTTTTTCTGTCCTCCCTGGCCATCGGACCTTACTCTTTTTCTATGTTAACTAATGTTGTCTTATTTTAATTTCTTATTTTGTCTTTTATTTTTTTTATTATGTAAAGCATACTTTTTTGTATGAAAATGTGCTATATAAATAAATGTTGTTGTTGTTGTTGTAAAGAAAATGTGGGTTATAATGCAAAAAGAAGTCGTCCCAAAGTCCATCTTAGGTAAACTGACTAGGATGGCTGCTCCTCCAGATTTAGGAATTCTGGGAGGAAGACGTGGGTCCAGGTGGACGAACTCTGGAGGTAACATCAGATGGAATGGTGTCAATCATCCTTTTTGTAGTAGGGACGAGGAGTGGTCATTAGTACACAGTGCCACCTACTGTCACGGTGGAGAATTACCGTCACCCAAGACTTTGAGCTGTTTCCCATGCGCATGCAACTTGAACCAATCTGTCGATTCTCCTTTGACCTCTTTCATCAACAAAATGTTTCCACCCATAGAACTGCCACTCACTGGACGTTTTTTGTTTTTCACACCATTCTAAATAAACTCTGCGTGAAAATCCCAGGTGATCAGCAGTTATGGAAATACTCAAACCAGCCCATATGGCACCGACAATCATGCCACAGTCGAAATCATGGAGATCATATTTTTCCCAATTCTGGTGTTCTGGTGTGAACATTAACTGCATCTCCTAAGCTGTATCTGAACGATGTAATGCATTGCATTGCTGCCACATAAATAATTGCATGGATAAGAAGGTGTAGCGGCGTTCAATCATATTCTCAGTGAGTGAACGTGTTGTAAGGCACATATAGTGTCTGAGAATTAATGTAAGGAAATGAAAAATACTGGAGATGTTATACAAAGGCAAAGGACATGGTCAGAGGAAGTCAGAAGTCAAAAACGTAAAGATCAAAAATAACAAGGCATCCAGAAACCAGAAGGCCAAGTCATTAAAGTCAAAGTGAAAGTCAAAAGAAGCAGAAAAACCAAGCGTGAGTGCTACTTGGAAAATCAGCTAACTCTGGTCATATCTGAGTCATCCTCTGAGGGACAGCGAGTGTTTAGCCCATCGCCATACTGATGACATCACATCCGGCAGCAACAACAACACCACAGACGCTGTCACGCGATGCTCCATTCAGCAAAAGAGACAAGACGGTTATAATTTTAAACTTTACAAAAACATATCAAAATGAAAAATGAGTCACAAACATAATCTTTATATTAAAGAAAAACTATAGAATACACAAAAACACACATACACAAAAACATTTATAGAAATGATTATGTATTTTTTTGTATAATAACAATATTGAATCTCATATTTACATTGTCCGCCACAGTTCAGTGACCTCAAGGTGTTGCTCATGTACTGGGTTATCCTGTGATGGATACAAAATACTTTTGTCCTCTTTAGTGATAGTTTCTAACTGCCGCTAGGTTTGTTTCATTGGTTTCAACCGTTTCTGATTTTGATTTATGACTTTGTTTTGCACCTTGATTGGTTGATCTTGTTTGGTCTGTGGTAGTTTTTGACTCTCGTTATTCCTTTTTGTGCATAATTTCTTGCCTTTCTTTCATCTCCTGGTCATCTTTTGCTCACCACAATTCTTTGGCACTCTGCTTGTCCTTACCATGAGATCTCAAATAATACTAAAGTGAATGATTAGTTGATCAGAAGGCTATGGAGAATACCCAAGAGCATCTTTACCCTTACGTGTATCTCCTTCTTCTGGATCATTCAGTCTCTCAATACCCTACACAACATTGTTCAACTGATCACCCTGAGCTACATCTGAAAGTGCATTGTGTAGGACACCAGAACATGTCAATAACATTTAGGCTACCTCCACACGACATTTTTAAATGAAAACGATCTCCATTCACAATAGCATCTTCACATGAAGTCTCCACACTGGGGCAATGTGGATGAAAGATGACAACTGAAACTAATGTCTGCATTTCTAAAGGAAAATGAAGTAGTCTGGATGTAGCTTCAGAGAGTGAACACCTTGGTCTTCCCGTTTCCATGTTCTTAGGCATAGAAACTATGATGAGAATCCATGTCTAATGACATTACATATAAATAGAAAGTAGGGTACTGATATTGCTGAGCAAGATGTCTCCTGCTGGTCACACTTCTGGTAAGCTCAGTGGGTAGCCTGCAATCACTGACGTAGGGAGGCACTGCTTGGAAATGCCTCATCTGGGGTGGCAGGAATGCAGGATGGACAAATTAGAGATGTCCTTCCAAGGAAATAGGTTCCTTTCGAATGATCGGTGGTGGCTCTGCTTTGGAAACTTGTAGTACTGCAGGGCAGCCTTGTTGCATTCCTCAGGGGTGGCCTCATGGTGCTGCTGGGAGAGGACTACCTTGTTGTTTCCCTGTTCCACCTAAACCAGAAGTGCTTTCTGCTTTCTAATGCAATGCTCTGGCATCAGAAATACTTCCGGTTCCAGCATAAAGGACACCACTTACTTTGGAAAGAAGAGGAGGTTTGAGGGAAGGGAGGAAGGAAGGAAGGAAAGAAAGAAGGAAGAAGAGAATTTGTGTTTGTGAAGAGTAAGAGTTGGGAGAGAAGAAGGACACCACTCACTTGGGAAAGTTGGAAGGAAGGAAGGAGAAGAGAAGTTGTGCCTGTAAGGAATTGAGACCTATAATAAGTTACTTTGTTAAAAATAACCAATCCTAACGAACCCGTGAATGACTTTGATCCAGCTGTGTCTGTGGTTTGAGGCTCTGCTACACCTCCTACAGGCCACACTTTGGAAAAAGGACCAGGAAATTAAAAACAATCAAAAGAAGCCTATCATTCATCCATTCATCCATCCATTCATTTTCGAAACTCATTTATACAGAGAAGGATTGCAGGGAAAATGGATCCTATTTCAGCAAGCTTTGCACATAGACAGGAGCACCTGGACAGGCCACTAGCCCACTACAGGTTGATGCAAACTGAAAATGTTAACCAGAAAAATCAAAGTCAAAACTAACAGAGTAGAATTAAGCTCAAAAGCCTAATAAGCCTTTTATATCCATAAATTTGGACACCAATAATACTATCTTAGGTACCGTCAAGCAATATGGCTATGCGCCCTAAAATGGTGTTGAATAGCAGGAAGCCAAAAAAATAGCAATAACATAAAAAAGAAAGCCAAAATTGTATAACAGTCAAAATAAACATTAAAAATTACATAACAATCAATCTATATACACAAAAACAAGTAGTAAACTAAATCACAGTAGTAAGCTAAATTCAATCCTAAATACTGGCAGGAGAGTGATAGCCAGATAGAGTTAACTCTGAAAACAACTTTGAACAGAGTTAGAAGCTATGGGAAAAACTCCCCTAAACCTTCACTGCAAATAATATTTAATTAAAATTTTTTAACAATTCTTAAACTTCAAAAACAATTAAGTTTAACAAGAACAAGGTCAAGAAAAAATAAGAGTAAAAGAAGGCAAGCAACAATTAACTGAAACAAAATAGCATAAAACAAAAAACTAAAGGGTTGGAAAATTAAAAAAACAAGCAATACTACAATAGACAAAGAAAACTAAAAACAACAACAAAAAAAAAAACCTAACACCAACGCATAAAACAGGTCAATAAGCCAGAGACTAAAAAACTCGAGCTCAACACCAAAGGAGCTACAAATCCGTAGCTGTAATGGAACTGCAGTACCACAGTGACTTAAAGGGTGGGCTTCTATATAACACAAGCTAGACCAGAACTTTATTTAGCGTGAACCTCAGAAACAGGCCTGGCCCCAAACTCAAAATGGCAGGCTTCAAAGCCCAAAATGTGGCTCGGGTTATTAAAGTTCAAAAATACTTTAAATGCATTTAAAATATGCAAAAATGAGCTTCAAGGGAGAGGATGACAGTAAAGTTGTGGCTTGAAAAGACAAAGGCAAAATAAAAATCTTTAGGTTTCCCCGTGTGCATGCAAAAATATCACATGAGCACATGAATAAGTTTTGTGTTTAGTTGGTGGGGAGAGGTTGGTCACGTGTGCTTTGTGCTGACGTGTGCTTTGCAAACGCTAGAGTCTGTTGAGAGTAGTCATGTAACCTTACAGGCTCTGTAGTTTTTGCTTTGAATTTAACTTAAAATGATAACTTGGAATCATTTGCATTAGTGTCATATGTATTGACTGAATCATTCTGCGAACAACAACAACATTTATTTATATAGCACATTTTCATATAAAAAAGTAGCTCAAAGTGCTTTACATAATGAAGAAAAATAAAAGACAAAATAAGAAATTAAAATAAGACAACATTAGTTAACACAGAAAAAGAGTAAGGTCCTTTGGTCAGGGAGGACAGAAAAAACAAACAAAAAAAAAAACTCCAGACGGCAAGAGAAAAAATAAAATCTGCAGGGGTTCCAGGCCACGAGACCGCTCAGTCCCCTCTGGGCATTCTACCTCACATAAATGAAACAGTCCTCTTTTTATTTAGGGTTCTCACGGAAGGACTTGATGATGATGGTCATGCAGACTTATGGTTTTTAATCCGTCACTGTTGGAACATCACGGTGCTTTGAGTAGATGCGCCACCACCAAAAGGACACCAGAAAAAGAAACAGAAGAGAGAGTAGGGGTTAGTACAGATTTTAGAGCCACCATGAATAGTTATTATAATAAATTGGATATACAGTAATCCCTCGCTATATCGCGCTTCGACTTTCGCGGCTTCACTCTATCGCGGATTTTATATGAAAGCATAACTAAATATATAACACGGATTTTTCGCTGCTTCGCGGGTTCTGCAGACAATGTGTCTTTTTACTTCCTGTACATGCTTCCTCAGTTGGTTTGCCCAGCTGATTTCATACAAGGGACGCTATTGGCGGATGGCTGAGAAGCTAACCAATCAGAGCATGCAGTTAAGTTCTCCTGACTGAGAAGCTAACCAATCAGAGCATGCAGTTGAGCTCCTGCGTGCTGAATGCAGTGTTAACCAGGAAGTCTCGTCTCGCTCATTCAGCATCAACGTGTTTCGCTGTGTAAAGAGTTGTGCTCTTTAGTGTTTATCTTTGTGCATAGTCAAGCCCTTCATTATGGCTCCAAAACGATCTGCTACTGCTTCAGGGGCCGTGCCCAAGCGCAAGAAGAAGATGTTAACGATTGCCGAAAAGGTAAACGATTTGGATTTGTTGAAGGCTACGATTCTTTTTATTTAAAAAGTAGGAAAGGAATATAAGATCTACGGCCGCAGTGTCCTTTTAACCAGGGTGCAAAACGAGTTGTAAGTGGATGTAATAAGGCAGTAGTCTGGATGGAATCTGCTTTAGGGATTTGGATTGAAGACTGCCAGAAGAAGAACAACGGCAGTGCTACACAATCGCCTGAAGTGGCTCCTTTACAAGGGCTGTAACGCTCTCCTTTGTTGTGCAGTAAAATTAAACTCATTGTTATCGGACAAGTCATCGTGTCATTTTTGGTGAGTAACCATAATTAATTTTCTTCTTACAGTGCTTAGTACATGTATGTATGTTTAGTGTCACTGTACACACATTTACTGTATACTATTTTTCTTGCATTGTACGTATTTATTGCTGGTGGCCTGTCTATCGTAATGGCTGTAACATATGTGATATCGGAGACACTCAATATCTTTAAAATAATATTTAGGTTTTACTGTATATAAACAGTGTGTTTATTTACATAATTTCAATGAATCTTACCTAATATCTAAGAGAATACAAAGGGATTATGCTGTATAACTCTGCGGGGAATATTTATAAACAGTGTGGGAGAGTTTATAAGGGCTTAAAATATATAAAAATAACCATACAAACATATGGTTTCTACTTCGTGGATTTTCACCTATCGCGGGGGGGTCTGGAACGCAACCCCCGCGATCAAGGAGGGATTACTGTACAGAGTATCAGGATTAAATTAAAGTGAAGTTATGAGAAGGCCATGTTAAAGTAATGTGTTTTCAGCAGTGTTTTAAATTGCTCTACTGTATCAGCCTGGCGAATTCCTATTGGCAGGCTATTCCAGATTTTAGGTGCATAACAGCAGAAGGCCGCCCTCCTCACCACTTCTTTTAAGTTTTGTTCTTGGAATTCTAAGGAGACACTCATTTGAGGATCTGAGGTTACGATTTGGAATATAAGGTGTCAGACATTCCGATATATAAGATGGAGCGAGATTATTTAAGGCTTTATAAACCATAAGCAGAATTTTAAAGTCAATCCTGAATGACACAGGTAACCAGTGTAGTGACATCAAAACTGGAGAAATGTGCTCGGATTTTCATTTCCTGGTGAGGATTCTAGCAGCATTCTGCACTAGTTGCAAATGATTTATGTCTTTTTTGGGTAGTCCTGAGAGGATTAGGGTTAGGGTTAGGGAAAACAAACACATGAACTAATTTCTCATCATCTTTCAGTGATATAAGAGGTCTAACTTTTGCCATGTTACTTAAGTGAAAAAATGCTGTCCTAGTGATCTGATTAATATGCGATTTTAAATTCAGATTACAGTCAACAGTTACTCCTAAGCTTTTTACCTCCGTCTTGACTTTTAATCCTAATGTATCCAGTTTATTTCTAATAGCCTCATTGTATCCGTTATTGCCAGTCACTAAGATTTCAGTTTTCTCTTTATTTAGCTTGAGAAAGTTATTATTCATCCATTCAGAAATACAAATAAGACATTGTGTTAGTGAATCAAGAGAATCGGGGTCATCAGGTGCTATTGATAAATACAGCTGTGTGTCATCAGCATAGCTATGGTAGCTCACGTTGTGCCCCGAGATAATCTAAACCTAACGGAAGCATGTAGATTGAGAAGAGCAGCGGACCCAGGATAGAGCCTTGTGGAACACCATATTGGATATCATGTGTCTTTGAGTTGTAATTACCACAACTAACAAAGAATTTTCTCCCTGCCAGGTAGGATTCAAACCAATTTAAGACACTGCCAGAGAGGCCCACTCATTGACTAAGGCGATTTCTAAGAATATTATGATCAATGGTGTCAAATGCGGCACTCAGATCTAAGAGGATTAGAACAGATAAATGGCCTCTGTCTGCATTTACCTGCAAATCATTTACTACTTTAACGAGTGCAGTTTCTGTGCTGTGATTTGTTCTGAAACCTGACTGAAATTTATCAAGAATAGCATGTTTATTGAGGTGGTCATTTAACTGCATAATGACTGCCTTCTCTAAAATTTTACTTAAGAAGGGCAGGTTAGAGATGAGTCTAAAATTTTCAAGAGCAGAGGGGTCAAGATTATTCTTCTTAAGTAGGGGTTTAACTACAGCAGTCTTAAGACAGTCTGGGAAGACTCCTGTATCTAATGACGAATTTACTGAAGGAAGGAAGATGAAGCTGCAGCTTTTTGGAAACCCTGAACATAGACACAGCTACAAGATGGATACTAAGAGATTTATGGTGATTTTCCTTCTTCCTGTGAGAAACATCAACAACAGTAAAGTTTAATAGTAATTTCAGGGTCTTAGTGGTTATTTTACAAAAATTGTGAAAGTGGTAAGAATATTTTGTAGTTAGGTAGGGGTCAAAGCAAAAAATGAAACACAGAGTATCAAAATGCATAATGAAAGGCAAAATCCATACTCCAAAGACAAAGTCAAAAAGTCCTTTCCTTTTATTTTCTCACACCATAAAACACAAAATTTGGACACTATTCTAAGAATTCCACATTCTTTCATAATGATGGCGGTGACAGTGTGGGTCGGCTCCACACTACAAGGTCCATCTGGGAAGCCTCTGGAACCCACTATTGTCGATAACATACCCAAGGGATGAGCCTAGCAAATGAGGACACAACACACATAGCAAGGGGTAGGTGCATAAAGTGCATCACTACTTTTAATAAAATCCAAAAACAAAAAGTGTTCAGAAATGCAGTGGTTAGGAATTCAATGAATAAATAAATCCAATAAAAAGAAATGAAGGTAGAAGATAAAATCAATCCAATAAATATTCCTTAAAAATTAGGTTAAAGCTCCCAGGCCTGAAACTATCTGATGCAACCCTTTTACCCTGGCGTCACCTCCATTTATCCTGACCGGACCTTGCAGAAGGAGAGGACGCTAAACCAATATGCACAGACAACCTTCTTAAACAGTGGGTCCGGGTCCCTGCTGCTCCATGACTCAACAGCAGGGCTTCCCATCTGGACCCAGGCTTGGGTCTTTGCTGTTCATGGACCACCAGCAAGGCTCACCATCTGAGTATCTAGGACTCCTGCTGACTTCCCAGACTTCCATGGAGAGTTGCTTGCACCACCTGATCACTGCAGCTCCCTGCCTGAACCACTCAGTGGGAGTGATCCACTTCAACAGCCCCTGAGCGCTGGCCTCATGCTCTCCTCACAGTTGCCTGCCTTATCTCTCATTTGCTCACTCTCTCTTGCCCACTCCTGCACTGGCTCTCTCACCCATCTTCCTGCCTGCTTCTCTTTCCTTCCTTTAACCTCCTTTTCTCCTGTCTCTTTCTTTTCGTTCTCATCCCAATCAGTCTTACGTTTTTTTTGTTTTCTTTTCTGTGTGCCATATTCCTTTTGAATGCCTCAGTGGGCACAGTGCCACAATCACGAAATGCAGAAAGGCAATGAAACAATCAAGACAGAACACACCCTCACATGCAGGTGTGCTCCGTCTCAATCACCACACCAACCTACTGCAGCCCCATGAGCACGCATGCCCATGGAGATCGAGCAGGCTCTTTATTTATTTAAAAATGAACCAGCTGTTTCATCCCCACCATACCACAGTGGCACGGTGACAAGGACTTGTCCCGTAGCCACTCCAGCATTGTCTTGGTTTTGGGCTTTTGGTTATGATCATGCTGAAAGGTGAGCCATGGCGAGCACTCTGGAGTAGGTTTTCTTCAAGGAATTCTCTGTTGTCTTTATCTCTGACCAGTCTATAGTCGTTGCGGCTGAGAAGCACCCCCATAGCATTATGCTGTCACCACTTTGCTTCACCATAGGGATGGTACTAAGCAGGTGAGGACCTGACATAGGGCTTGGAGTTCTGCCCAAAGAGTTTAATTTTTGTCTCAATCGACCAGAGTCTTTTAAATGGTATGTCATTTGCCTTTACTCAAGAGTAACTTCCATAAACTCCTGATTTATGGACTTCTGCTGTGATGGTCATCCTTTGAGGGGTTCTCCCATCTCAGCAAATATGTTCTCAGACTTTGTTTGTGGCAAATTGGGTTCTTTGTCACTTCCTTGGAAAAGGCCCTTCTTGCCCAGTTTCTTAGCTTGGCTGGACAGACAACTCTAAGATGAGCCCTGGTAGCTCCAAGCTTCTTCCATTCACAATTATTGAGGGCACTGTGCTGCTAGGAGCACTCATAGCTTTACAATTACCTCCTTGACTTGATCTACTGTATGCCTCACCATTAAGGTCCACAGAGAGCTCCTTGGACATCATGGCTTAGTTTTTGCCCAAACTGTGGGACCTTCTATACACAGTTGTGTGCCTTTCTAAATGATGTGCAATCAATTATAAGTCCAATCAAGTTGTAGAAACATCTCAAGGAGAATTAAAGCAAACAGGATGATCCTGACCGCAGTTTGGAGTGCCACAGCAAAGGGTCTTAATACTTCAATAAATGAGAGATGTCAGCTTTTGATTTGTAATACATTTGCAAACCTTTCTGAAAACATGTCTTCACTTTATCATAACCTGTTATTGAGTGTAAATTGATGGGCAAAAATGACAGTTTCTTCATTTAAAACTGAATCTACAACACAATAAAGTGTACAGAAAGTGAAGGCACCTGAATACTTGTATGACTAAGAGATTTCAGTTTTTGATGTTTAACGAATGTGCAAGCCGCACTGATAGCATGTCTTTGCTTTGTCATTACCCGTTATCAAGTGTAGATTGATGGGCAAAAATTGGCAAATTTCTCCATTTAAAAACATAATAAAGCGTACAGAAATTGAAGGGTCTCAAAACTTCTATGAATAAGAGATTTCAGTTTTTGATTTTTAATAAATTTGCAAATTGTATTGATAACGTCTTCACTTTGTCATTACATGCTATTGAGCGTAGACTGACGGGCAAAGATTGAGAAATTTGTCCATTTAAAAAACATATAAAACAAGATATTTAAGTGACATGGAAAAAGTATGAAGAAAAAAGTAAAAAAAAAAATTTCTTGTACTAAGATTTTGATGGTCATATGTAAAAGGCATCGATTCATTAAAGTGAAATGCCTAACCAGCTTCACTATGGAAAGAAAACAACCATCCATCCATTATCCAACCCGCTGAATCTGAACACAGGGTCACAGGAGCCAATCCCAGGGCACAAGGCAGGAACCAATCCCGGGCAGGGTGCCAACCCACCACAGGACACACACAAACACACCCACACACCAAACGGCCAAGTTAGAATCGCCAATCCACCTAACCTGCATGTCTTTGGGAGGAAACCCACGCAGACATGGGGAGAACATGCAAACTCCACACAGGGAGGACCCGGGAAGCGAACCCGGGTCTCCTAACTGCGAGGCAGCAGTGCTACCCACTGTGCCACCATGCCACCCAGAAAGAAAACAACACATCATATAAAAGTTGATTAAAGTATGTAGGATAATGGCTATAACTGTAGAAAGTTTCACATTGTAAGCATTACTGTTTTTTTTAATCATTTAAGGAATCTATGCATGGTCCACATAAGAGACAGACTGGTGCACCAGTCTGCCAATCGCTGTATCTCTAATTCTGTAGGCTGATTCATCTCCATTGCTGATGAGGCCCACCACTGTTGCGTCATCTGCTAACTTAATGAAGGTGTTACAGCTCTACACAGCTGTACAGACATGAGTCAACAGAGTGAACTGAAGTACTGAACCGCGAGGGTACTGGAGGTGGTGTTTCCGATGCAGACTGTCTGTCAGGAGGCCCAGGACCCAGTTGTAGTCCTAGCAGGCCCAACTTCCTTAGGAGCTTCCCTACATACAAAGACCAGGGGTCATCCTGAGCTGACAGCACACTGCATCTGACCCAATGCTTCTTTTTTATTATGTTAACACCACAGCATTCATCTCCCAAACAGTTTATCTTAATAGTTCCTCTCTTCAGAGGAGAGTCAGGTGGGCTTAAGACAATGGGATGGGGAGCCAGCCTGCACTCTTGCAGGACACCCATGATTTTTGTGCTGCAGCAGAGATCATCTCCCCACTGCCTTCATCCTGTTCCAACATGACTCCCAGCTCCTTCTAGTCTCTTGCTCTTTCTTGTCTGGTTTCCTTGGATTTACCTTATCTCTTGGGTTCTGTTCAGAATTAGAAGTCATACTGGACTGGGAAGAAGCAGCGCCATATTGTGCACCCTTCCTTGTCCTCTCATTTTTATTTCACAGGTCTACCAATTGCTTCTGAATGACCTCCCCACTCTGTTGGTTTGCAGACATGGAGAAGTCCACATTTACACCATGGGGTTAAGAAAGGAAGGTTTGCCGTTCTGATACACCAGTTGTATTCTCACAGGACGCTGACACCTGAATGTGGTGTGGTGACTTGTGATAGCCCATGAATCGTTTAGTGCTGCAATTCAACTGAATCATTCGTTAATGCCACATTCATTGGAATCAACAATTATAAAGAAATTCATGGAAGAACAATTGGTTCTGCATTTCATTACAATTGTAACAAAATGTACTGCCATGAGTTTAAAGTGTTGGTGAGGAGAGTTACATTTACAGAAAACCATGCCTCACGCTTCAAGAAAATTAAGTTTCCTCGCCAATCCGAGAGGTGAGGTTCTTTTTTTATTATATAATAAATCAGCGGAAGCTCCAGCCGTGTTCTTTCTTCCTCTGTGTTTATTAAAGCTATTTTTTTTCTGGGGGTTTCTGTGATTAGATTTGCTGTCCCGTGCGCAGCTTTCCTTTGACAAAGTGCTTTTCTTGGTATTGTTCAGGAAAGCGCACACGCTGGGCAAGTTTAGCAGGAGGCTCAACCAGTGTGGCGCCGTTATCTGTGGGGAAATGGCAGCACCTATCATTTATGTGTAAAATAATGCACTCTGGCTCAAACTACTGCACCAAGATGAAAAGGAAGCCTTAAATCAGGCAGCAGAACCCCTCAAGATATCAGGAGGAGGCTGGGTGACTAAACTTTTCATCTCTGCCAAATGTTGGAGTCAATTTTCACTTCCCTGATGCATAGCTTGCCATTGGAATGGAGGTACTTTTTAGGTTTTCTCCAGATAAATGGGAGAGGTGGATAGATTTTCAACCAATGCTGATACGATGTAGTGGTAACAATTTATAACTTCTTCCATATCTAGGAAAACATAAATACACAAAATTCATTTCTTGAGCAGAAAAACCTCAAAACACATGCATAGATGCCAGAAAAAGGATCATAGAAACACCACAAAAAACTTAAAATAATTACCAGTTCATAACAGCAACTTAACAGCTCCTTTTTATTATTCTCATCTAAGGTCACTAACAGAACAGCAACTTTCATACTCTAAGGATTAGAACTGTAACTAAGGGCAGAAACTGTCCAATCATCACTGAGAAGAATGTTAGCCAATGAAACAGACTTTTGAAGCTTTGGAATGCTTGGGCACAATTTCATTGGTCCTGATTAGTTCATCCAGGAGGCGTCTATGCCATGTTGAGTGCTGTAGGCTTTGCTGTACACGTATTTACACAGCCCTGCTCCTTTTTGACATTAATATTTTAATAACTGCTGCTTGATTATATTTTATCAATGCAAAGGTTGGCAAGATTCTCTGACTTAAAAGTCCAAATACTGCAGTCTGAAAAAATGAAGCAAAATTAATAAATGTCAGATTAAGTCAGAATGTACATGACAGAGTCCATGTCACAGCAGTGAACTGGTTAACAAACATCATATTCACTGGAGGCCCACCATGTGAGCAGCGCAATGGTAAGATAGATACTATGGAAGCTGAGAGGGGACATCATTTGGTTTTGTTTTCTCAAGATAGCAGAATCATTCTTTCGAGGAATTGCAATTCCAGTAGTTTTTTTTATTGTTTTCTTGAGATAACCAAATCATTTTCTCAAACAATTCTAATATCATTAGATTTTTCATAATTTTCTTAAGATAAAGGAACTGTTTTCTTGAGAAATTGCAATGTCATTAATTTTTTAACGGTTTTTGTTAGATAAAACTGTTTTCTTGAGGAATTGCCATATCATTTGTGTTTATTGTTTTCTCAAGACAACAGAATCATTTTCGCCAGGAATTGCAATATCATTAGTTTTTTTAAAATGTTATCTTTTTTTTTTAGATAATGGAATCATTTTCTCAAGGATTCGCAATATCATTAGTTTTTTATTGCTTTCTCGAGATAGCAAAATCATTTTCTCCACGAATTGTAATATTATTAGTTCTTTTTTATCATTTTTTCAAGATGACATAATCATTTTTATCGAGATAACAGAATCATTTTATCAAACAATTGTAATGTCACTAGTTTTTTTTTTTTATAACTAGGGGGCTCCACCCCCTGCTCGCTTTGCTCGCCCACCCCCGTGTTTGGTTTACCGGATAAACAATACAACACAAATTATTTTTTGTATAGCCCAAAATCACACAAGAAGTGCTGCAATGGGCTTTAACAGGCCCTGTCTCCTGACAGCCCCCCAGCCTTGACCCTCTAAGAAGACCAGAAAAAACTCCCAAAAAAAAATCCCTTGTAGGGAAAAAATCAAAGAAACCTTAGGAAAGGCAGTTCAAAGAGAGACCCCTTTCCAGGGAGGTTGGGCATGCAGTGGGTGTCAAAAAGAAGGGGGTCAATGCAATACGGTACAATACATAGAACAGAATAAATCCTCAATCTATACTAATAAACGGCAAAGCCCTCACTCACTCACTCACTCACTGACTGACTCATCACTAATTCTCCAACTTCCCGTGTAGGTAGAAGGCTGAAATTTGGCAGGCTCATTCCTTACAGCTTCCTTACAAAAGTTGGGCAGGTTTCATTTCGAAATTCTACGCGTAATGGTCATAACTGGAAGGTATTTTTCTCCATTTACTGTAATGGAGTTGAGCTTGACCGCCGTGGGGGCGGAGTTTCGTGTGACATCATTACGCCGCCCACGTAATCACGTGAACTGACTGTCAACGCACTATGTAGAAAACCAGGAAGAGCTCCAAAATACGCTGAACAAAACATGCATTATATAATTGAGAAGGCAGCGAAACATTAAGAAGCGAGCGAGTGACATACTACCATATTCATCAGTACAGCTACTTCGGAAACAAAGCGAGGTATAAACCTAAACTTTAAATTAACTTAATAGACAGGCTGCCGCTGGTGCTTTTCGTGCCCACGGGTAATGCAGGATACAAGTTTAATGAGAGGACGCAGGATATAAACGAGAGTTTTGATCACTTTGTAACTAAGTTAAAATTGCAGGTGAAGGGGTGTGCTTATGCAAATTCTGAGAGACTGTGTTTGTGGGGGATTGACAGTTAAGGCGGGTGGGGGAGTCACGTCATCATCTCCCCTCCCATTTACCTCATTTCGCTCTGAGCTGAGCTCCGCGGCTAACGCCGTCTTCCGAAGCAACTTCGTCACACTGCCACCAAATACAGAGAAATCCACAAGTTAATACACACTCTGTCTCTAGACTTTCTCCACACTGAATCCTCCAGGCACTACTTACAAAAGGTTACATTGACAATCGTGTTACGTTATTTTTAAAATGTTTAATTTTCTTAGCACAAGCACAGCTGAGAAGCTTCGATGCATGTGCTCCATAATGCGTTAAAAAATAATGCATTTAATCACACTTTGCATTACAATCAAAGGGGAACTTTTGTTAATGCATGATTTCCTGGTACACCGATAACATTGATCAGCGCATCCCAATTCATTTTAGCCTCGCACCACCTTGGTTTGAGAAGAAGTATGAAAAAATATGAGGTTAACACACAAAAACAGATCACCAATTCAAGCTTTATGAATAATCGATTCGCCATCAATAATTGTTTTGGTAAAGCCACACTCAGTGCAATCCTCCTTCCATTTTATAATTTTTCCGCCACTAGCCATGATTAAATGAACGGTAAAAAAGTAAGAGCGAAGCGAGGGTGACTTATTTAGGCAGGCATGTATATGACAGCAACACTCATGACAATCATGTTACGTTATTATTAAAATGTTTCCTTTTCTTTTTCATTACTTCTTTAACTCATTACTTCTCCGCTGCGAGGCGCGGGTATTTTGTATATGAATGACCTCCAAAGAGCGCGGAGACTTTTGATCATGTGAACGTGTCTGCAAAAACTGGCGTCTCCTACCCAGCCAAAGTCGAGCAGCCGGCGCGCGCGCATAGCTGTGCCGGCCTTTCACACGCTGACTGCGCTTCTGCGGCAAAATAATATTAAGGCGCTTCGCACTTTATTTTGCACGTATACGATTATGAGGTCGTCAGCTCTTATGAAGACACGCACAGGAGTGAAGGACTGACAGTGCCATCACAGCCGATTAATAGCTGGGACGTCTCACCAGTCTGCACAAGACCCACCGCGACTATCCCCAAAAGGCGCTCATATCGTCAGCGAACACATCCCTCTATACTATATAAAAGAAAAGTATACACACACACACACACACACACACATACATACACACAAATTATATATATGTGTGTGTCTGTGTATGTATGTATGTATATGTGTGTGTATATATGATGTAGATAGGTATGCATATATATATATATATACACAACAATTACATAAACATAAGTTCTTTAACACAGTACTTCTCCGCTGCGAAGCGCGGGTATTTTGCTATATATATATATATATATATATAGATATAGATATGGGAACAACACTCATATCAATGACAAAACAATTACATTAACAATCATGTTACGTTATTTTTTAAATTTTTCCTTTTCTTTTTCATACCTTCTTTAACACACTACTTCTCCGCTGCGAAGCGCGGGTATTCTGCTAGTACAGTATAAAAATAAAAATTCTAGAAGTACGGAGTAGAATTTCACATTAGATGATATCATATAATATGATTTGGATTTGTTTAGAGTCCTGGAGACCTCATTCATTAAGCTGCCTCTCCCATTTGGCCATTCCACAGCTGAAATAGCGCTAATCTGATGAAAGGACCCCTCTTTCCCTTAGGCAGGCAATATACAATTTAAAGAGATTGTTATTTTCTTGGGAATTGTTACATATGCATTATTTTCACTTTTAATTTAAAAACTCTTGTAAAAACAATACTTGTCCTTTATTTTCGGCCCCGTGCGTGGTTACATCTCTTCCTCACCAGACGTATAACGCTGCTTGCGTTGTGAAGGGGAGGGGCGGCTAAACGCATGCTAAGGATATGCCGTCGCATCATCTGCTGTCTTCCTTCTGCTGGCAAGCTGCACGTCTCTTGTCGTTGTTTTAAGAGCTGGGAGCACATGATGCTTTTCTGCCACAAGCAATCCAACAACTGCTAGGGTTAGATGTCTGTGGACTAGTTTTAAATGATGGCTCACTGCCTGGTCTCGCGTGACGTTGTAAAAACAATAACCCCGGACGTGGTTAAATTCTTTCTTGCAGGACGTATAATGCTGCTCACACATGGTGGGGGAGGGGGGCTGCTGTCGCCCTGCCCTTCGATCTTTTTAAAGCCTTTACAGCCGCTCTCCTTTTTCCTGCTTTCTGTCTCTGCTGCTCGCGTTGTGATCACTTCTCCGTCATCATAAATATACACCTGACCGAATTGTGTTTTCTTTGAAATTAAACTTGTCGTTGCTTTAACTGTTGCAGGTCCACAGATTCTCATAGTGTATGTTCCATTATTGTGTAAATCTACGTTTTGTGCATTGAATGATGTGCACTGAGACACCTGTATCTGTGTGTGCCGCTTCCCTTTACACTACTGTTTTTTTTTTTTTGCCCCTTCTCTTTCGTCTTGCGGCTCTTTATTTGTCTTTCATGACCTTAACGTGAAGATCACGTATCCTCTACTAGTCATTCATTCCACGGGATTTTTTTTTATAATAGAGAGATTTTCTTGAGATAACGGAACTGTTTTCTTTAGGAATTTCAATATCATTAGTTGTCCTTTTTTCAATATAACAAAATTGTTTTCTCGAGGAATTGCAATATCATTAGTATTTTTTATGATTTTCTCAAGATATTTTGAGAAATTGCAATATCATGAGTTTTTAATTGCTTTCTCGAGATAGTGGAATAATTTTCTTGAAGAATTGCAGTATCATTAGATTTTTGTATTGTTTTTGTGAGATAACGGGACTTGTTTTTTAAGGAATTCCAAATATCATTAGTTTTTTTTTCATCATTTTCTGAAGATAACAAAGTTGTTTTCTCGAGGAATTGCAATATCATTAGATGTTTTTATCGTTTTCTCATGATAACTGAACTGTTTTTAGAGGATATTGTAATATCATTTTTTATCGTTTTCTCAAGATAACAATCATTTTTTTGAAGAATTGAAATACGATAATTTTTTATCGTTTTCTCAAAATAACGGAATCATTTTCTTGAGGAATTGCAATATCATGAGTTTTTTTTTATCGTTTTCTCAATATAACAAAGTTGTTTTCTCTAGGAATTGCAATATCATTAGACTTTTATTACCTTCTTGAGAAAGCAGAATAATTTTCTCGAGGAATTGCAATATCGTTAGATATTTTTTATCATTTTCTTGAGATAACAATTTTTTTGAGGAATTGCAATATCATTAGTTTCTTTTTATTGTTTTCTTGTGATAATGGGCGTTGAGCTTATTGGGTACCGTATGATGACTGGATTGCGATCACTAAATGTCTGGTGTATGAAGTACAATCATGTTTGGAATAATAGAAAGGAAGAAGAAACAGAAGACTCTGAAAAAGAGGACCTAGTTACACTTGGCACATGGACAGCTATGATAAAATTACAATGGAGGATGAGAAGTGGGTTTGCCCCAAAATAACTCGATCAGATCTCAGTAACAAAATTCCACTTATGTTAGCTGTTGCAGTTTGACACAAAGCAGTGCAAAGCAGACATGCAACAAATCATCCAGCAAGATTACACTGCTGGTATGCTGCATATAGGCTTATATTTGTGTACATACCTCAAGGGTTTTATCAGTTACTGTCATGTGGTAGCAAAATCGCCAGGAGCAAAGGTTAAGTTTTGTTTGCTTGAGATCTTGAGAAAATTATTCCATTATATCAAGAAAACAAAAAAAGAAATCATAACATTACACATCCTTTCTCAGCTTGCATATGATACACAATTTAACTCCTTTATTTTGGGGGCTAGCCTGGCCATGCTTCTTGCGTAAGGCAATTAAGCTATAAAATCCATTTTCAAATCAATAAGTAAATGTTAGTGGCCCGCTTACTGCATTATGACCTGTGGAGTGAGGCCCATCAGAGGTGTTACAGAAAAATCTGCTGCTTCCAGAGGCTGAAGCTGTAAGCTGTCATCTTTTATTAGGAAATGAAAAAAAAAAAATCACATTGAGCTGAATGCCTTGTGGCCAGGAAACGTGTTCTGAAACTAAACGTATTTTCTGAGAATGATGCCTTCAGCCCCAGGGCTAAACCAGCCTTAGAAATTGATTTCAATTGAGGATCATGCACCCATTGTTTCAATAATTGCACTTTTATGAAAGAAGATGGAACATTTGCTCCCCAGACACAGAATTGTAAGTGTGCCTTTTCCTTCAGTGCTGCTCCGACATGTCCTGTTTATCCAGGGCTCATCAGCTCTTTTAGATATCGCCTGTGTCACTCTCCCTGCTTTTCTCTTGTCACATTCAGAGATGCTCGGTAAAGTGGACCGTGACAAAAACTGACACATTCTGTTGTCTTTTGGTAAATTGGCAGGTGATGAAGCATCATTGTAATGTTAATGTTTGCGTTCGTGGGGGGGGTATAGGGGGGTTTGGGTTAAGTGGCAACACGATCAGCATTTAATTAGGAGGGTCCACAAAGTATTGGCTGCCTGTTTGGATTTAATTGGCTTTGTGGCACTTGCCTGCTATTAAAGCTGAACTGAGCTGAACTCGGGGTTGAACTCAATTTGCCTGTAGACACACCAGACTAATAGAATTGTGCACACAAGGAGCAGCATGCCGGATTACTCGCACTGGCATTAAGCTGACCACTGTTGTAGAAACTGGCCTTGACACTTGAATACAAATTTTAGTACTAGAATTTTAATTTAAAAATATAGAACAAGTGCCAATTAGTCAATTCCTTCATTTACTCATTCAGGGTTAAGCTCAATTAATCCAGATCAGGGTCATGGGATAAAATGTCAAGAAATGTAGCAAAAAAAAAAAAAAAAAAATTATATATATCGTCATGCTTGGGTCACAGAATTGCACAGAAAACACAGGAGGTTGTAGAGACAGGAACTTTATTCAAACAAACATGTCTCTTTCAGAAGTAAAACAAGCTCAGTATGCAGTTAGTTCTCGATTAAAGAATAGACATCATAGGGGAGCACAACGGGAGCGGGGCCCCCAACAGGAGCAGAGGATGACCGGGGAAGGAGAGAAAGAAAACAAAGCAATCAGCCAAAAACTGACCGACAGCTGCTGTTCAGGCTTTTAAATATATGGAGCACCACGTGACAGAGCAGCCACAAGTAAGCCCAGCAAGTAAAGGAGCAATGTGAAGGTAGTCTGTTAGCGTTTTTAGGAGGGGTTTTTTGAGAGGTGTCCGTGTCTTCTAGGGGTGCGTTCAGCCCTCCAGCTCACACCCCCTCTGTCAGCTTTATTCACATTTTCGTGAATTAAGCGACTCTCCAAACCAGGTTCAAACAGGTGTGACAGCACAGCAGCATTAACGTACTCAGAGCCAGGTCGATGCCTGAGAGATATTCATGAGATGAGAGTTCATATGTTTCTAATGATATAACCATTGAAGTGGAGCGTGATCAGTCACTAATGTGAAATTTCGACCCCATAAGTAATAATGAAGCGCTTCCACAGCCCATTTAATCACCAAACATTCTTTCTCAATAGTCGAATAATTGTGTTCCCTTGGAAGTAAATTTCTGCTCAAAAATGTGATAGGGTGCTCTTCACCATGAAAAACCTAAGACAAGACGGCGCCTAAACCAAATGCACTTGCATCTGTCTGTAGAACAAAATCCTTAGAGAAATCGAGATTCCGCAAAACCAGATAAAAAGACAAAGCACAAAAGGAACGTTCACAAATGTCTGTCCATAAAACAGGGTGGTTCTTTCTTCCTCTAGTAAGATCAGAAAGAGGAGCAGCCCTACTTGCAAAGTCAGGGATGAATCTTCTATAATAACCGGCAAGCCCCAGAAAAGCACGAACTTGTTTCTGCATTTCTGGATGTGGGTAAGCAAGGATCTCTTCCAGTTTTCTAAATTGTGGCCGGAGTAAACCCCTGCCCATTGAATAAACCAGAAAATGAGTCTCAGACATACCCACTTACATTTCTTAGGGTTAGCTGTCAAGCCAGCCTGCCTCAAGCTTTCAAGGACAGCCTGAAGACGTTCTAAATGCGTTTGCCAATCATTGCTGAAAATCACGACATCATTGAGGTATGCCCCGGAATATTCGGAAGGAGGACACAAGATCTGATCCATCATACAATAGAAAGTTAGAGGCGCGCCATGAAGACCAAATGGGAGTCTATTAAATTCATAAAGTTTGTCAGGCACCTGCCAGTAACCTTTTGTGAGATCTAGCGTGGAGATATAGTTCGCTTGACCCAGTTTTTCCAACAGCTCGTCAACATGGGGCATTGGATAAGCATCAAATTTAGAGACCTTATTCAAGCGCCTGAAATCGATACAGAAACGAACCGTACCATCTTGTTTTGGGAATAATACAACCAGACTGCACCAATCACTTTTACTTTCATGAATTACCCCCAGTGCCAGCATCTTCCTCGCGCACAATATTCCATCACATTTCTGGGATCCGAAACTGCCGCATCTGCACCCTAACACTGGGTTTAGTAGTGATTTTGTGTTCTGCAAGGTTAGTCACACCTGGCAAGTCCGAAAAAACATCAGTGTTCCATTCAATCAAAGATAACAATTCTGTCTTTTGTGAGTCAGTCAAATCGTCACCAATGGCAACATTGGTCTGAGAGACAGCAGCCAAGGAAGTATAAACCCCCTGTGGGTCATGCCACTCCTTCAAGAGATTAACATGTAAAATCTGGAGTGGTTTGCGCCAGCCTGGTTTTCTAACCTTATAATTCACCAGTCCCATACACTCCTCAATAATGGCAGGGCCGATCAGCAAGGGTCATGTGCAGGAATCCGAAATGGCAGACCAAACTTTAAAGTTCTGACCATTATATTTTAAAGAAAGCAGCACAGTCTCATAGTCCTTAACATCCCCATGTACACAGCGTATGTTCACAGTCTCAGTGCTACACGGGAATGTACTGCTGAGGCAGTCACGTCTGACAATACAAAGGTCAGTACCTGAGTCCAACAAGGCAGGGATCTCGCAGCCCGCTAATATCACGCAGATCATTAAGTGGTCCTTTTTCAGTGAAGTAGAAGGAACATGGGAGCAACACCGACCTCCAAGGACCGAGCAAAGGAGAGGCGACATTCTTTGGTGAGGTCTCCGACCTGATCACACCAGAAAAATCTGCGCTCGGCACCAATACGGAAATATGCACGTCGGCGTCTACGACCAGGAGCCTCTCCAGATGTGGTCACATCAGCAACAACAGGAGCCTAGGATTGTCTTTCTGAGGAAACTGGATGTTCAGTTCCCTGAGCCCGCTGTTCATTGCAACGATCTTGGACAGGTTGTGAGTGTGCTCCTGGCAAAGCAAATGCACCACCCTGTCTTCAAGTAGCCTGGGAACCTTCCAATCATTTGTCGAAAGTGGAGAACGAGTCAACATCATGACAAAAAAACTTGTGGCGGAGAACTTCAGGAATCCCTGCCAATACCACATCATTGGCTACTTTCTCCACAATCCGCTTGATCGAGTCCCCCTCAAACCAGCTGTGAACGAGATGAATTAAATCCTGCAACTGAGCACGAACAGGGCGATCCTGGTCCAGTTTTCACTGGCAAAGTGCAGATCCCTTAGCCAGACCCAGAACATTCACATCGTCTTGAGAATCCATCTGTGCAATTACTCCTGGAACCACTTGTCATGCTTGGGTCACAGAATTTCACAGAAAACGCAAGAGATTGTAGAGACAGGAACTTTATTCAAACACTTCAAACAAACATGTCTCTTTCAGAAGTAAAACAAGCTCAGTATACAGTTAGTTCTCGATTAAAGAAGAGACAACATGGGGGGTGCACAATGGAAGCGGGACCCCCAACAGGAGCAGAGGACGACTGGGGGAGGAGAGAGAGAAAACAAAGCAATCAGCCAAAAACTGACCGACAGGTGCTGTATATATATATACACAAGGCTATTCAAAATGAAAGAGCAGATTTCAAAAATTTTTTCAAACAAACTGTATAAGACAGAAACACATTCAGCACCTCACTGGATAGAAGAAAGTTCAAAGTTTAAAAATTTAACTTCAAGAAAATTCAAATGACTTCATTTTCATGCAAGATGGTGCCCTGCCTCGTTTCCACTTGGCGGTCCAACGTTACCTGAACGACACCATTCCAGGATGATGGATTGGAAGAGGTGGACAACAAGATCCTGCCCATCGTCTATGGCCTCCCAGGTCTCCACACCTTACCCCCTATGATTTTTATCTATGGGGTTACATTAAAGAAAGAGTGTTTGTTCCACCTATGCCCGCTAATCTTCAAGATTTGACACATCAAATTGAGTTTGCTGTTTTGTTTTGCAGTCATTATGAGTTGGGCTGTGTCAGGAGTGGGCTAAGTCTGCACTCCTTATCAGGCCCTTGGCCTGGAAACAAACCCCGGGCAGGGCGCCAGCCCACCGCAGGGCAAACACTAACACGTACTTGTATAAATGTTGCATACAAACATAAAGTAAGAATAGCAACATTTATAACTAAGGGCTTAACAGCTGAAAGCTCAGTAGATTTACTTGTTGAAATATAACATTTACTTTAACATTCCCTGACAAAACGTTACTTAAGTAAATGGTATATATATACAACTAGAAAAAGGAAATAACTTACTGGGATTGCCTTCACAAGGGCTAACTAAGCAGGATGGCAAAAGATTGCTTTAGAGAACAAACACGCTATCCTTGCTGCTGCTGCACTCATTTTCTATTTCCTGTCACAGTGGCTTCCTGTTTCTGCACTAGGCGTTTCATGCTAGGGTTATAAAAGTGTGCTAAATAGTTAGAACTTAGCTGGCAGAGTAAGAACAGCGAGGATAACTGTAAATCTTCTAGCTTCATGGTCAAAACTGGTTCAAACAATTTGTTAAATATACAAAGGAAGAGCAAAAAATTTTGAAAAGAACACAAATTAGGCCTAAATGAGGTAGAAGGATTGGCCTAAAAAAGGGAAGCCAAAGCAAATGATACTAAATTTGTTATTCAGTACTAAAAATTCAAAAACAGAAGTGCTGATTTGTAAAAAAAAAAAAAATAAATAAATTTGGGTAAAAATAAAAACAACTAGATTAACTTTAAGATACTGGATTAACTCAATCACTGGATAATTTTTCCCTACCAGTCTCAGTGACATTCTAATGGCACCATCTCCTCAAGCTCAATATAAAGGCAGAGGGCGGTCCCACAGTAATGACATCATGGTGGCACCACCTCTTGAAGTTCCACCCACAAGACATAAGCAATAGATTCAAATTTCATCACACAATTCCTAAATACTATATAATAAATAAACATCACAGTATTAACACACATTACATAAAAGCAAAAAATACACATTAAAAATAATCATTCAAAAATAAGATAAAGAACAATAAAAAGGAAACCAGGGAATAAATAGGGATCTTTTTCAAAATTTCAGGCACAGCATATAAAGTCCCAATACAGAATCCCAAAAATCTTGGTTGTAAACAGAGCAGAGATTTAAAAATGTCAAATACACAGTCCCAATCTGAAATCCAGTGGTGAGGTCAAGAACAGAGCAAGGGTTCAAAAAATCAGTAATCAGAGTCACAAAACGAAATCCAAACACGATGTTAAAAAACAAAGCACAGGGTCAGAAATTCAGAAAACACAAGCAATAGTAATAACAATAACACAGAAACTCACCAAAACTCTCCACTCCTTTGTGTGTTCACTGAACAACAAATAATCATGGGGAAGGCCTCCCTTAAATAGGGTGGAGGGCCTTTCCTAACAGTGAAGAGCAGGTGCCCCCCCCTTGTGGGACCACCCAAAAAACACAAGGGACATAACTAAGGCCCTTCCCCTTTCGTAACATTTTCAAGTTTTGTACCCCATAATTCCAATGAAAGTCATTGTTAGTAATGTTTTGTTTCTTCTAGAGGGAGGCTTCACTTCAAAACTGTTTTGCCTTACCAACTCTGAGATCCAAAAGAGTTTGTTTCAGTGATTCAAGAGGTTCCATTTAGAGGCATTCCAAAGGTCCATGTGGCTCCAGCTAGGGGAACTCCAGAAGTCAAAAAACTTCACGTCCTGCCAGTGGTACAAGTTGATGCTTTGCCAGATAGAGGCATTCCAGAATTTTTCCAGCTTCAAAATTACTGCTGGTGTGTCGTAGTCCAATGCCCTGACAGGGATCATTCCAGAGTTCCAGGTCCCTTCAGAGCAGATGCTTTTGAGTTTCTGTGCTCTCCTTTGAGAGGAGAAGTTCAAAAGATTCCAGCCACCCCTCTGTCTCAGTGTCTTCACTCTGCACCTCCCATGATCCCTAGCCAGCACCTACTGGTTTTGAGGTAAAACAGTATCCTCAGTTGCACCTTCTCAAGGGGGGGCATTCCATTGTCTTCAGCTGTAGCTCCAGGTGTTTGTCTTCAGGACAACACAGTTTGCCATTTTGTTTTGCAGTCATTATGAGTTGGGCTGTGTCAGGAGTGGGCTGAGTCTGCACTCCTTATCAGGCCCCTCCTCTCTGAACTTGTTGTATGGTGACAGTTGCTATGTAGCAGTCATGTGATTGACAGGCTGACATTTCATAGTGGAGTGTAGCATTAAAGGCTGAAGTTTTGCCCTCGTGACAAACATTACCTAGGGTTTTGCTTGATTTAGTAAGTTTGCTTAGTGTTTTTATATTTTTACATTTTTGCAAAGTGTCCAACATGTGCTGGTTTGGCTTCCTGTTTTAAATCTATTTGGATTTTGTTTTGGCTTTTGGAAATGTTTGTGTGTGTGTTTGTTATATGACCTCCTGCTTGTATTTCGGACCCTGTTTTACTGACTAGGGACATGTTAAATTCTTTGTTTCATAATTATCATCATGTCTTTGTGATGTGCTAACCTGGATTTGCATTCTTTCTTGAGTTTATTGGAGAGCTGTACTGTATTGAATGTTGCTCAGTGCCCCCCCGTCTAACAGAAAGTCAGCACTGGGAGACCACATTGTGTGTGCTCCCTGCCATTGTTGGCCCGTACCTAATTCTGAAGTCTAAAGCAACTGAAATACAGAGAGAGAGAGTGAGAGAGAGAGAGATCCTCAGTCCTGTTGCTTTTCAGTCCAGTTGCTGTTCATCTCCTTCACTAGGTGGCACTGTGCAATCAGTTAACAATCTGTTGGCATAACGGCTCTTCAGAAGATGTTTAAGATTTCTACATAGCAAAAATTTAGAGAAAATGTACATTCTTACTAAGCATTATCAATCTTCTAAACCCATATATTAAAGTTAAAAGTATCAGGGAATTAATGTTTATCAGAATCCAAATTACATTTAGAGGCCAAATATGGACGTTTACGAGGAATTTAACTCTCCCCGTATTGTTACATGACAAATGGATACACAATTGGTAAAAACCCACCTAAAGTGTGAACATACAAGTTCTGTCCAAAAAGAAACCAAAATTCTTAAGCAGGGCGCCAACGACTCCACATAGCAGACTCGTGATGGTGGTGGAGTGTAGCGGTGGCCTTCAACCTTTAATATTCATGCTTGCTTGATCACACAATGATTAGTCACCGAGTACATGCAGTAGAGTGAACTTGTCTCCTCTGCCTTTTTGTGATTTTGTTTTTGCAAGTTGAAATATGAAGGATCTTAAAGTGCAACGTGTTTCCGTGAAATTCTGTGTGAAATTGGCAAAAACGTTTACAGGGACTTATCAAAAGTTACAGCAAACATATGGTGAGGATTGTGTAAGCTGAACACAATGTAATGAATGGTACAGAAATCGGGCTGACGATCCCAAAACCGGACAGTGATCACGTTGAGAAAGTGCGTGCTTTGATTTGTGAAAATTGTCACCTTACTCTCCGTAAAGTTGCTGAAGTAGTCGGTGTCAGTAAAAGTTGGTGTCACGCCATTTTTGACTGAAAAACTGCAGATGCGTTGTGTTGCTGCAAAATTTGTGCTGTGTCTCTGATAAGCAAAAAAAGCAAACCGTGCCACGGTCAGTCAGGAGTTCAAAAGATGACAAAAACTTTCTGAAACATGTAGGCAACAGGTGATGGGTGTAGAGCACCAGTGGACTTTTTTTTTTTGATCCTGAAGTTGCAATCAACCCAAAATGGTCACTGATTTCAAACGATGGAAAATTCACCACTGGATCTACGTGATATTCCATAAAATGAGTTCCAGGGTGTATTCCTGAAATGGAAAAATCATCGGGAACGGCACAGAAATAGCGCAGGGGAATACTTTGAAGGAAACAAGTCTGATAAAGTTGTTAGTATATTAATACATCTTTTTTAAAATTTTGATTTCTTTTTTGGACACAACTCATACGCCTGCATAGCACAAGGTAGGGTAAGAAATACAGTCACACGCCGATTTACGGCTGACCGAGTTGAAGTCATTCTTACTTACAACCAATGTTCCCTGTAATTTTTTTTTTTTTTTTGCTGATGAGTGGGTGTGAATAAAGATGTTGAGCTTGTATTTCCACTTTACGACCAATTTCTTCAATCCCACTACACTACATGTAGAGCTTTCTCCCCATGAAGTTCTCATTGATCGTCCTGAAACACCAACAAATGAACGATGAACGTGATGCAACAAATACCGCGAAGCACCAAACACATGATTGATCAGTGGAGTCCTCCATGACGTATCGAGTGATCAATGCTAAGCACTGACACATGAACGACATTTCGGCAGCACAGTTGCTCTGTTGAAGGGGGAGTGAGCTGTATGATAAGAGCTGAGCGCCACATCAAAGGTGCTGTGCGGCACCTTAAAAAAAGGCCACTGAGACTTGAATTTCTGCCACTCCATATCAGAAATTAAAGTGTACATACGGGTGACCCACACCAGACCCACAGAACCTCAGTTGCAATGACCCGTACACTTAGGGCCATAGGGCCAAATGGCCAGCCCCAAATGGAACGATAAGTCGGCATATGACTGTAATGAATGCATACTGAGCTGAACAGTAGGATCATGTAAGAACATTGCAAGATTTTGGTTGGGCTCTACCTGGAAAAGGACAGCTGAAGTAACCTTGTATGAGCTTGATGGCCTGTGGGAAGAAACTGTTCCAACATCTGCCTAATCTGGTGTAGTTTGATCTGTAATCTGATCTCGGAGTTTAAAAAGATTATGTCCAAGATGTGAGGGGTCGGTGATGATTTTCCTGTCCATTCCATCATTCAGGAATAGTGCAGGTCCTATAAGCTGGGGTTTCTACATTCATATAAGCAGCTTTTCAAAATCAATAAATGAGAGTGTCAGCCTGACAGCCCACTCTTGTTCTGTTTTGCATATAAAATCATTTTCAACAAGAAAAGGGTTTTTGTCCTCGAGATTACTTTTGTCACACAGAGGTTGTTTCTTTCATCTAAAGCACATGCCGCCCACATATGCTGATTTGAGTCTGGAAGTTCCCTCCTCCATCAAGAGGCAGTGCTACCTGAAAATGGAGGCAGGCCCACTTATTGAATTTGACTTGATTCAGGCTTTTGTAGTTGCCTTTAGCTCCCTACTTACTTCTGTAGCCCAGTTATAGATTTTGTGTGGTACACATTCACATTCTGGCATTTAACTGGAACCTGAACTTCATGTACAGTTAAGAAGTCGCTGTGCTACCCTTCTAAGACAAGTTGAAGTCTTAGTAATCAACGTAGGCCTCAGTGTTAATGTTTGCAGTACACCATCTATTGGAATGTACGTATTTTGTAATACATCTAGTATTTTGTCATTCCAACTGATGGCACATCACAAACATTTGTACTAACAAATGCATTAAAAGCATGCTGCACCATCGGTTGGAATGACAAATGCAATGTATATGTCTTTGTTATATGCCATTTAGCAATGGGATTCATGAAAGCAGTGTTAATGTTTGTAATGTATCATCTATTTAAATAACAAATGCAATGCATATGTTTCTGTTGTATGCCATTTTGCATTAGATTTGTAAAAGTTGTGTTAATGTTTATGTTTTGCGATCTGTTGGAATGACAAATGCAATGCATATATCTCTGGTTTATACCATCGAGTATGGGATTCATGAAAACAATATTAATGTTTTTGATTCTCCATCTGTTGGAATGACAACTGCAATGCATATGTCTATGTCTTTGTTATGGGATCTGTAAAAGCAGTGTTAATGTTTGTGATGCACCATATGATGGAATGACAAATACAATGCATATGTCTCTGTTATATGCCATTTACTATGGGTTTCGTGAAAGCACCATCTGTTGGAATAACACAGACATTGATACCGGAATGCTATACAGAAACACAGACACATGCCCTTTTATTAAGGTGAATTGTTTATTGTATTGTTTTCATTGCCAGTTTGTTTCTCTTGGGGCACAGCCATCTTTGTGCAGCTGTAGCCAAAAGATGGCAATGATTGCTACAGAGTGCAGTTCTGGAGGTTGCTCAATTACCATCAATGAATGAAGTGGTGCAATGGATGCTATTGAGGTCCAAGTAACTCAAAAGGATCCCAAGAAATTATTGCGGAGCCTACCAGGCCACCCCATGTACTTTTCTGGCAAACTATGGCACCACATAACTAAAGTGAGGTTAGGTTCGCTGCCCATATAAATTACCTCAACCGGCTTGTTTTCCAAAGCTCTCATTTCAAGCACATGTATTCAGGAACTTCATTGTCGTGAAGACCTAGTCTGACTTAATAAAGTCCATACAGACCCAAAACAGACTAGCTAGTCTTCTCTGGAGAGTTGGTGGAGGATCTTGAAGCTGAGATGTAGAGTCTGGAATATTGTTTGCAGCATCAGAAATGGAATGAAGAAAGCTAAAGAACTGCTTCCTCTGTGGCTTCTCCATCTGCTAAGGCCCATTGGCCTGGGTTTGCAGTCAATGGTTTAACTTCAGGGGAAGAATGTGGCAGAACAAGTTGTTACTGACCTCTGGTGAGCATTGTGAGGAAGGACTGATAGCAAGACTGGACAGGTCAAGGATGGACAAGAACAAGGGGGACCATATAGAGCACCCACAGAAGCTGAGGTCCATTATATGGAACACCAGTTGCATCTTTGGTAAAGGAAGGAAAACTGCCAAGAGACTGTTGCATCTACAGCAGCAACACCACCTCCACTTCAGAACAAGTCATCCACCTGAAGCTAAGCATTTTCTGGGATAGCCACTACTTGGATAGGAGATCATCTAGGAAAAACTTGGGTTGCTGCTGGAGGAGGTGTTGGTGAGGCCAGCAGGGGATGCAAACCATGTGGTCTGTGTGTGGATCCAAATTCCCCAGTGCAGTGATGGGGACACTGTGGTGGAAAAATGGTGTTGTCCTTTGAATTAGATGTAAAACTGAGGTTGTGACTCTCTGTGGTCATTAAAGAGTTTCACAAAGAGTAAGGTGTATCCTGTCCTGAATAAATTGCTCACCTCAGCCTGGTCATTCTGGCCCCCAATCAACCCCTGTCTCTAATTGGCTCACTATCTTTCACCACTTCACCACCTAATGTGTGGTGAGCATATTGGCACAAAATGGCTGCCATCACATCGTTCAGGTGGGTGCTACACATTAGTGGTGATTGAAGTGGCTCCCCACTCACTATGAAAAGTGCTTTGAAAATGAGAAAAAAAACGTAAATAACTGTAAACAATTATTTAATTATTATCCTCTTTTTGACAACCAAAATATGTTAAATGCTACTCATATAATTGTGATAAGTTCACCCCTCAAAGTGAGAATAATGCCATTGGGATACAAAGTGCAATGTTGTAGAGCCCACTCTTGTCTGTGATGTATCGTCTTTCATTCCCTAGTCTGACACTCTTACTCTGAATCCATACTCCATGTTGTTTGCTTCCTCATTATTGATGTTTCCACATAAATTGAACAGGTTTGACACATCCCTTCAGTTCCTGAACTCTTGCACAGTCTTCCTGTAATTTTTAAGGCAAATACAAACTTATTTAGGAAGAATACCGTGACCATCACAACTCAATATAGAACGCTGAGATATTTAGAAGACTTATATAGTGCAACTATTTCTGTTTTCTGCCAGGCCACTATAACAGACAAATGTCTTCCAAGCAGGCACTATCCATTTTAGCGTAATCCATGACTCTCATATTCCCACAAGGGGCCACAAAGGAGGTATTTTAATATGTTTAGTGACATTGGCCAAAGTAGGAGTTTATTTAATTTTCAGATTGCCTGCTAGACACCGGTGCAGTGGATCCTTCCCTATGTGGCTACGGTATGTTAAACAGCCATACTGATCAGAGCCACTTGTCTAATTTGCCCCGTTCATCAAATCTCTGCTTCCAGCATGATTTGAGCTCTGAGACAGTGACTCATTGTTATACAAATAGTTATACACTTATTCATTTATGCTTTACAGGATTATTGATTCTCAGACAGTTGCCCTTTAGCAGTTGTTTTACCTGGTGTTCTGCCAAAGCAGTATGGTCATATGAAAGTAATTTGCAGTTCTGTCATCAAAAGGTAATTTTCTTCCACATCCATCCATCTGTACCTACTTTGTTGTATTCAGAGCTGCATGAAGCTGGCGTCAACAGACATAAGGTGGGATCCAGCTCTGTATGAGCCAACAGCCCATCAGAGAGCAGATACAAGAACACTGACTGGTCCAAATTAAACTATAGATAGATAGATAGATAGATATGAAAGGCACGATAGATAGATAGATAGATAGATAGATAGATAGATAGATAGATAGATAGATAGATAGATATGAAAGGCACAATAGATAGATAGATAGATAGATAGATAGATAGATAGATAGATAGATAGATAGATACTTTATTAATCCCAAAGGGAAATTCACATACTCCAGCAGCATACTGATAAAAAAACAATATTAAATTAAAGAGTGATAAAAATGCAGGTAAAACAGACAATAACTTTGTATAATGTTAATATTTATCCTCCCGGGTGGAACTGAAGAGTCGCATAGTGTGGGGGAGGAACGATCTCCTCAGTCTGTCAGTGGAGCAGGACGGTGACAGCAGTCTGTCGCTGAAGCTGCTCCTCTGTCTGGAGATGATCCTGTTCAGTGAATGCAGTGGATTCTCCATGATTGACAGGAGCCTGCTCAGCGCCCGTCGCTCTGCCAGAGATGTCAAATTGTCCAGCTCCATGCCTACAATAGAGCCTGCCTTCCTCACTAGTTCGACCAGGCGTGAGGTGTCCCTCTTCTTTATGCTGCCTCCCCAGCATACCACTGCGTAGAAGAGGGCACTCGCCACAACCGTCGATAGAACATCTGCAGCATCTTATTGCAGATGTTGAAGGACGCCAGCCTTCTATGGAAGTATAGTCGGCTTTGTCCTTTCTTGCACAGAGCATCAGTATTGGCAGTCCAGTCCAATTTATCATCCTGCTGTACTCCCGGTATTTAAGTCCAGAAACATAATTCTTACTGCACCACTGCCTCTGTCCAAGTAGGAGAGGGATCGGTGTAGCATACAGATGATGGCATCTTCTGCTCCCACCTTCTCCTGGTATGCAAACTGCAGAGGGTCGAGGGCGAGGCGGACCTGTGGCCTCAGGTGGTGAAGCAGCAGCCGCTCCATGGTCTTCATCACATGTGACGTCAGAGCGACAGTTCGGAAGTCATTCAGCTCACTAGGACGTGATACCTTTGGGACTGGGGTGATGCAAGTTGTTTTCCAAAGCCTCTGGACTCTCCCCTTTTCCAGGCTCAGGTTGAAGATGCGCTGTAGAGGACTCCCCAGCTCCAACGCACAGGCCTTCAGCAGTTGTGGCAATACTCCATCTGGACCCACTGCTTTACTGGCATGAAGTCTCCTCAGCTCTCTGCTTACCCGGGCTGCTTTAATTGTGGGTAGGGATGTCTCTCCTATGCTGGTATCAGCAGAAGGATGGGTGGAGGGTGCAGTACTCCGAGGTGAGAGTGGGTTAGGATGGTCAAACCTGTTAAAGAAGTTGTTCATCTGGTTTGCTCTCTCAACATCTCTCTCAATGGTGACACCCCGCTTTGAGCTGCAGCTAGTGATGATCTTCATACCATCCCACACTTCCTTTATGCTGTTATTCTGCAACTTTTGCTCCAGCTTTCTCCTGTAATGCTCCTTGGCCGCCCTGAGCTGGACTCAGAGTTCCTTCTGCATGCACTTGAGCTCATGCTGATCACTGCCTTTAAAAGCCCTTTTCTTCTGGTTCAAAAGGCCCTTGATGTCACTTGTAGTCCATGGCTTGTTGTTAGCATAGCAGCGTACTGTTCTTACTGGAACTACAATGTCAATACAGAAGTTGATGTAGTCAGTAGTGCAGTCAACAACCTCCTCAATGTTCTCACTATGTGACCCCTGCAGGATATCCCAGTCCGTAGTTCCAAAGCAGTCTCTCAGAGCCTGCTCTGCCTCAGGGGACAACTTCCTGAATGAGCGTGTGGTTGTAGGTAGCGCCTTCACTCTTGGCTTTTAGTGAGGCTGAAGCAGAACCAGGTTATGATCTGCTTTCCCAAGCGCAGGCAGCGGGGTGGCGCTGTATGCGTCTTTAACGTTTGCATACAGTAGGTTGATAGTTCTATTTCCCCGGGTGTTGCAATCCACATACTGGGAGAAGGCAGGTAATGTTTTGTCCAGCATCACATGGTTAAAATCTTCAGTGATTAGCACAAGCGCCTCAGGGTGCTCTGTTTGTAGTTTAGCAACAGCGCCGTGGATGATGTCACCTGTTATCTCCATGTCCGCCAGAGGAGGGATGTAAACAATAACAACAATGATGTGTCCAAACTCTCTGGGCAAGTAAGACTTACGGCCAACAGTTCGATGTCCCTGCAGCAAGTGGAGATTTTAACGTTTACATGTCCAGAGTTGCACCACCTTGTATTCACATAGAGAGCAAGTCCTCCTTCTTTCTGCTTCCCGCAGATATTTGCGTCCATGTCCGCTCTAACTGTGCTAAACCCGGGTAGCTCCACGTTAGCATCTGGGATGTTAGTTGTTAGCCACGTTTCACAAAAACACAACATACTGCATTCTCTGTAGGTCTTGACATTTTTCACCAGTGCAGCCAGTTCGTCGATCTTATTTGGTAGTGAGTTCACATTTCCCAGGATCACAGAAGACACTGTCATGATATAATGAGGGGTGTGCCTCTTTCTCAAGTCATCATCTTTTTAAAACCATCATTCGGTATCTAGTTGGGTGAAACCTTTCAAATCCTCATACCAATACAACCTCACTATACCTTCCTCTTTATATTTTATGGAGAGCTAACAATTATGTAATGCTCCCGGATTTCTAAAGAATGTCTTGACTTTCCTTTAACTTTCTAACTTTTGACAGTACATTTTTTAACATGAGATTCATCTGGAAGTGACATTGCGCAACTTGGTATTTGAGGTAACTTTGTGTTTCACTCCACAGCTCAAGTGAAATACTTTATTTATTTCCTTTTTTCTTCTAAGTGAAATTGGAAGTTATGGATGCCCAGTGAGAACACGGGGTGTCACTTAAGGACAAGGCAAGGCAAAATGTTCATTCCTTTGGAAAGTGTGGCACTTGGAAGAAAATCGCAGCTACAAATAGATGCTGGATGCTTGTTTTGATTATGCAGGCCAAGGACAAAAATTGTCAGCCATTCTCTCAAAGAATAATAAGAAAATCCTTGAGCTAGAATATAACTAACAGAGGCTACAATACCTGCAGGATGTTTTTTCAACAAACGGGCAAGAGAAACAGAAGAAAGTCAAAGGGTTAAGAATGATTGTGTCAGCTGCCTTATTAGTTTGGATTTTAGCTCTTCATTAAAGTTTGTATTTTTCATAAATCCCACTAACAATGCCATTCCTATGATACATTCGCGCTACTTACCCAGTGAGTCTTTCTTTCCAGGAGTTGCCCTTGAACAAAACGTGCCGTGCTTGATGGAGCCGCACACCCCACAATGTCCAAGGGTGGCAGGACAAAAGCTCAATTGTGGGTGATGTTTAGAAATTGGATTTAAAAATGCAAAGCAATGCCGCGAGTTGACAATCTGCTGTAAAGAGTGGAATGAGAGAGGGGAGCTCCTCCGCTCTCCGATTACCAATGGCTTTCGGTTGACCGGCTAATTATGGTATAGAAAGATAAAGAGACTGGAGGTGCGGAGGTGATGAAGTGGAAAACAGGTGAAAGCAAATCCAACTGTGAAAGATAAATAACAGGCTAGAAATACAGGTAGGGAATGAAAAGATTATAGAGAGCATCTCACGGTGTTACATTGCAGCCTTATCTTGTTATTATTGCTTCTATTGTTTTTGAGCTATTATTTTTCACGTTTCTTTTTATGTTATTTTTTTATTATTGTTTAATTTCGATATTAAAAATCAGACACATTTTTTTGTCACACTGACTGATCCCCAGTTCCCTTCATTGATAGACTTCAGCAAGGTTTGAAGAAATGTATCTAACAAGGACACCTCTGGAACACTTCTTGCTTGGTTTCTTTTCTGGTTGCTTTCATTGGTAAACCCATTTTGGCTATATTCTCTGTTATTTTGTTGTTATTTCACTTTTCTTTTACACTTTCAAGGTGAGTGTTGACAACAATCGACACAAAGAATTGAAGGCTAACCGCCAAGAAGAAGCACCATGAGATAAAGATGAATTGCCATTCATTTTCATTGCAGTTTTGATAGAGGATTGCAGGAATCATCAGGAAGAAGGGGTCCTTTCATCAGATTGGCTGGCCCAGCACTGTTTCAGCTGTGGAATGGCCAACTAGGGGAGGCAGCTTGATGGCCGAGGTCTCCAGGACTGTAAACAAATCCAAATCATATTATCTGATATCATCTACTGTTAAATTCTGCTCCATACTTCTAAAATTTTTATTTTTATTCTGTATTGAGGATTTGTTCTGTTCTGTGTATTGTATTGAATTGTATTGACCCCATTCTTTTTGATACCCACTGCATGCCCAGCCTACCTGGAAAGGGGTCTCTCTTTGAATTGCCTTTCCCAAGGTTTCTTCCATTTTTCCCCTACTAGTGTTTTTTTTGAGAGTTTTTCCTTGTGTTCTTAGAGAGTCAAGGCTGGGGGGCAGTCAAGAGGCAGGGCCTGTTAAAGCCCATTGCAGCATTTCTTGTGTGATTTTGGGCTATACAAAAATAAATTGTGTTGTATTGTATTGTATAGTATGACGTCAAAGGCTGGCAGCTGTTGAAGGAATCTGGGTAATAAAAAGGAGTTTGACAAAGCAAAAAAAAAAAAAAAGAAGAAGCCTCTAAAGATTTAATAAATTCTGTAAATAGAACAGAACTTTGTGTTGTGATGTCCTTAAAGCAAGAGGTTTACTGTCACCCTCTCCCTTAAAGGGCATTTGTTTGAGTATTTTGGACATTTAAAAGTATGTTTTGAACTTTAAAAGCCAGTGCCCCATTTTGGGTGCTGTGCAGGCCTGAAAGCCTGCCACAGGAGCTTAGGGTTCGGCTGCCTCAGGTGAGGCCTACTTTGGAGTAAACTGGCCTTTTTGTTTATTTTATGGCCTGCACGTGCTTTTGCTATTTTTGTGTTACAGATTTTTTTAACACAAATAGTTCTTTTATGAATGTATTTGTTTATTTTAATGTGAAATAGTCTGGATTCACTTTCCTAGTGAATGCCTTCATTGGCAGATGTTGTTCTGGTCTCTTGCTTTAAAGAGCTGATCTTGTTCTTTTCCTCTGAGTCCTGCTGTAAGAGAGGAACACTCAGTTATATTCTGTGGGCAGCATCTCTAGAGAACAATATTCTATGCAGTAAAATATATGACCAAGCAGTATTTCTATTTCTAAGTAGCATGCCTTGGAGGTGCAATAAGACATCATGGATGATGATATATTACATTACTTATTTGATGAGGTTCTCCTGTAAAACCACACTTTGACTCCATCGAGCAGAATGATTTAATGGCTTGATTGACTGTGAATCAAATTAATATCAGAGTTTGTGTGGATTGATCCCGAGTGTGGGGAGAAATAACTGTGAGTCTACTTTTGTGACAGTGGAGGAATTCGGAAGACACTAAGCTGGATTCATTAATATTGTGCTTATGTTATGTCTCACACTAGGAACAGCAAGCCAGGTGAATGGAAGTAACCAGGAGAAGATCTGTTAAGCAAACCAAGAATCAAGGCCTGTCTTTCATCTGATCAAAAGTAAGAAGCAGAAGGCAAACATCAGGAAAGCAAAACAGCACAACTATTCACGGGCACAAAAGGTTTTTTATTTAGTTATCCACAAAACTCAGAAGTTGATACGTCTAACATGGCAAATTTTACAGAGATGCCGGGGTTATACAGTATAGCATGAAAATGATACCAAAACATTTTTAATAACTGAACACATAATGCATTTTATTACTACACGTTTGTGATGCTCCATCTGTTGGAGTGACAAATGTTGTACATTATTACTGCATGCATTCTAAAATGTGTTTCAATAGATGGTACACTGCAAATGTCAACGCTGAGGTCTACATTGATTACTTAGATATGTAACACATCGAGTTCATGATAACTGAACATAAGATCAGATTACAAATAGGTGCCAGAGTATGAATCTGTGCCCCAAAAAACTCATCATGAGACTTCAAAAGTTGAGAAAGAGTGCTCCACAAACCAAATATTAAACTATGTGAATCATGACAGTTTATGTTTAACAAATGCCTTTGACATCTGAATATTTAGGATCTTCATCCTTCATACACTTCCTTAACTTCTCCACAATACCTTAATTCACCCAATGCCTCTTTCAGCAAAGTCCCAATTTCCCTGATGTTAATTTACAATTCACACATCACACTCTGTGGGCACTGTCTTAGCTTCTGTGATTTCCATTTGTTTTAGAAAGTGCAGAGTGTGTGCACCCTTCTCCCTTTTCTGAGTTCCATATCTTTAAGAAGCGTGTCCCTAACCCAAACTCTAACCCTAGCTCTCCCAACCGCACTGTTATACAGCGCCATTGATTTAAAAACTGTGCCAACTCATGAGAAGTTCAGGTCCACACACTTTCCCAAATTCTCCAACATCCGTATTTTTGGAAATTGGATCCACCATGTATTGTCACTGTCATAATTCTTGACTGAACCACTATTTGTGGTTTTATTCCATTTCATGCATTTATTTTGGTTTATGTTAGAAGTTTAACAAATGAGAGGAGACAATTCAGTTTATCAAGCTCAATTCTTTAGCCAACAGCTAAGATGTTCCACTATCTCATCCAAATACTCCGTCTAGGTAGTTTCTTCCAGATTTCTAGAAGTCTTTGCGTAAAGAAGTGCTTCCTGGCTTCAGTCTTAAATACACTTCTTAATTTCCACTTGTGTGCTCAGGTATTCAATTCACTATTTATTTCCCTGAGTCTGTCAGAGTAGGACATGTCCTTAAATCCTGGGATCTTCTTGGTTGCTCACTTCTGCACATCCACAAGTGCTGCTATGTATTTTGTGCATTCTGGCGACCAAAGCTACAAGTGAGGAGTCACTAGTGTATTACATAGTCGAAGTATACGTTTTTATGACATTGCCTAACATTTCATTTGCCTTTATATTCACTTCTGCACATTGCTTAGACCAGGGGTGTCAAACTCAAGTCCTGGAGGGCCGCAATGGCTGCAGGTTTTCATTCTAACCATCTTCTTCATTAGTGACCAGTTTTCGCTGCTAATTAATTTCTTTTGCCTTTGTTTTAATTAACTTGACTCAGACCCATAAGTTCTTTCTTTTTCCTTAATGAGGAGACAAACAATTATGAGACACAAAACAAGCTGCCACATCACCAGCTAACCACATTATCTGAACATAAAGAAAGGTGAGGGCCTCAGTAAGGTTGATCTCTCAGTACACCAAAACATCTTGATGGTGTTCTTAGTAAAAAAAGAAAATCAACAGTTTTGGAAACGTCTGCTGTGGCAGAATAAGAGCAGCAACAAGACGTGGAATTAAGTAATTGGTTTAATTAACAGCAAGAAATGGCTTCTTATTAAAGAACTGGTTGGAGTGAAATTGGCAGGAGTTTGAAGCCCCAGTTTAGCTGGTCATCTGTTAGCTCATTTCACATCTCATTTCTGTTTGGCTGCCATTTTATGAAGAAAAGAATCAATTTAGAGCACTGAATCCTTAAAAACAGGGCTATTAAAATGAAGGGAAAACAAGTTAATTAGCAGTTAAAACTGGTCACTGATTAGGGAAAGGGTTAGAATGAAAACCTGCAGCCACTGTGGCCCTCCAGGCTCGAAGTTCGACACCCGTAGCTTAGACGATGAGAATATGGTGTCACCATAAACTTCTAAATACCAATTTATTGTACACTTTTATTGTATTGTTACTACCATATATACTCACGCTTAAGTTCTCCCGCATGTAAGTCGGGGTTTGATTTTACAGTATAATTTCTGGTATTTTATTATGTTGGATGTATAAGTCGAAAGCAGAAACCTCATGCTGTTGGTCCAAGAGATTATGATATGCTAACACACACCTGAGAGAGTAACCACGGAGCACACAGCCTATTTTTTTTTATGTATTATGCCTACATGACCACACAGTAACACCCAAACTATTCCGAAGTGACGTTTGCATTGTTTTGTGTTTTTTGTATCTCACACCCTTATACACCTTTATCGTAAGAGCATCCCTTATCTACGATGGAGTGTTCAATTAGAAGAAAATATGAAAGTGGTTTTAAATTAAAAGTTATTGAAATGGCAAAAGAAATTGGTAACTGCACTGCTGCAACAAAATTCAATGTGTCTGAGAAACTGGTGCAAGATTGGAGGAAGCAAGAAGATGTGAAAAAAAATGTAAGTGTTGCATTTTTGAACGGGCGTATAAGTCGGGGTCTGATTTTAAGATCTATTTTTTGGGTTTCAAGACCAGAGTTATACACAAATATATACCAGATTTTTTTATTACCTTGTCGATTATTTATTATTTATTTTTTTATTACCTTGTGAATTTCCCCTTGGGTGTGAATTTCCCCTTGGGATTAATAAAGTATCTATCTATCTATCTATCTCTCTATCTATCGATGATGTAGTCATGTCGACATATTTTCACTTATTTTCTTCTGGGTGTTCTTAGCATTCTCGCTAATGAACGTGTGGCTAATGGTGGCACTGCTCTTTTTTAAATTGACATTGAGAACCTTTAGGTGATTTCGCAGGTTAGTAGGTGTCCAAGTTTCTGGATATTTAAAAGAATCAATTGTAGGGATAGGGATAGGGCTAGTATATTCTGGGAAAGGTTGATAAGGCTGAGAGAGCTTTATAGTTTCTTTTTGACCTTCAAGTTTAGTTTTTTTTTTTTTTTAAATTGTGTTTTGGGATTTAGCATTGGTGCATTTTGATTTTCCAGTATTAGAACTTGAGTTGTTTACTGACCAGTTCTCTGTTTAATCCCACTGTCTTAATTTCCTGATCCATAATTTTCAAAAATTATTGTCCATTTCAATATACTATCTTGTATGTGATGTCCTAAAGTCTTCCCAATGTCAGAGTTTTAGATGATGTTTGTCACCACTGTTCTAATGCACCCTATACCTTCCGAGGCAATTTTGCCATTGTCCTAGCACACCTAATATCTTTAACAGGCAACATTGTCACTCTCCTAGCACACCTCATACCTTTGTAGGCAAAGTTGGCTTATTTCTAGCACACCTTATAACTTCACAGGCAATGTTGCCATTGTCCTAGTGCACCTTATACCTTTGCCAACGTCAGTGTGGTCCTAGTATACCTCATACCCTCATGGGCAATGTCGGAGTGTTCCTAGCATGCCTTATAACTTCAGTGGCAATGTTAGCGCTTTAAATTCACAAACAACAGCAGTGTTGTTTAAATGCACTTTATACCTTCACGGTGTCACTCACATGTGCATGGGAGACAATCTAAAGGCTTGGGTGATGGTAATACCCCACCAAGACAGGAGACGGCGCTGTGTAATAATGAACTCTGCAGAAAGGAAAACTGATGGGTTTCCATCTTTGATGTCACCTGGACCTGTCTCTTCCTCATTGCTGGAAGAACCACCATCTTGGTCCATCATCCTGAGAGGATGAAAGTCAGAGGAACACTTGTTTAGCACTTTACACATGATTTTTTAAATTCTAAGATCTTTTAATTGTGCAGGGTTGGCAGCAAGGTTCCCCAAAACATTGTTTTGTCGTCTTACTACAACAGATAAAGTCAGTGTAGTTCTAACACACCTTATAATTTCACAGGCAATGGGGACGTTGTCATCTCACACCTTATACCTTTACTGACAACATTGGTGTGCTCTTGCGTACCTCATAACTTCACTAAAGGTTTTGGTGTTGTCCTTGTACACCTTATACCTTCATGGACAACATCAAAATGGTCCTAACACACCTTCATAGGTAACGTTAACATAGTCCTAGCACATTTTATAACTTCACTGACAACATTACTGTCCTAACGCACCTTATACCTTCACAGACAATGTAGGTGTGGTCCTAGCACACCTAATACCTTCACAGATAACATTGGCGTAGTCCTAGCACTCCTTTAACTTTACTGGCAGTGTTGGCATTGTCTTTGTGCACCTTATATCTTTAGAAATATGTGGTCCTAACATATCTTATAACTTCACTGACAACGTTACTGTCCTAGCTCACCTTATACCTTCACAGACAACGTCGGTGTGGTCCTAGTGTACCTTATAACATCACTGGAAATGTTGCCATTGTCCTAGCACCATCTCCCTATACTGACATGGTTGGTTTGGTCCTACCCCACCTTATACCTTCACAGATAAAGTTGGCATAGTCCTAGCACTCCTTTAACTTCAGTGGCAATGGTGGCATTGTCCTTGTGCAGCTTCACTAACATGTGGTCCTAACATACTGTACCTTATAACTTCAGTGGAAATGTTGGTGTTGTCCTACCGCACTTTATACCTTCACAGACAATGTCAGCATAGTCCTAACACACCTTATTTCTTTAGTTATTAACTAGGTCCCTCCTTTGGAGCTTCAAACCTTTTTTCTATTTCTCTTGTTTCTTCTTTTCACCCAAACCCTAACCCTATCCTACTACAGTATCTCCCAGTGTCTTCTACATGCACTCTCACCATTTCTTCAATGTCTGCATATTTACTCAGTGTGTTTGACATACTTTTTCAGAAATTCTTTGATATTTGTTTATTTAAGGAATGTTTTCTGCATATGATTTCTTAACTTCTTCCTGATATCTGAGTCTTTGTGAAGTCTTGCTTATGACTCACTTATTTTTTGAAGTCAGCAGAGTAGGCTCTTACAATTTCAACAAATTGTTTCAATCTGTTTTCTCAAAATATCAGTATTAGAGCAGGTTATTGAATGTCGGAATGGTTGTGGGTCATTACAGCTTAACATGCAAGCCTTACCATACTGTCTCTCTTTTTAAAGATAAGCAGGTGCTTAATACAGACAATGCCTGAAGAATAAAAGCTCATTCATATTTGTGTCTCTTGGGGTCAGGATAGATTTTTGAAATATGGATTGATTTTGAAGCATTAATTAGGGCCAGTCAAAAAAAAGGCTTACTTTTTAATTCTGCACCCTAAAGTTTTTTTTTAAAAAGTCAAGTCTAATTAGAACATTAGAAAATCTTTGAAGAGAACAAGCCATTTACCCCAGTGAAGCTCACCAATCCTATCTATCTACTATCTCCAGATAGCATCAAGTCAGGATCTGATGGTCCCTAAAGTCCTACTGTCTACCACACTACTTGGCAATTTATTTCATGTGTCTGTAGTTCTCCATGTGAAGAAAAACTTTTTAACGTTTGCGAGACATTTATCCTTAATAAGTATCCAACTGTGTCTCTGTGTTCTTGTTAAACTCATTTAAAATAACTGCCTGGATCCACTGTACTAATTCCTTTCATAATTTTAAAATACCTCAAGAATGTCACTTCTTAATCACCCTTTGATTAAACCAAAAAGGTTCAACTTTCCTCAAAACTCTTACCTTGTGATTACTCACAAAGCACTTGGTAGATCCATAAAAATGCAAGCCATACACTCACAGGCAACATGTCGGCAGGGTGGCAACATGTCGGCAGGGTAGCAACATGTTTAACTTGGAATATAAATGGCCTCAAACCAACATGCCAGATTCACACTGTACTGTATAAACAGCCAAGACAATAATGGAGTGGCTTTAGGACAAGCCTCCAACTGTTCCAGAGTGGCCAAGCCAAAGCCCAGATTTAAACCTCCTAGAACATTTGTGGAGAGGCCTGAAGATGGGCATTGGCAGACTCTTCCCATCAAACCTAATGAAGCTTGAGATACATAAGAAAGCTCGTACATTAGAATATAGGACATTTGACCGATGAGAGGGGGGGGTATTTTCTGTACGTCGCTTTAATCATCCGAGATCAGGTGCCTCATTTTAGATAAGTTAATGCTGGTGACACTCATCCGGGATAGGTTGGTTTTTCAAACGCAGCGGTGTAGTAGATTAGTCTAGCTGGATCTAATCATCTGAGATGATTGCGCGCGCTTGCGCTGATTGAAAAGCCCATATATATTGAGTCTAGAAAACATGATCAGCAAGTCTTTGATAGGCTGCAACAAAATGACGAAAGAATGGGCGCATTCTTTCACACAAGCGGAGCAGGACCTGTTACTTGAAGGATATGAAGAATTTCAAGAGTTAATATGTACAAGGGGTAACACGGCAAAAGCAGCCCAAACTAGACAAGATGGCTGTCAAAAAGTGGCCGACAAATTAAATGCGTAAGTAGTGTGCATTGTAGTTACTGAATGCAGCGTTTCATTTCCTATGTGCCACATTAATTATTATTCAATATGTCATAATTCCAGATCAAACGTGAGCACAAGAAAAACATGGGAACAGGTTAAAGTGAAGTACAAGAATATACTTCAAACTGGTAAATATTGGTATACTAGACATTAAGCCCGTTAAAATAACGGGCGCTAGAACAGTAGTGCATAAACATTTGTATGAACAGTCTATATTAAATGGCAAGGGACCTTGTATGTGGCTGTAATATGCGTCGCTGTATTGTGTGCCTTTAATTTTCTCTCTCAGTAATACTGGTTTGTATTTCCGTGAAATGCCTGTAATTTTGTCTGACAGTAATACAGTGGAACCTCTGTTCACGACCATAATTCGTTCCAAAACTCTGGTCGTAACCCGATTTGGTTGTGAACCGAGGTAAGTAATATGCCCCCTTAAGATTGTATGTAAATACAATTAATCCATTCCAGACCGTATGAACTGTATGTAAATATTTTTTTTTTTAAGTTTTTAAGCACAAATATAGTTAACTATACCATAGAAAGCACAGCGTAATAGTAAACTAAATGTAAAAACATTGAATAACACTAAGAAAACCTTGAACAACAAAAAACTAACACTGCAAGAATTTGCCCTATAGCCTTATGACCCGCTCACTAAAAACTCTTTTTTTAATGAGTTGTAAGCACAGGGGAAAAAATGAACATTTGAAAAATCTGTAATTTAATAAACCAAGAAAAGTAACATTGCAACAATGCACGCGCGCGCCTGTGTGTGTGTGTCTCTCTTGCGGGCCTGCGTGTGTGTCTCTTAAGTGCGTGCCTCTGTGTGTGTGTCTGTCTGTCTGTCGCGTGTGCGTGTGTGTGTGTGTGTGTGTGTGTGTGTCTCGCGCGCACCTGTGTGTGTGTGTGTGTGACGCGCGCACCTGTGTGTGTGTGTGTGTGACTCGTGCGCGCCTGTGTGTGTGTGTGTGTGTGTGTGACTCACGAGCGCCTGTGTGTGTCTCTGTCTCTCTCTCTACACAGGGAATGCACAGGAAGAGACTGAACACGTGCTGTGTGGCCCCGCGCATGCGCACTTCACCAGAAGACACACACACGGACACCTGGACGCACACAAGGGTTTTATTAAAGAGGATGATAACTATTTAAAGAATTATTGACATAAAGAATCTTATATAATTGAAAAACCATTAATTTGAAAGCTAATAAGAAGAAGGCAGACAAGCAAAAAACAGGTGGAGGTCCACGCGGTCCAGACCTAACTAACCCCTGCAGAAGAGTTGGCTCTCCAGCAAAATGCCTATCGTCTGGTTTCTGAGGGCATTCCAGGGGGAAGCTCCTCCTCAGAGCCAGTGGCAGGATGCAGTGGCCACTTCATTTCAGGTAAAGGATGGTCATTGCATATATTTTGTCCTCAATGTGTGCCATAGGTATGTCCCATTTAGCCCTCTTTTTTATTTTGTTTTTTTGTTGGGTCAGTTGCAGGGAATGTCATATCCCTAGAACCTGTGTCTGACCACCGAGCTATTGACGAATGTCAAATATTTGATGAAGACACTGTGTCTGATTATTCATCAGGAGGAGAGGTAAATGTTCCAAATGTTTGAACAAACTCCACTGTGATCAGTCCCATGTGCTAATCATGATATAACTGTGTTGCAGGAGCCTGTAGCCAGCACACATGTACCTTTTGGAACATCCACATCAAAAAAAGGTTGGTTGAGCCATCTGTTGTAGTTAATACGAAATGATTCAAAATGATATACTGTGTATACAATATAGAGGAAAAAAGGCATTTGTAATTGTGTATTTATTTGCAGAAAAATGTGAGGGCTCTATACAAGAGATATCTTCAGTAGAAAGTCACGTACAGGAAACTAAAAATGAGGAAAATACAGCAGGACATGGAACTTCATGAACTGAAGACAACCAAAATGAAGTTGCAGATAAAAATACTAGAAAAACAATTGGTAACAAAATTCTCTTCTCTTTCCCATGATGTGTATGCGTGAGTGTATCCTTAATTTATGTTCTCCTCCTTACAGGCTGAAGGTCCGTAATATATAATAAATCAGTTTTGTGTGAAACCACTGTTGTCTTTTTCATTGAAAATGTTGGGCCACAATTCTGTCTCTGGCAGCTCTGCCACTGGTTTGCTCAAGGTGCACTGGGTCAAGGTCATCATCAGGCTGCACCAAAACCTCAGGGACTCTCTTTTCTGATAGTCGCTGTGTTGTGTAAGACAGAGCATGCAACAATTATGTCACATGCTCTGTCAGATGCAACCCTCAGCCTTTTTAGACATTGAAATCTCTCCTTCAGGTGGCCAAAGGTCATTTCAATTCGTGCCCTTGTCCTAGACAGAGCTGCATTATACCGCGTTTGTGGCCCAGGGTTGGGGTCAGGAAACGGGGTCATTAGAAAATTCCTACAGGCATATCCCCTGTCCCCAAGCAGGATTCCATCATGATGACCTGTGGAATATGTAAAAATTGTGAATACAATACACACATCACCATGATTAATAATTAGATTATTACCTTGTTCAAACGTCCGACTCCTTAGGTGTGACTCCTTAAAAATTCTAGAGTCATGAACAGACCCTGGCCATTTAGCCTCCACATTTGATACAAGGTAGGATGCATCACAGATCATCTGAGAATTGATAGCATGTAGGTCAAACAATTTTACTGTCAACATACCTATTGGCTATTGTCAACTCTTTCAAAAAGTGACATTACCTGCACGGTAATACTGTGGAAGCCTTTTCTGTTCATGTAATCTGGCTCATTTGGACCTGATGGGGCCTTTATTCGGATCTGCGTACAATCCAGTGCCCCAGTCACATTTGGAAATCCTAGGTAATGAGAACGTTAGGCTGATTGTGAGATTCTTTATGGAACTGTGGGTGTTTTTGCCTGTGTATTACCTACCTGCAATGGCATGAAACGCTTCTTTTATGGTCTGCACACGCAGGTGTCCAGGAAACACTATGAAAACCCGAAGGAAATGTTTCAGAGCCAAACAGACGTTATGAATTACCTGCCAAACTGCACTTTTCGATAGATGTTCCGCATCGCCTACAGTATATAAAAAAGTGCCGCTTGCAAGAAACCTCAAAGCAATGCATACTGTCTGTGTGGTTGTGAGAGCCCGACTTCGCCGAGTTTGACTTCGAATATAAGGAGCTAATAAATCTTTGAGGTACAATATTCCCACCCAGGCTAAAGCGGTATCTTTTGAAAAGAATTTCCTCCGGGAGCAATAAAGGATCTTGCCGATCACGCAAAACCCTCTCTATATGAAATTCTCTTCATATAATTTGCGCACCGATATCAATTGGTCGCTCATTCATAAACGGTGAAGCCATGACTGGATGAATTCCACGCACCGTCACTGATTACGTGTGTGAGATAATCCTTGTTTACATAGAACAAACCTGCTCCGAGCAGGTTTGAGGATTAGGATGTGTTGCTATGACAACACTTCCAGCAAGAGTTTCGAAAAACCGACAGATCCAGAATCAGGCCAAATCGTCAACAATTATATCCGGCTAAGCAAGTAATCCACATACGAAAAATACCCGCAAGATCATTCAGTCCATTAATCTCATTTGTTTAGCTAATAGCTAAGCTGTCCCAATACCTCATCCACTGTTGAAACTTATCCAAGAAGACTCAAAACTGGAATTGCTGCCAAAGGGGCTTCTATAAAGCACTGAATGCTTATATGAATGAGAGATTTCAGTTTCTGATTTTTAATAAATTTGCAATCTTTCTGGAAACATCTTTTAATTTTGTTATGATGGGTTATTGAGTGTAGATTGATGGGCAAAAATGGACAATTTATATATTTAAAATTAAATATCCAAAACAGAAAATTGTGCAGAAAGGAGGGACTCTCTGAATCCCCTATATGACTTAAGCATAACCTCCTGTGACTTGTAAACGTGTTCTCTAATGTTGTAGAGAAGCTATGATGATAATAAACAATGATGGTGTCATTGCATACAGTTAGTGTGTGCATCAGGAGCTGAGGTGTGAGCACACACAGGTCAGAGCAGTGACTTTTTAATAAGTGCAGTATTATACAGTGTCAATCTGGTATGGCTGTTTAAGACCATTTACATTCCAAGTTAAACATGTTACTACCCTGACAAAATGCTGCCTGCAAGTGTATGGCTTGCATTTTTATGGATCTACTGAGTGCTTTGTGAGAAATCACAAGTGAATATTTTTATAAATGTTACCGCTATGAGTATAGCCTGTGTATGCAAATGAGCTTAGACTGTTGTAATTACAAAGACGGTCTGGATGGGAAATGTGAGAAAACCCAATAAAAGCTCTGACGCTGTTTATAATTGTGTCGTTACAAGGGTGAAATTGTCTGACCTGCAATAAACCAAACAGAGCTGAAGCTGCTCAGCGTTTTTATTCTGCTGCGACAGAGTGAAACTCAAGACTAGAGGTGTGAATATAACACAGTTGCCCACACAGGAATGCTTTAATTTATGTCAGCCCAGTTGCAAATAAATGTGGAACTTTGCAGTTATGCTTGTATCTTATACCTTTCTACAATTCTGAAATTAGGGAGGTAGCAGCTGCACTGGCTAGAATCAGTCCTGGATTAGATAATAGTCGCTTAGGTGCTAGCAATGGATTCTTTGGTGTCCCTGTGCATTAGCACCTCTGCTGCCCACACACACACACTGACAAGTCTAATGCAATATAGACAATATACCAAAAACAATTAAAGAAGGCAGTATTAAAGGCAATCAAACTTCACCCCAGGGGCCAGTAGCCATTTTCTTAAATTTCAGATGAAGGCTCATAGAAGTAAGTCACTGTTAGAATCGGAGTAGTCAATACTAACTGTTAAAGGATAAGCTCAGTATTTTTCATGTCAATATTATTTCTTCACAAATCTATACTAATAAAAGGCAAAGCCCTCACTGACTCACTCACTCATCACTAATTCTCCAACTTCCCGTGTAGGTAGAAGGCTGAAATTTGGCAGGCTTATTCCTTACAGCTCACTTACAAAAGGTAAGCAGGTTTCATTTCGAAATTCTACACATAACGGTCATAACGGTCGATAACAGTCGACAACGTCCGCCATGTTGAACTTTCTTATTTATGGCCCCATCTTCACGAAATTTGGTAGGAGGCTTCCCTGCGCTAACCAAAACCGATGTACGTACTTATTTCGATGGTATGACACCACTGTCGGCCGCCATATTGAACTTTCCAACGTTACTAATTCTCCAACTTCCCGTGTAGGTAGAAGGCTGAAATTTGGCAGGCTCATTCCTTACAGCTTACTTACAAAAGTTAAGCAGGTTGATTTCGAAATTCTACGCGTAACGGTCATAACGGTTGATAACGGTCGACAACGTCCGCCATCTTGAACTTTCTTATTTATGGCCCCATCTTCACGAAATTTGGTAGGCGGCTTCCCTGCGCTAACCGAAACCAATGTACGTACTTATTTCGGTGGTATGATGCCACTGTCAGCCGCCATATTGAACTTTTCAACGGTCTTTGTTACTTATGGGCCCATCTTCAAGAAATTTGGTACGCGGGTTCCCAACGCTAACTGAATCCTACTTAGGTACATATATATGTCCATAGCCTGCAGCTCGGTCACCGTGTGAGGCGACGTTGGGTCCCCAATCCCAACGCCTCCCACTGATAACTCCCTGCTGATAACTACAGCCTTTTTATTTAATCCACGGCTTCTCCGCTGTTTTATTGTTCATTTATTACGATTATAGTTATTGTGTAGGTATTTTAGACTTACTTTACATTGTTCAGGTACACATTTCCTTTATCATTCCAACCATACCCCCATTAACATGTCTATCGAGGTGATCACCATCGATCAAAGAACTGTCACATACCGAGTAGTTTCCATGCCCGGAGATGGCACCTACCTTTTCCATTCTCTTTGTTACATATTGCACGGCCATATCAGGCTCACTCTTGATATCCGGAGGAACATTGTGTCTTATGTATTGAATGACTGGGACAGGTTCAAAGTGTGGACTGATGACGGTACAGGAGATAATTATACTACACAGGAGCACTAGAAGAGTGAAATGCTTAAGCCCTTCACCTATGGATCTGCAAGTGAGTTGATGGCTGCCGCTGAATTGTTCGGTTGTCGCTTTCAAGTGCACCGAAATGGCCAAATATTTAACACCTTTGGACAACCGCCAATGCCTCTTAAACATCTTACATTCACAGGTGACGATTTCAGTAGTGGACACTTTGATGTTTATGAATGTTTAAACTCTCAAAAGCTGGATGTGAAGTTATCGATGAAACCGGTTGTATACTTACAACGCTTGACAGATGCCGAATGTCACTTCAACACAAGTCCTGCAAATACTGTCGTAATTGAAACAAACCATGAACCTCAAACCGATTATGACAGCAGCAATCCAAGCTGTGAGATTTGAAACAAGATTACTTTTCACATGGCCAACTGTATGTTGCATGCTCAAAAGTAAGCTCAGCGCACAGCTTGGTCATATTACAACCAGAGTGCCGAACTCACAATGTGGTATACAAAGAGATCCTTAACAAATAATTATTGGCATATTTTCCCTCAGTTTAAAAAGGTTTAATTTTCTTCTTAATAAAAATTTTAAGGCAGTACTTCGCCGCTGCGAAGCGCGGGTATCTTGCTGTATGTTATATATATGAAGGAAACCACTCCCAGGGGAGGGGAAAGTTATTGTAGAAGACTACCAATGCTGAGCTATCATGCAGAGCTGGTTTTCTTTTAAAATGGCTGAATCTCATGTGAAATTGTGTTCCAAAATCGAGCATTTTTCATAAACTAAAAAAAAATATCCCTAACCCTGCCGAATATGCCCGTTTTTCAAGCCATAACAGCTGTTGAGTATTTTATCCACGTCTTGTGATTATACTCACACTTTGTAAAATAGCCTATACATGTCGTTTTTGAACAATAAACACTAATATTATGAGATATAGCCATTTTAAAAGAAAATTAGCTGTGTGTGATAGCTCAACAGTTGTATTCTTCTTTAATAATCTCTCACCGGTCCAGAGAATGGCCTCCTTCAAATCAAACAAAATCATAAAATCATGCCACATGGTTAGTGTTGTTTTGATTTAGTTCTGTATTTATGTGAAAATTCACACAAGTGAATAGAAACCATATTGTTACCTCGAGAGAAATAGTACCAGGATTATGTAGTAAAATGATTATTTCCAGATCCCTTTTGTTGTTACGATCATATATCAGAAACATGGAATGCATGTTTTCTTTTATTGAAACTGTAAGAGGATGTATTTGATAAGTTTTAGGCTTTCATTTTCTAGTGATGCTTCATCCCCTCCATTGTAAAGCATGTGGGATTTTATTTTTAATTTATAGAAAACTCAGAACTTTGGAACACAATTTCACCAACTTCGCACTTATCCTTTAATGATTTGTGGATCTCAGCTTTTCTCGTATTTCCAGTACAAAGACAATGTAGAAAATGAACCAACCACAGCATAAGTTTACTTTCTATAAAATGATTACATTTAGCTTTATCCAGTTCTTTTTGGCCAAAACTAGAAACAAGCAACCAAAATAAGGTCTAGGCACAACCCTTATAATCATTATTACTACAGCAGGGTAATTGTTGTAAATGGGTTCATTATTCCATTTTTTGAATGATTTTCTTCATTGCTTTAGGATATCTTGCACTTGTTTGGGGTTTTATGTGCCCTTGAATGCAAATCTTGCATTAATTTTTATTTTTAATTAACAGTGATGTATTCTGAACTGTTTTCACCACTATTTTGGCTATTTATGATTGTCATCATTTTTGTCATCCTCTTGTTAGGACACCTCCCAGATTGTTAGGGGCATGTTCTCAGAGGTCGTGATCCACCAGTACGATGCCAACTAAGTTGTTTTTTTGGTTTTGACTCTTTCCTGTCATTTTTTACTTTAATTTTTGCTTCTTGTTTTGGTTTTGTTATCTTATGGTAGATCTCACAATTTGACCATTTGTCTGGCTATGCCTTTTCTCTCAGTTCTCTTTTTGAAAACCTTCCTTGACCCTCTTCCTCTCTGTGATGGCATTTCCCACATGCCCACAGTACAAACATGTTTTTTTTTCTCCCCGATGACCTCCACTTGAATTCTTCAGTAACTCTGGTCTCAACTCGCTCTTATTTAAAGGCAATTTTCACAGTCATTTTGAATTTACTAAAAAGGTCTTCTTTAATTCAAGTTTGAGAACCTGTTCTGTTATTTCTTTATCTGTTTTGTGCATTTAGAATTACTTTACTTATGTTTGATCATTATTAAAGTTATCTTATAGATGTCTTTACAGCGTCATTTTGTATCTTGTTTTTTCTCCAGAGTACTGATATTGCTTTGCCAATTTAATTTCAGCAGCCATATTATTATTAGGGGCGGCACGGTGGTGCAGTGGTAGCGCTGCTGCCTTGCAGTTAGGAGACCCGGGTTCGCTTCCCGGGTCCTCCCTGCATGGAGTTTGCATGTTCTCCCCGTGTCTGCATGGGTTTCCTCCGGGCGCTCTGGTTTCCTCCCACAGTCCAAAGACATGCAGGTTAGGTGGATTGGCGATTCTAAACTGGCCCTAGTGTGTGCTGTGGGTGTGTTTGTGTGTGTCCTACGGTGGGTTGGCACCCTGCCCGGGATTTGTTCCTGCCTTGTGCCCTGGGATTGGTTCCAGCAGACCCCCATGACCCTGTGTTCAGATTCAGCAGTTTGGAAAATGGATGGATGGATATTATTATTAGCAATGATGTTCATTGCTGGTCAAGAGATTTGAGGGTATTGTCACATATAATGTCATGGCATCACCATTAAGTATTTTATTCAGGTCTATGGCCTAGTCCACAGATACCCCGGCATTTTTGTATACATTTTGCCCTTTTGTCCATATGCAAAGTGCGTTTTAGGTGAAAGTGTCTAGGATTATTGTTGTCCAGGAGAAGACGAGAAATCATAGACAAAAAAAGGGAAGGCAAGAGTAAAAAAATATCATGAAGCAATTAAAACAAACGGGAAAGATAAAAATCAAGAATCGATGTGTTCAAAACAAGAAGATCAAAACTCGATACAATGGGCTTACTTGTTTTGTAACTTCTTAGCAATACGTAGGGTCACTTCAGAGGTCAGGTCGATACTAGGGCTTACTCGTTTTGAAGCTAACTACCACTAATCATGAGGGGATTTTTGTACCCACCTGTAAGCATGATCACTCGGTTTCATTTTGCATCACAGCCATATTTATGTGTGACGTCACAAGCAGGAAAAAGCAGTCACAAAAATCAAGGCGGTAAAAATGATGATTTTATTATTTTGTATTTGAATGCAAAAAAAAATGTAGGAATTAAATTCTATGCATGCAAAAATATAGTAAACTGCAAAATACACATTGGCCTATCATTTCCACACAACAACTAATTCACACTTTGACCCTAGACTCAAGAAGCAAAGTTTGATACTATTTTTAGCAATCTTTAGGGTCGCTTCAGGGGTCAGGTGTGAGGTTTCAAAATTCAGGTGACCACACAAGGACTTGATCTGCCTGTTCATAGTCAAATCTATTTTTTGAGGTGATTCTGGGCTGCCTGCATCTGTCTCTGACAATAGCTGGGATGCCCTATGTTCCACTTCTAGGTCTCTTGCTATTGCCCTCCTGTCAGTCCTCCACAGCTACTCTGTGCTTGGATGCTCTGGAAGAATTCACATTAAGGACAGCAAATATGTCTTCAGGGCTCACTGCCCCCTTCTAACTCCTACCCAACCACATTAACATGAATGGGGCTATCTATTTTTCTAGTATGTACAGTAATTCTCTTCCTTTAAATATATAAGACACTTCCTCGATCAAGTGCCATCCTGCTGTTTTTTTATCCATGGTAACAGATTCCTCATGCTGTATGAATTCTCTTCATCTGCAATACTTTTGAATTGTGTGCGGAATGGGCAGCATTCTCTTCAAGAGATGGTGAACAATGCCAGCCGACTGAGCTTTTGCCTGAGAAATGGCTTTAGTCTGAGCTGCTATTTGTATGTTTCTGGCAGGTTAGGGTGGAAGCTTGGAAGCAAAAGAAATTCCCTAAATCAATAAAAATTATCTATCTGTTGCTGGTTTAACAATCTACACTACCCTGGGAACTGTAATGGAGTCAGTGATCCTAAGAGGAAGTGCCCAGTGCGGCTCTTATTATATGTAGAACACAATCTGATAGGTAAAGAATGAATAACACAAAGCAGTGAATGCGCATGAAAGTCAACGTACACCTCCAAGTAGAATAAAGACAAGTCAACGGAGCAGTAAATTGAGAATATGAGCAATAACTGATACTCCGAAGCACTGTGTCTCACCTCTGGTCCTTGTGCCTGCTATTTGAGAATTATGGTTGTAACCGAATCTAACTTAAGAAACCTTTGGTTTTTCACCTGAAATAAAACATAAATAAATGAGCACTGTCTAGTATGGTGTAGGGTATAAGAGAGGAAACAGGAGAGTAAATACTGGGACACCCTAAAAACAGATTACTTGGCACTCTACGATTATCTGAATGCTTCTGCATAAGGGGGCTGTGTTTTCTCAATTATTATTACTCAGGTCAGGTTGGGGAGCATGCACTAGTACAGAGCGTTGCTGCATCCACCACATGACGAAACAGCTCAGGATCCCGGTTTGCAACCTCCCAGGCAGACATGCGGTCCAGTCCCAACCTCTGGAAATGACCATCTATCTGCCACAGCCAGGTGTTATGTGGGCATCCCCATAGTCTGGTCCAGCCACTTGGGTCCTCAACAGTGATGATCATGTGAGCCGGGTCACCCACGGGGGAATCGCGCTACTTGGCTGTAGAGCTGCAACTGAAACTCCCTCACAATGCAGGTAATGTGCCTCATTCGGGAGCAACTGCTCATTACACACAAAGTCAAACCAACGGTACCCAAGGATTTTCCGGAGAGACACAGTACCAAAGGAGTCCAGCCTTCATCTCAGGTCACTGGATAGCATCCATGTCTCGCAATCAGGACTCTTAAGACTTGGACCTTCGTCCTTTTGCAAAGATTTTAGGAGTGCCACACACCCCTTTCCAGTTACCTCATGACTGAGCATGCTCTCCCAATCTGTCTACTGACTTCATAGAAAGAGTCAACAGAGACATGAATGTCACTACCGAGGTAAGTAAACCTCTCGACAAGGTCAACACTCTCTCTGCAGACAAACACACTGCTGATGGCTGCGCCTAAAAGGTAATTAAAGGCCTGGATCTTAATTTAATTTAAATTAAATATGTAATTTAATTGTTATTACTCCTTCTATTATTATTATTATTATTACTATGAGCTCCACTAACTTGCAGCTGCTGGACACTGGGTTTGACTCTCAGGCTGATTACTGTCTTGTCAAGATAGAACTCCATGTTTGTGTGTCAATTTGAGATACCGCTTAAATAGACACCTGAGCCAACCATCTCACCTTATAGATAGACAACAAATCTTTTTTTGTTAGGAAGACCCAGAAAAGCTGGAACTCTTCATGTGTGGTCTTTCAAAGCACTCATGCAATAGGTGTGTTAACATACAATGCACAAAGCACCTATTGCAATAGCCATTTTTTTCTGTCTATCCATATGAAACAACTCATCCCTCCTTTGGATTAATTTTGTTGAAATTATTCTTCAAGGAAATTTGTCAAGACACTTCATTTTTCATTCAGATATCTCAAACAGATCCTGCTGTATGAAGTTTTAAAATTTCAAAATGTCCAATTGAAAGGCATTGGTTAATATGTGAACTTGTCCTACCTCAAATTGAAAAATGTTCTGGACAACTTCAAGTATGAATTAGTTTACTGTTCCAATTTTACCTTGCAAACCTTTGCTTGAACTTGTATATTTTGTAAAGTTTTCTCTTTTACTTGTCAGACAGTCACTCGGATGACCAATTCAAGTGAGTCAAGTGCCAGGCAGAGTGTGCACATGCTTGCATGCACAAAGTTAAGTATAATTATAAGTAGTAATACACACGCAATATTTTATTACATAGTAGATTGTGTGTGCCTGGTACACCCAAGTAATCTGATCGGTCAGTTTGGCTGTTTGTAGGGATGATGATGCAATCAAGAGAGGAAGAACTAAGCAAGAAAAGTTGAGACACACAAGCATAGGAGGAAAGCAACATACCGAGCAATGTTGGGTCATTAAATAGTAACAAAGTACAACCTCTGTCACCTTCAAAGATGGGAATTATTCACATCTACCATTGCTGGTAGTTAAAAAGCAGACAAATGAGCCTTGAACTGACAGAGTATGAGAAGCAGACTTTATGGGAAAGCGGCTGAAAGAGGAAGCGCCATGCAAAAGAGATTGAGAAATATAAGGATACCAAGGAAAGGAATTGGAGGAACAAAACTTACCAAGCAACATTGAGTCATTATAACAAGGCACAACTTGAGTTTCCTTCAAAGCCAGGAAGTATTTGCAAGAATACGAATGAAGTTTTTACAGCAAATAATGAGGGCTCGTCTACCATTGGGGGTAGTCAAAATGATGACAGGAGGTGAGCAGGACACCTTGAAATGACACAGTCCTCAAAATGACAGCATCTGAGAAGGAAGCTTTAAGGGAATGTGGATGAAAGCTGAAGCACTGGGCAAAAGAGATTAAGACACAAGGATACCAAAGAAAGACGTAGGAGGAATGGAACTGACCGAGTGACATTGGGTCACACAATAATAAAGACACCCTCATTTGCCTTCAAGGACTGGAAATATTTGCAAGAACAAGAATGATGTTTTCCAAGCAATTAATGGGAGCTTGTCAACCATTGGTGGTAGTCGAAAAGCAGACAGGAGGTGAGCAACACACCTCAAAATGACAGAGTCTGAGAAGCAGGCAGTGGTTCCCAACCTTTTCTATGCCCCACACCTCTAAGAAATGTTTGATTTAGTTATTCACCCCATAAAAAAGTAATTTCTGAATTACAAAATTAAACAAATTGAACTCTAAAAGATAACCTCAAAATGACAGAGACAGAGCAGGCTTTATGAGAACACGATTCAGAGAGAAAGTGCCATGAGGATGCAGAAGAAAGGTGGAGGAGGAACGCTGAGAGTCACGAACAATACAAATTATGTTTTCACAGTGGGGACCCGTCTACCATTGGGAGTATTCAAAAAGCAGAAAGGAGGTGACCAATGCACCTCGAAATGACAGACACTGAGAAGCAGCCTTTATGGAAATGTGATCAAGAGAGGAAGTGCTGGGCAAGAGAGGTTGACATACACGAGGATATCAAGGAAAGGCATAGGAGGAACACTGAAAGTCGCATTCAAAGATGGGAAGTGATGACAAGAATATGAATTATATTTTCACATTGGGATCCTGCCTACCATTGGTTGCAGACAAAAAGCAGAATGGTAGTGAGCAACGCACCTCGAAATGACAGAGTCTGAGAAGCAGGCTTTATGGGAGCACAACTGAGAGAGGAAGTGAGACACACGAGGATATCCTGAAGAATGGCTTAGGAGGAACGTAGAGGGTATATGAAGAGATATCAAATATTTAAAAATGTTTTCTATTTCCTGTCTTTGAGAGTTAAACAGATCAAGCAGTATATAAAACAGAAATGAAATACAAACACAACTTACAAAATAATGTTTAAAAATGACTCTAAAGCCAGGAATGAGACCCTGGCGACACTGTATCAGCAGGCACACATTGGCCTGCAAACAACATTGATAAACGTGAGAGCCAGTGACATCGATGGCACATTACACAAAGGAATAATATAAATTATGTTCAATTACTACCCGTTATTGCAAGAACCCAGACACCAGCTTTCATAAAAATTCTACAATCCAAACCCACAGATATCCGATTTCCCACAATCTCACTGTTATAACAGTTCGGTCCAGGTTAGGGTTAACATTTTACAGTAGTGTACAACAGTTTAGAGTTTCAATATACACTGTATAAAGGCCTGAAGGCACCGATTACTAAAACCAGCACCTGCTTGCAGGCTGTTAGAAGATGAACATGGGCTCCAACAAGGCTCTAATGCTATGTTTGTTTCCAATTCACCAGAGGGCAGCATAGGATTAGAGAAAATGGGCACGATTACCATCCACAAATGTCAGGACTGAAGTGATCCAGTGGGGATAATATTGTGAACCGATCTTTGAAAGAAACAGAAACCAGAGTACTGCTTTATTACTACAGCAGGCTAAGGCTGGGGGCGACAGAGTTAACCATGGTGAAAACTATAAAGGAGCCGGCTTTTAAATGAACTCTAGTCTCTTATGAAAGCATATCCTTTCAGAGCCGTGAATGTGAATGCTGTGGTGCAGCACGCAGGCAGCAAACTGTGAAATGGTAACTTCCATGGTGCCGTGGGCAGAATTCTAAAGGAAATGAGTGAAGAACGGATATGGAACGACATCAGTAAAATAGCACAAAACTAGGGGGCAAGATATGGCCAGTGAGATATCGGCATCTTTGGAATAATGATGTGCTCAATTTTGAGCTTGTGCTGCATTTATTATTCATTGTCAGAAATGTGCAGTTCGTGCATGAGGCCCAAAGATCTGATAACACTCCAGTGCGTGGAATACTCTAATGAAATGTTTCAAATATATTTACATAGTGGACTTACTCAGGCTGGCTTTTGAAATGACCTGGTGACTAGCACATCCATTTTCTTGATGACAATATAATTAAGTAATAGCCAAAAAGGTTGCATTGTTCACCTATGAATGTAATGGCCTAGACCTAATGCAGGAAAGCAGCTAATGACGAGTGTCCTTCCTTGTTTAGTCTTTCTGCTAATACATCTATCCACCTTCAAATGCAGAGTGTGGGGGTCTGGGGTCTATCATACCAGCATCAGGGCAAGGCAGAAACTAACCCTGGGTGGTGTGTTAGCCTTTCACATGAGTCAGTCAGTCCCACTGGGCCATTTCAGAGCTGTCAATAAAGCTAACCCTGAACGTACGCCCAGGACCCCCTGATGGTCGATGCGCCTCTGCTGCAGCCTGTCCCTATGTCTAAATGGAAGTGCCCTTTCCACCTTAACCCACCCATGAAGTGGTTCCTCTTGAATCAGATGGGCTGCAGCTCTACTTCTAGGCCATCATAGATTGCTGAGTTCCTCATCTAAATCACAAATATATAGACTTCCATGACGGCTTTAAGTAAAGCCTGGCAAGAAAGACAAAACAGGAGCCAGATCAGGCAGCTACTTGTGGTTGGGTGACCCTGGTAGAATGAGTTGCCAGTCGATTGAGGCTGTGTGTGGGAATAATCTGTGTATCATACTTAAAACACTAGAAATCAGGAGCGATGGAATTAACAACAACAAGAAAATAAACTTCTGCATGCCCACAAAAGTTTACCACAAAACTCACTATATATATATATATATACAGTATATACTGTAGAACCCCAGTTATCCAAGGTAATGTGGACTGATGCTACTTCAGAAAACTGAAAACTCAGGTAAAATGGATGGCTGCAGCCATTTTGAATTAAAACTCAAAAGATACAAAAGATTTTGCCAATTTATATAGTACGGTATTACATTTAAGCCTTTGTTTAATACCATAGCAGATTTAATGTTCCTCACTTCCTTGCTGCAATGTTCCACCATCACCTCAGCATCAAACACAAAAGTGCTGTTTCGATGGCTTTTAGACCATCGGTATGAGAAATCTTGTATGCAGTCCTCATCGTTGTATAAACACGAGAAGCCAAAGCAAATGAAACAGTAGAGCAAACGCACATGGGCAACACTGGTGACAATAGCGGAGGGCTGCAGTTGAGGAGGGGTGAGTGGGCCGTGCCCACATTCACCAGCTTCTTGACTGCTTGCTCAGTACAGTCACCATTAAAAGTATAGTATTTATGCCCTTGGTACAGCACAAATTGCAAAACGTTTATGAATTATAAGTATTACACTTACAGGTTAACCTTCAAAGTCTCTGGAACCTTGGATAACTGTGGCACAGATAATCAAGATTATGCTGTATATATATATATTATTACTTATTTCTAATTTGTGGCCATCTGTTGTATTCTGTTTGTGGTTATCATTCTGTCTGTCATTTGTTGTTTGCCTTACAGCTCTGCTCACATTGGTCCAGCATAGTTGGCAGACACTTCCTGGCACTCAGGGAAACTTTAAAGACCAATTATAATCCACTAAAAAACTAGTTCAGTTTCTCACTCCCTATAGACCTCAAAACATTTCACATGAGTTTGATTAAGTTCCCGAATATTTCCATGATTATGCCGAAGTCCTTGGGGTTCACTCGTCACTACCGGTACCACATCTGCATAATTTGGTGGTCCTGCCTCCTTAGGCTCCACATACAGGGGACAGGGCAGATAAAAAATTTTAAATAAAATAATATATAACAGCAAATTTAATAAACAACACAATATTGCATTAAATACAAAACAGATCAATCAGAAACAGAATCAATAACATAAACACAACAATTATATATTTCAATAATAACCAAATCACTCAATTATAATAAAAAAAATCCTGGGACAAGACGAGACTTTTTAGCCTGGGATGAGACGTGACTTTTTCAGAGGGACACTTTCACATCCCACGAAACAAGTCTTTGTGCCAAGAGATTTAACCATGCCCGGGGCTGGAAATAAAAGACAAAGAGTAGATGACAAAGTAAATAATTCAAAAACGTTGGCGCAATACACAGGAAGAGCAGGTTAGAGATAATGAAAGTACTAAAATTCAAAAGTCTCAAAAAAATGATAGTAAAGTTTGCATTATTGCAAACAAATGGAAATTATTACTTGGTGAAATAACAGAACAGTGAAAAGAGATTGAATATATTGTTTGGATTTAAACTTTAAGTCAAAGACTTGTAGATCATCTAATTCATGTTGCCATCAGGGAAAAGTAGTGTTTCTTCCCAATGAAGAGGCGTATCCGCCAAATTAAAACATTTGTTGTTTGGTGAAAGTGAAATCAACATACACGAGCGGCAGAGATGCAAAGTGGCTTGTGTGTAGTGCAGGCTGGGGTGGTTGGCGAGTAAAGTGAGCAGGAGGGCAAAGTCCACTTGTGATGAAACAAATCAAAAATCATCTTGATCTTCTTCCTCTTCTTTCGGCTCCCGTTAGGGGTAGCCACAATGGATCATCTTCTTCCATATCTTTCTGTCCTCTGCATCTTGTTCTGTTACACCATCACCTGCATGTCCTCTCTCACCACATCCATAAACCTTCGCTTAGGCCTTCCTCTTTTCCTCTTCCCTGGCAGCTCTATCCTTAGCATCCTTCACCCAATATACTCAGCATCTCTCCTCTGCACATGTCCAAACCAGCACAATCTCGCCTCTCTGACTTTATCTCCCAACCATCCAACTTGAGCTGACCCTCTAATGTCCTCATTTCTAATCCTATCCATCCTCGTCACACCCAATGCAAATCTTAGCATCTTTAACTCTGCCACCTCCAGCTCTGTCTCCTGCTTTCTGGTCAGTGCCACCGTCTCCAACCCATATAACATAGCTGGTCTCACTACCGTCCTGTAAACCTTCCCTTTCACTGCTGACACCCGTCGGTCACAAATCACTCCTGACACTCTTCTCCACTCATTCCACCCTGCCTGCACTCTCTTTTTCACCTCTCTTCCACAATCCCCATGTATTTAAACTCATCCTCCTTTGCCAACTCTAGTCCTTGCATCCTCACCATTCCACTGACCTCCCTCTCATTCACACACATGTATTCTGTCTTGTTCCTACTGACCTTCATTTCTGTCCTCTCCAGAGCATATCTCCACCTCTCCAGGGTCTCCTCAACCTGCTCCCTACTATTGCTATAAATCACAATGTCATCAGCAAACATCATAGTCCACGGGGACTCCTGTCTAATCTCATCTGTCAACCTGTCCATCACCATTGAAAATGAGAAAGGGCTGATACCTGATGTAATCCCACCTCCAACTTGAATTCATCCATCACTCCTACCACAGACCTCACCACGGTCACACTTCCCTCGTACATATCCTGTGCAACCCTTACGTACTTCTCTGCCACTCCCGACTTCCTCATACAATACCACAGCTCCTCTCGAGGCACCCTGTCATATGCTTTCTCCAGGTCCACAAAGACACAATGCAACTCCTTCTGGTCTTCTCTATACTTCTCCATCAATATCCTCAGAGCAAACATCGCATCTGTGGTGCTCGTTCTTGGCATGAAACCATACTGCTGCTCACTAATCATCACCTCACTTCTTAACCTAGCTTCCTACTCTTTCCCATAACTTCATGCTGTGGCTCATCAATTTTATTCCTCTGTAGTTACTACAGTCCTGCACATCCCCTTTATTCTTAAATATCGGCACCAGTACACTTCTTCTCCACTCCTCAGGCATCCTCCCACTTTCCCAGATTCCATTAAACAATCTGGTTAAAAACTCCACTGCCATCTCTCCTAAACACCTCCATGCTTCCATTGGTATGTCATCTGGACCAACGGTCTTTCCATTCTTCATCTTTTTCATCGCTGTCCTTACTTCCTCCTTGTTAATCCGTTGCACTTCCTGATTCACTATCTCCACATCATCCAACCTTTTCTCTCTCTTGTTCTCTTCATTCATCAGCCTTTCCATCTACTCAACACACTCTCCTTGCTTGTGAGTACGTTTCCATCTTTATCTTTTATCACCCTAACCTGCTGCACATCTTTCCCAGCTCGCTCCCTCTGTCTAGCCAATCGGTACAGGTCCTTTTCTCCCTCCTTAGTGTCCAACCTGCCATACAACTCATCATGCGCCTTTTCTTTAGCCTTCGCCACCTCTCTCTTCACCTTGCGCCTTTTCTCCTTGTACTCTTGTCTACTTTCTGCATCTCTCCGACTATCCCACTTCTTCTTTGCCATCCTCTTCCTCTGTATACTCTCCTGTATTTCCGCATTCCACCACCAGGTTTCCTTTTCCTCCTTCCTATTTCCAGATGTCATGCCAAGCACCTTTCTTGCTGTCACTATTACTACATCTGCTGTAGTTTCCCAGCTGTCTGGTAACTCTTCACTGCCACCCAGTGCCTGTCTCACCTCCACCCTAAATTCAACATTGCAGTCTTCCTTTTACAACTTCCACCATTTGATCCTTGGCTCTGCCCTCACTCTCTTGCTCTTCTTGATCTCCAACGTCATCCTACAGACCACCATCCTATGCTGCTTAACTACACTTTCCCCTGCCACCACTTTGCAGTCTTCAATCTCCTTCAGATTGACTCTTCTGCATAGGATGTAATCTACCTGTGTGCATCTTCCTCCACTCTTGTATGTAATCCTATGTTCCTCCCTCTTCTTAAAATACGTATTCACCACAGCCATGTCCATACTTTTGGCAAATCTACTATCCTCTGACCTTCTTCATTCCTCTCCTTGACACCATACCTACCCATCACCGCCTCCTCTCCTCTGTTCCCTTCACCAACATGCCCATTGAAATCTGCTCCAATCAGCACTTTCTGTCCCTTGGGTACACTGTTCATCACTTTATCCAACTCACTCCAAAAATCTCCTTTCTTGCCCATTGCAAGCCCAACTTGTGGTGCATATGTACTAAAACATTCATCATCACACCTCCAATTTCCAGCTTCATAATCATTACTCTACCTGACACTCTTTTCACCTCCAAAACACTCTTGACATACTGTTCCTTCAGAATAACTCCTACCCCGTTTCTCCTCCCATACACACCATGATAGAACAATTTGAATCCACCTCCGATTCACCTGGCCTTACTCCCCTTCCATTTAGTCTCTTGCACACACAATATATCAACCTTCCTTCTCTCCATCATATCTGCTAACTTTCTCCCCTTACCAGTCATACTGCCAACATTCAAAGTTCCTACCCTCAGTTCCACTCTCTTTACCTTCCTCCTCTCTTCCTGCCTCCGGACACGTCTCCCCCCTCTTCTTCTCTTCTCCTTCTTCAGCCAACAGTAGCCCAATTTCCACCAGCATCCTGTTGGCTAACAGTACTGATGGCGGTCGTTGTTAACCCGGTATGGAAATTTGTATTATTGTCCGCATATTGATTTGGCAAAATTTTACACCGGATGCCCTTCCTGACGTAACCCTTGCCATTTATCTGTGCTTGGGACTGGCATGAAGAAACACACTGGTTTGTGCTTCCCCTGTGGCTGGGTTAAAAAAAATCATCTTGATAGCCAGGGCATAACCCTAGCTGTACCATAACACTGTTTCCTGACAATATGGTTTAGATTTTCCCATTTGAATAAAATTCAAGCATAACAACAAAACCCAGTCTTCTTAACACTTCAAAGAACTATTTGACTTAAAATCATTGTGCAATACCATCGCATTTATTAAATTAAATTTAAGTACTTTACATGTCTATAAAGAGACCTAGAAAAATATTATTTCAGAAATGCAAATCCCTGCAAAAAAGTTCACAACTTATTGAGTGCAGTTACTATCATTCATCCATCCATCCATTTTCCAACCCGCTGAATCTAAACACAGGATCACGGGGGTCTGCTGGAGCCAATCCCAGCCAACACAGTGCGCAAGGCAGGAACCAATCCCGGGCAGGGCGCCAACCCACCACAGGCAGTTACTATCATTTGTTTTGAAATGTGACTGGCAAGAAGTCATTGCACTTAGAAATGGCAGGGACTTGGGTTCAATCGCTGGCCCTCCATTGACCTTCTTCTATTCTTTGGGCTCGCTATTCCAAAAATATGAAAGTTAGCTAAATGGCTGTGAGTGACTGTGTCCTGTGATGATCCTGACATCAAGAATGGCATCCTAAATCACACCTGATGCTCCTCGGAGGGGCTCCAGTTCCCCACCAACCTGCTTTGTATTTAGCAGATACAAAAGATTGGAATATAAATGATCTTTAATGGCAACTATAAATCCAGAACATTAGTATATTTCAGAATACTGGGGTTCAGATGTAAAAATGAATGCAATGTCTTAAATGGGCCAAAGCCATGGCTTTTTTAAAAATTTTTTCTTCAAGACTTTGGACTGGTGGGGTGGCATTTAGTATTTACAGTTTTCATCTGCTCCCCTTGACTCAGAATGATTGTAAGCTCTGAGCATCTCCCAAAACTGCCTGTGGAATCCAAACACGTTAGTCTTTCAGAAGAGAGCACTTGAATCCTCTTATAGAAGATTAAGTAAGCTAATAATGAAGTCATCTGGACGCTGAATGGCACTTAACTCTCTTTAGTAAATGATAACTTTGCCATGATTTGAACATTCAGGAGGGCGTTCCAGCTCTTCGAGCTCCAGGGTCAATATCCTCAAATAACATCATATATTTTGACATAATAATACAAAGTGTATAAAGCATTATTTAAAAAATAATATGTAGAGTTATTTTTCATTTTTTGGAAAAAGTGCAAAAGAGAACACTTCAGAGATGTGGGGGTCCAGCAGGGAAAACACCATTTAAAAGTGGTTGTCAAAAAGAGAGTTAATTAAAAAATGTGCAGCCTTGGTCAATGGCAACTCCTTACCCCAGCTAGTAGTTTTGGTAAAATGATGATGGCTTCCTGTAGTGTTCTCACTTTAATTCACTGGTTGCAGGATGAGGATGAGGAGGAGTTATGCTGAGGTCTTAAGCAACATAATGATCAGGGTAGAGTGGTGGCTCTGAGACTAAGGGTCTGTGCTGGTATCCAGAAGGTTGCCAGTTCGAATCCCCGTCACTGCCAAAAGAGATCCTACTCTGTTGGGCCCTTGAGCAAGACCCTTAACCTGCAATTGCTCCAGGGGCGCTGTACAATGGTTGTTCCTAATACAAGAAATTATATAAGGTGAAATAAAGAACAAATAAAATGACGCTGTTACCATTCCCCCTGTAATCAGCGTGACAATGTATTGTAATGGCACTGTCTCTTGTATCAGCTGAGGATGACATCAGTGCTGACTCAGTAGCAGTATGAGCTGACAGCCACATGGTCACCATTCTAGTGTGGTATCAGTGAGCAGTCCTTTTAGGAGTAGCAAGAGAACATCACAAGTCCATTACTGGTGTGCACCATATACAGTGGTGTGAAAAACTATTTGCCCCCTTCCTGATTTCTTATTCTTTTGCATGTTTGTCACACAAAATGTTTCTGATCATCAAAAACATGTAACCATTAGTCAAATATAACAAAAGTAAGCACAAAATGCAGTTTTTAAATGATGGTTTTTATTATTTAGGGAGAAAAAAAATCCAAACCTACATGGCCCTGTGTGAAAAAGTAATTGCCCCCTTATTAAAAAATAACCTAACTGTGGTGTATCACACCTGAGTTCAATTTCCGTAGCGACCCCCAGGCCTGATTACTGCCACACCAGTTTCAATCAACAAATCACTTAAATAGGAGCTGCCTGACACAGAGAAGTAGACCAAAAGCACCTCAAAAGCTAGACATCATGCCAAGATCCAAAGAAATTCAGGAACAAATGAGAACAGAAGTAATTGAGATCTATCAGTCTGGTAAGGGTTATAAAGCCATTTCTAAAGCTTTGGGACTCCAGCGAACCACAGTGAGAGCCATTATCCACAAATGGCAAAAACATGGAACAGTGGTGAACCTTCCCAGGAGTGGCCGGCCAACCAAAATTACCCCAAGAGTGCAGAGACGACTCATCCGAGAGGTCACAAAAGACCCCAGGACAACGTCTAAAGAACTGCAGGCCTCACTTGCCACAATTAAGGTCAGTGTTCACGACTCCACCATAAGAAAGAGACTGGGCAAAAACGGCCTGCATGGCAGATTTCCAAGACGCAAACCACTGTTAAGCAAAAAGAACATTAGGGCTCGTCTCAATTTTGCTAAGAAACATCTCAATGATTGCCAAGACTTTTGGGAAAATACCTTGTGGACTGATGAGACAAAAGTTGAACTTTTTGAAAGGCAAATGTCCCGTTACATCTGGCGTAAAAGGAACACAGCATTTCAGATCAGAAACATTTTGTGTGACAAACATGCAAAAGAATCAGAAATCAGGAAGGGGGCAAATAGTTTTTCACACCACTGTATATTATGAAGGAAGGACCAGAAGGAGCTGCAGCTACAGGATAAATTAAGTTATGTAGGGCAGGAGTCAGGCTGTGTGATGTCCTGGTGGGGCTATGAGACCACCAACAGGATGCGCTATTCTCCAGCTAGTTTGTTAGGTCCTAACTGAGGTTAGTGTTACTCCACAGTCCCCCTTGCAGACAGGTGGTGGCAGAGAGTTCCTTTAGTTTTCTATCATATCATATCATGTCAAATAACCCATTTTGAGAGTCAGGTAGCCTGGGGTTGACCTGGCATTTTATGTGGGGATTGGGAGCTACACCTGCGGGAACATCTGGGGTCAGTAGGCAAGGCTGTAGCAGAGGACCCCAGGAACCTCTTGGAATATTCCTGACCCTGTATGTTCTCCAAGAATCTACCTTGGAAAGATTTACCTTTTGGGGTTTCAAAAACCCTTTCTGCTCACCAGTCTAGAACAGAGTCTGGAGGATAAGATAGAATGCACGAACAAATGAATTTAATATGGCCCTGGGAGAAATTTATGTTTTTACAGAGGTTCAATAAATAAATACATGCATATTATTATTATGACAAACAAACCCCACCTTTAATACACACCAGAATAATTAAAAAGAAAGAAAACATCTGACTTGACAGTCCAAGTGAGGATTTATGCAGGCATAGTGGTGTTGGTATAAAGGAGCCCCCATTTCTTGACACACTTCTGCTGAATGATCCATTGTCTGAAAGTCCTCAGTGTTGGTGTGTTAGAGATAGGATGTGCAGCATTAGTCATAATGGTGCTCTGTTATGTTTTAAATCTCTCCTTTGCTATGACCTCCAGGGGGTTCAAAGTGCATCCCATCACTGAGCCTACCCTTTCAATTAGTTTGATGTCACTTCTCTTGAAGTGATGTTACCAAACCCAGCAAACCACATTGGCCATTACAGAGTTGTAGAAGACGTGAAGGATGTCAATACCCACATTAAAGGAACACAGTCTTTTAAGGAAAAGGAGCCTGCTCTGCCTTTTCTCATATAGCTCCACTGTGCTCAGAGACCAGACCAACCTGTCATTAATGTAGACCCTGAAGAACTGGTTGTAATGGACCACCTCTATATCCACTCCCTGAACAGTGACCAGACATACAAGAGGCTCTTTGGTGCGGTGAAAGTCAATAACCTGCTCCTTGGTCTTGCTGATGTTAAGCTGTAGACAGTTCTCTTTGCACCAAGTTCTCCACCTGACTCCTCTCCTCTGTCTCACCACCTTTGTCGACACACTCCAGGAGTGCAGAATCATCTGAGAATTTCTGCAAGTGACTTGACCAGCTCTTATATTTATAGTCTGAGATGTACAGAGAAAAGCAGACAGGCCTGTTCCTTGTGGTGCTCCAGTGCTGCTCTCACAGTCCTTGAGTCTAACAAATTGTGGTCTTCCTGACAGATAGTCCGTTATCCAGAACACCACAGGTGCTCACCCACCTCCATATCACTGAATTTAACATTAAACAGGGATGGCTGGATGGTATTGGAGGCACTGGAGAAATCAAAAAACATCATGCTCACAGTGCTGCCAGCTTTGTCCAGGTGAGAATAAAACTTGTGGAGCAGTTAATTGTATCCTCCACTTTAAGGCAAACTGCAGTGGGTCCAGGTGGTCTACCACAAGAGCACTCATATAGTCCAGGACCAGCCACTCAAAGGTCTTCATGATGCGAGACACAAGTGCCACTGGTCCGTAGTCAGGAGGTGAAGAGGGGCCTGCCTTCTGTGGAACAGGAACAATGTTGGATGTTTTCCACAGCGGTGGCCCTTTCTGGAGCCCGAACAGGTGACAGAAGATGCCACAAAGTTGATTTGCAGAGGCAGTAAGAAGTCAAGGACTGGTCCATCTGGTCCCAAGTGACAGAGGAAGGCAGATCTGGAATTAATTTGGACCATTTCGCAAAGATTTGTTTTTACTTTCTCAAATTAAAGTGTCTTTTTCTGTTGATCCATGTCAAAAAGGCCAAATTTAATCCACTGCGATTTAATGTTGTTAAACAGGAAAATGTGAAAACCTCCAAAGGGTTGAATATTTTTATAGACCCTTTATTAGACACTTTGTGACCCTGAGCAAGTCACTTCACCCACTTTTGCACCAACTGGAAAAAGAAGAGCAGTGGAGCCAATTGTATCTCAAATGTTGTAAGTCACTTTAGATAAATGTGCCTGCCAAGCAAGTAAATGTAAGTGCAACTTCAAAACATTCAAAGTCACCAGTAATGCTATAAAAATCAGCACTTGGGATTCTTTGTCATTCAATTTTACAGCCGTTCTAAGAAAATCCTTTGTGCGTGTGTGTTTGTTGGTTAGGGTTCTTTAGAGTTTCCAGACTTTTGTGTCTGAATTTAGTCGATTTTTTGGGTTACGGTTTAGTTTTGATGATTAGTAGGACTAACTTTTGGTTATGAAGTTCTAGCTTGCTTACATGTGCCCTCTCTCGGTCTCCTCCGTTAATTCTTCTTGCCTTTCAAGGCATAACAGACAACGAAAGAGAAAGAAGAAAAGAAACAGAAGAAAGGAGATGGAAGCATTTTTAGTTGGATAATGGGCCACAACCTGCCACCTCCAAAGGGCAACTGCAGACCATGAAAGGCAGGAAGACTCATTGCGAAACATTTGCAGCGACTGGGGCCATAGACTTCTTTGTAGATATGGATATTAAATGTTATATTCTTTCATTTCTTTAAGTCTCAGTGGTAAGCAAATGTTTATATGGTGATTATTGTGTTTATCTTGATGCTCCCTTGGCGCAATGCTGAAAAAAGACATAAAATGCCAATTACCCTTGGAGAGTATGAGATGAATCTGTTACTGTGTAATTCATTTCCTTATGTCTACTGTGTATTCTCCTGATTAATGGAAAAAAAATCAAACCCTGTCTATAAAATTGTGTTAACTGAGATTTGTTTTGCACGGATAACTTTAAATGTACTTTTTGTGATTACAAGTGGGGTGGAAAGATGAAAACAAAAAACGTACCAATACATTCCACTCACCACTTTTCTGACTGCACAATTGAGTACACTCAATTCTGTAAGACAAACAAGGAATGACCAGCATCATGAAAAGCTTCAGGGATAATGTGACTTATGGGAAATACAAAAGAAGAGCGCACAACTGATCTTAAAAGAATTGGTGCTCCATGGGCAGAGACACCATGAAAGTCCACTGCCAGAACTTATGTGGCACAAGTACACTTATATTTAAAGCCGTTCAATTTCAAGAGAAGTTGATTTTGAAGATCTAAAAAGCTGCTTAGGTGACTCGGCCAATGCACACCTGGTACAGAAAGTCATAGATGTTTACTGTTGCTGGTGTTGACTAAGAAATCTGGGCAAAAGTAATATTAATGGAATAACTGGGAGATGAAGAACCTTTAGGGGTGAATTTAACCAGGAAGTCAAAAGACAGAGTTGAGAACAGGGAGAACCACAGACACGTGGAATAAGTGACCAAGTAGTATGTGAGACAGTAAGACTTTAGGGACTTGTACCTGGCCCAGGTTCCCCTAGACATGAGGCTGGTAACAGATAGGCCAACAGATAGCAGTGTTTTGAGTTGCATTATAATGTCTGTGGACCCCTGCTATGCATTATAACAAATTGAAGACATTATGAAGGGAATTAGTGCAGTGGATCAAGACTGTTACTTTAAAATGAGTTCATCAAGAACACAGGGGCACAGTTGGAAACTTGTCAAGGGTAAATTTCACACAGACATTAGAAAGTTTTTTTTACAATTGGAATAAGTCGTCAAGTAGTGTAGTAGACATTGGGACTTTTTGGGACCTTCAAAACTCGACTTGATGTTTTTCTGGAAGAATTAAGTGGATAGGACTGGTGAGCTTTGTTGGGCAGAATGGCCTGTTCTCATTTAGATTGTTCTAATGTTCTAAAAGAAACAGCAATATCTTGAAGGGTTGGAGCCCCCCAAAAGTGATCCCCTGTGTAACTGGAAGGTTGAACAAAGTTGAGCACACAATAAATGCGGAGACATGTTTTCAGATGTGAGTCTTCATTTGACTGATGCAAGATGGAGGTGGAGATGATTCTCATGTGGGTTCAGGATTGTCGGAGAGCAGAAGTGATGTCATAGGTATCCATCCATCAATCAATCTTCAATAGAACAGGATAGGTATTAAGTGACAGCACCAACCTCTGACCAGGAGTTGAGTTACCACTTGATGTTCCCTTAAGTTGTCACACGTGTGTGACACTGGTAAACCAGAAAATCAGAACAAACCAGCTGCCAAACCCAAAATGTTAACCAAACCTCAGGAGGAATTGAGCCATGGCAGATATCCTAATTATATCTACGAAGGTTTTACTGACCTCAATAAGCTTTAAGGATCATTCCTTTATTAACTTTTATGCTGCGAGTAGTATGTTGTCATGTGGTAAAGCACATTAAGAGTCTGTGGCAGTGCGTGAGTTTTAAATAAAAAATAGTGAGCTCAGGCTTGGGGTGGGTATAGATGTGAATGGTAGTGTGGATGAATGGCTCTGGGATATTGCTTGGAAGTTTTGCCCAAAGTATTTGACTTTGAGTTATGGTTATTGGGTTTTGGTACATGTTTTCTAAAGATGTTTTGTTTCCAAACTTCTTGAAGACTGACATCCAAACTCACGTGCATAAATCGTATGGAACTTCAAATCTGAACAAAGCTGTATAATTTCATTCTCTACAAACAAAGTATAGAATATGTAGTATTAGGCTCTGCGCCATGGGGGGCACCCCCTTTACTGAACTGTCCTGCTTTCAGTGTTGGATAAAAGGATTTTGAACATTTTCTCCTACTTAACTTACCAACAGTTTTATCTGTTGAGTGATTAGATAATAATAATAATACATTTTATTTATAACTACACCAACCTCTAATTCAAAAGTAACACAATGACACAGCACAAGCACTTATTTATCGAGTTTACACTGATTAATTTCTGTTTTGGAACACTAGCCTTAATAATTTTTAACAATTGTTTGCAGCAATATCTTAAAGTTTTGAGTTTCTGTTATGTGTTAAGCAAGTGAAATGAGCTTCCAAATTACAGTGGCTATGTATATTCCACTTATAGCACATTTAACTAGCGTTAATGTTTTATAAATATGATGAGAATCGATGAGTCTGTTAAGACAGGTATATGTTGGAGGAATATAAGGATGTAACTCTATTACTTTGTCAGTAGAAGTTGTTAATGCAATACAACATTGATTAATTAAAAAAATATATTTTATATTAAAAATTATAAAAATGTTTGTAGTGTCTATTCATTGTTTCTTCATTGTTTATTAGGACTGAAACTGAAAAGTGAAGGTTCACTAGGGTAGTGGTAATGACTGCAGTTCAATCAAAATGTTCCCCCACACAGATTTCTCTGGCACTGGTCCTGTGTAGCGTAGATGGCAAGATTCTTTGGTACTTGAACTGGATCAGATCCAATTTTTTTTTCCAACCCTTAGCTGGGCCAGACTAAAGTCTATCATTCAATCTTGGTCAAAGAGCAGCATCTCAGTATTCAGTTCTCTCTTTAGGGCTAATTAGGTAGAAGCTAGCAGGCCCAGTTTTTCACTCTGATCTCAGCTGAGATTAGGTTTTAATTGGTACGTCTTAATTGGCAGTGTGAACTTAAAGGGAAATTAATTGCAATTGATAGAAAACTCTTTTGAAAAGACAATATTTTCTCAGAAGAATTTTGGACCAGGCTCCTTGAGTAAATGGATGTGTGAGGATGTTTGATTAACAGTTTAAAATGCACAAATATTTGTTAACTGTTTATTTGCTGGGTAGTCCTGCATTGGGCTGTAGCGATTGAAGCCTATCAGAGCCACTAACTTGAAGAGCTCAATGTGGGTAGTGACCTAGTAACTACCGTATCTCCAAAATACAAGAACCTTGAACAGAAGCAGACCCCTATTGTGGAAAAATGTAATAATGAGAAAAGTGGACTTGCCTATGCTGTTACTCGGTAAAAACAATGAACATAATGTGTAAAGGAATGCCTAGTAGTGTCACTGTTGTAGTCAGAAGGGAGAACTACAAATACCAAATTGGGTTTATTGTCAAATATGAGCAACTTCCAGCTGCAAGTAATAAACTGCATTCTCACTTCTAGAGGAACCAAAAGAAGTAACTATAATTATTATTATTTTAGTAAAACCCTGGGAGTCCATTATGGAGTTCCAAAACTTTTCAGATGTTGCTACATAGCCTCCACACAAATCAGAGTGAAGGACATTTTGATTCAATTTACTAAATCAAATCTTTCAAACTGTTTAAGCAAATTGATAATTTGATTCCTTTCTAATGATAGTGAATATGTAGCACCTTGGGGTCTCACTCTGAATGAATCACAATTTATCATTTAATAATTCATACATTAGTTTCATAAATACATATGTATGTACATAAATATATGATTAATATTATTGTTTCTTAGTTTATATTTAATTAATTAAATATAAATATATGATTATATATAAATATAATACACAAAGCATGATAACACAAAGACATTACAGAATCAAAAATGAATAAGAATTGTTAAACACAAATGAACGAGAATCCTTAGACTGATTCTTGGGTAGTGACTTATTTAGGAATCACATGCACAAGAATCGAGCAGTAAATCGTTCATGATTCAAATGCATGACAATCGCTAGACTGATTCTCGGGTAGTGATTAGTTCAGGAATAAAATGAACAAAAATTGTTAGACTGATTCTTTGTTAGCAAATCATTTGTAAATCAAATCAACAAGAATCATTAGACTGATTCTCAGGTAGAGACTCCTTTACAAATCAAATGAACGAGAATTGTTAGACTGATTCTCGGTTAGTAAATTGTTTGTGAATCTAATCAACAAGAATCATTAGATTGATTCTCAGGTAGAGACTCGTTTACAAATCAAATGAACGAAAATTGTTAGACTGATTCTTGGGTAGTGACTTGTTCAGGAATCACATTAACAAGAATTGGGTAGTAAATCGTTCATGAGTCAAATAAATGACAGTCATTAGACTGATTCTTGGGGACTGACTCGTTCACCAATCAAATAAGTTGAGACTCATGAGTCAGGTGGTTCTTGTGTCTGCACTTTACACATCAACCAGCAGACAAGGCAGCAAAATAGAAGATGATAAAGACGTCATGCAGGACATGCATGCGCTTTATCAGTGGTCCCATTGAGCTCATGAATCACACGATTTACTGAAAAGAGTCGTTCAAAAAGAACGAATCATTCACAAATCACCCATTACTAATGTCTTGTGTTTTCCTGTGGAGAACAGTCCTTACATTTATGCCTCCATGGTTCTAGAAAGATCAGGGAACACCCAGCACCACTAGGTGGTGTTGTAGTGACATAGCCTAAAGTTTCCAGAATTCCAGAATCCTGGAGTTAACTCTCAGGAAATACCCAAAAGCACATATCAGCCATCCTGAATGTGGAGCAAACTGAGCAGCACCCAAACGCGATGGCTCATAGCCCAGGATACAGAATGCATGAACAAGAACAAGAGAGAAATGCATGTTAACAATCAAGAAGATCATCAAATATGAGCAACTTCCAGCTGCAAGTAATAAAATACATTCTCACTTCTAGAGGAACCAAAAGAAGTAACCATGATTATTATTATTTTAGTAATTACTAGCAAAATACCCGCGCTTCGCAGCGGCGAAGTACTGCATTAAAATTTTTATTAAGAAGAAAATTTAACCTTTTTAAACTGAGGGAAAATATGCCAATAATTATTTGTTAAGGATCTCTTTGTATACCACATTGTGAGTTCGGCCATCCGGTTGTAACATGACCAAGCTGTGCGCTGAGCTTACTCTTGAGCATGCAACTTACAGTTGGCCATGTGAACAGTAATCTTGTCTCAAATCTCACAGCTTGGATTGCTGCTGTCATAATCAGTTTGAGGTTCATGGTTTGTTTCAATTACGACAGTATTTGCAGGACTTGTGTTGAAGTGACATTCGGCATCTGTCAAGCGTTGTAAGCTTACAACCGGTTTCATCGATAACTTCACATCCAGCTTTTGAGAGTTTAAACATTCATAAACATCAAAGTGTCCACTACTGAAATCGTCACCTGTGAATGTAAGATGTTTAAGAGGCATTGGCGGTTGTCGAAAGGTGTAATATATTTGACCATTTCGGTACACTTGAAAGCACCAACCGAACAATTCAGCGGCAGCCATCAACTCACATGCAGAACCATAGGTGAAGGGCTTAAGCATTTCACTCTTCTAGTGCTCCTGTGTAGTATAATTATCTCCTGTACCGTCATCAGTCCACACCTTGAACCTGTCCCAGTCATTCAATACATAAGACACAATGTTCTTCCGGATATCAAGAGTGAGCCTGATATGGCCGTGCAATATGTAACACAGATAATGGAAAAGGTAGGTGCCATCTCCGGGCATGGAAACCACTCGGTAAGTGACAGTTCTTTGATCGATGGTGATTACCTCGATAGACATGGTAATGGGGGTTGGAATGATGAAGGAAATGGGTACCTGAGTAACGTAAAGTAAGTGTAAAATACCTATACAATAACTATAATTGTAATAAACAAACAATAAAACAGCGGAGAAGCCGTGGATTAAACAAAAAGGCTGTAGTTATCAGCAGGGAGACGTGAATCCCGTGGCGAAGCAAGGAAGGGAATGTAGAGACTGGAGCGATGGACGGCCTTATATAGGCAGGCAGCCAACAACGTGGGAGGCGTTGGGATGGGGGACCCAACGCCGCCTCACATGGTGACCAAGCTGCAGGCTATGGACGTATATATGTACGTAAGTAGGATTCAGTTAGCGTTGGGAACCCGTGTACCAAATTTCTTGAAGATGGGCCCATAAGTAACAAAGACTGTTGAAAAGTTCAATATGGCGGCCGACAGTGGCATCATACCACTGAAATAAGTACGTACATTGGTTTCGGTTAGTGCAGGGAAGCCGCCTACCAAATTTCGAGAAGATGGGGCCATAAATAAGAAAGTTCAACATGGCGGACGTTGTTGAACGTTATGACCGTTACGCGTAGAATTTCGAAATGAAACCTGCTTAACTTTTGTAAGTAAGCTGTAAGGAATGAGCCTGCCAAATTTCAGCCTTCTACCTATACGGGAAGTTGGAGAATTAGTGATGTTGGAAAATTCAATATGGTGGCTGACAGTGGCGTCATACCACCGAAATAAGTACGTACATTGGTTTTGGTTAGCTCAGGGAAGCCACCTACCAAATTTCGTGAAGATGGGGCCGTAAATAAGAAAGTTCAACATGGCGGACGTTGTTGACCGTTATGACCATTATGCGTAGAATTTCGAAATGAAACCTGCTTAACTTTTGTAAGTAAGCTGTAAGGAATGAGCCTGCCAAATTTCAGCCTATTACCTATACGGGAAGTTGGAGAATTAGTGATGTTGGAAAATTCAATATGGCGGCTGACAGTGGCGTCATACCACCGAAATAAGTACGTACATTGGTTTCGGTTAGCGCAGGGAAGCTGCCTACCAAATTTCGTGAAGATGGGGCCATGAATAAGAAAGTTCAATATGGCGGACGTTGTTGATCGTTATGACCGTTACGCGTAGAATTTCGAAATGAAACCTGCTTAACTTTTGTAAGTAAGCTGTAAGGAATGGGCCTACCAAATTTCAGCCTTCTACCTACACGGGAAGTTGGAGAATTAGTGACGTTTGGAAAATTCAATATGGCGGCCAACAGTGGCGTCATACCATCGAAATAAGTACGTACATCGGTTTCGGTTAGCGCAGGGAAGTCACCTACCAAATTTCGTGAAGATGGGGTCAGCCTTCTACCTACGCGGGAAGTTTGAAAATTGGTGACGTTGGAAAGTTCAATATGGCGGCCGACAGTGGCGTCATACCATCGAAATAAGTACATACATCGGTTTCGGTTAGTGCAGGGAAGCCGCCTACCAAATTTCGTGAAGATGGGGCCATAAATGAGAAAGTTCAACATGGCGGACGTTGTCGACCGTTATCGACCGTTATGACCGTTACGTGTAGAATTTCGAAATGAAACCTGCTTAACTTTTGTAAGTAAGCTGTAAGGAATGAGCCTGCCAAATTTCAGCTTTCTACCTACATGGGAAGTTGGAGAATTAGTGATGAGTCAGTCAGTCAGTCAGTCAGTCAGTCAGTCAGTCAGTGAGTGAGTGAGGGCTTTGCCTTTTATTATTATAGATTATTATTGCTTTCCCAATAACCATGACAGCTGTATTGTATTATAATTTGACTTGCTTTGTTAAACATGCCATGATTGTACTTAATGTGAAAGAAATGTGAAAAGAAGTTGTTTAATTGATGGACTGACTCATCCAGAACATGTAGATTTATTTTTCTTGTTTGAGTTTTTTTTTTTCCATTAGTATCAAAAAAGGGCTTCTTTAAAGGTGTGCTTGACTGAACTAAGTTGCTACCATGTAGTTTGACTCAAGGGAGATGCTGTCAGTGTCTTCTTAATGGCAGAGTACATAGCCAGCATTGCTGTAATATTTTGTGATGCAGATAATTATAGAAAAATATATTAAACCAATGACCCATGAAGCGCACACATAACAATAGTGCACTGGACTAAATGGCACCAACCAGCTTTTTAAAGTGACTGGACCAACAGTACAGAGACTAATGCACCAGGCAATAAATATTTATGAGAGCCTTTAAAAATAGCCAGCCCAGATGTTCCAAAAGTATACCAGACATCAGGAAAGGCTTATGAGTGCACTGTAATTTATTAAAACCTAGCTCTCCTACGACATTGCACACAGCTACTCCTTTTATTTTTATTTCCTGTGTAGTTTACAGGGACTCTCGCTATGCCAAGCCACCCTGCAGTTTCTTAGAAATCACACGTATGAACTCAATGGCTGTTGGCTGGCTTTGCGCCACTGCCAGGCGGTGTCTGTGTGGAATCACCGCTCTCATTGCTTTGAAAGACGCTGTCCCTTTGAGAACACCTGGCTTAGTCTGTGTGTCACTGGCCTCCATTCAATGTGTCGCTTTGTTCTAATGCATCGCTGTAGATGTTGTGCACACTTGGTCTTCTCATCCAAGAGCTAGGACAAGCTTCTTTTGTCTGGAACGCAGTAGACATCCGTGTAGTTTGTTTAGTCCTGTTTCTGAACGTTAATCATTTTTATTTTCTTTTATGAAATATTTTATTGTTCCCTAAATTGTTCAGCAGTGTTAGAGGTAACTGGAAAAGGGTATGTTGGTATGGTGTGTTGTGGGAAATTGACCTGGGCACATCACGGATGAATAATCCCTTCTAGGCGTCATGTTGCCACATCTGGCAGACTAGCTATTGTATGATACAAGGACCAACAGATGAAATGTTGTCCATGTTGTGCCTCACACTAGGACAAGCAAACAAGATGAATGGTGTCAAAGTCAGATTTACAAAGGAAGTCCAGGGTGAGAAAAATACCTTTATTGACAGATACAAGGAGTCATTTTGTACATGGAAAGATATGACTGACTTACAGATGGTGGAAACACTTCTTATATACACTTGTCAATTGCGGAAGTGCATAATTAATTTCATTTGTTATGTCCTTGCTAGGGTGGACCACCCAGGCTAGCACTGCGACCTGAACCCGACACAGACAAGCGTGGGACTTCATGTTCAAGGCACAAACTTTTCATTTTTATTGTTTTCTTCGTGGGAAATGCCTTCCCCGTTTCCCACAGGCACAGCAACACAGTCCAAGCACAGCATAATGGACAAACAATAAATCTTCCTTCACTCTTTTCCTTCTCCTACACTCCTCTGGTCAAGCTTCGTCTTCCTCCTCTTGACTCTGGCTCTCGAGTAGTGGCTGTTGGCTCCTTTTATAAGGCGCCCGGAAGTGCTCCAGGTGCTTGATTACTCAATTCTGGCAGAACTGGCCATAAGCGCTCAGCAGCTCCTGTGGCAGCACCCCTTGGCAATGCCAGCGGATCCCAATAGGGCTGCACCAAACTCCAACTCCCATGAAGCCCTGCGGGAGTCCGAGGTACCCCTGCAACCCAGAGGGGTTCGATCTAGCGTCCTGGGGGAGGTAACACTCTGGCCACGCTTGCTCCCCCAGTCCTGCCAGCGGGGAGATGTCCCAGCTGGGCAAGGGCCCTGGCCGCACATTACACTAGTTACTGATAAACAGGACCCTCAGAGTCACGATTCTGCTAGACTTGATTACACTGGTTCTGTTATTAATACTTGTCCTTGTGCTAAAGTAGCAGCAGGACTGGGTCATGGATCAAGAGGCCTTAATTAAAGTGCTTGCTTGGAGTGGTAAAAACTAAAGCTAACAATTAACAAAGATAGAAGTCATTCAGTAGAATGCATATATACTCAGCAAAAAAAGAAACGTCCTCTGACTTTCAACTGTTTTTACTTTCAGTAGACTTAATGTGTAAATATTTGTATGAACACTAAAAGAGTCAACACCATAAGACATAAACTAAAAATGTTTCACAATGTGTCCCTGAATGAAGGGAGGCTCAAAATCAAAAGTACCAGTCAGTATCTGGTGTGGCCACCAGCTGCTTGAAGTACTGCAGTGCATCTCCTCCTCATGGACTGGACCAGATTTGTCAGTTCTTGCTGGGAGATGTTACCCCACTCTTCCACCAAGGTACCTGCAAGTTCCTGGACATTTCTGGGGGGAATGGCCCTAGCCCTCACCCTGCGATCCAACAGGTCCCAGACTTGCTCAATGGGATTGAGATCTGGGCTCTTCACTGGCCATGGCAGAACACTGACATTGCTGTCATGCAGAAACTCACGCACTTTTTGCCACTCCTGTCTGGTCCAGCGAAGGTGGGTTTGTGCCCATAGGCGGCGTTGTTGCTGGTGATGTCTGGTAAGGACCTGCCTTACAACAGGCCTACAAGCCCTCAGTCCAGCCTCTCTCAGCCTATTGCGGACAGTCTGAGCACTGATGGAGGGATTGTGTGTTCCTGGTGTGACTCGGGCAGTTGTTGTGGCCATCCTGTACCTGTCACGCAGGTGTGATATTCGGATGTACCGATCCTGTGCAGGTGTTGTTACACGTGGTCTTCCACTGCGAGGATGATCAGCTGTCCTTCCTGTCTCCCTGTAGCGCTGTCTTAGGCGTCTCACAGTGTGGACATGGCAATTTATTGCCCTAGCCACATCAGCAGTCCTCATGCCTCCCTGCAGCATGCCTAATGCACGTTCACGCAGATGAGCAGGGACCCTGGGCATCTTTCTTTGGGTGTTTTTCACAGTCGGTAGACAAGTCTCTTTAGTGTCCTGCGTTTTTAGAACTGTGACCTTAAATGCTTACTTTCTGTAAGCTGTTAAGGTCTTAACGACCATTCCACAGGTGCATGTTAATTAATTGATTATGGTTAATTGAACATGCATGGAAAACATTGTTTAAACAATTTACAATGAAGATCTGTAAAGTTATTTGGATTTTTAAAACATTATTGTTGAAATACACAGTCCTGAAAAAGGGACGTTTCTTTTTTTGCTGAGTATATAATGAAATAGTGAAAATCATCAAACTTATCAGTAAAACATAATTCCCACAATAGAAATGACCATGTGGGGAAACGTTAAACAAGCCAGAAAGACAAAATCAAGAGTCAGGCCTGTCTTGTGCCTCATCAAAATTAAAGTAGCAAACAGAAGTCAAAATTCAGGAATCGGGAAATCAAAATTACACCACTACTCACATACTGTACATGCACACAGGAGTTTGGTTTAGTTTATCCGCAAACTTGGACAGGGATGGATCTGTAGAGGCAGTATTTAAAGTTTCATGCTAATGACGCTGAAATGCAAGCTCACTCACCAAATCAATTTTGTGTCCAGGCAGCACAGTCTCGGGGAAAACAAAGTCATCGTACTTAACTATGTTTCTAATAAAAATAACAAAGACAGAGACTAGTTCTGCATATAATAAAACTCCTGAAACCAGGAGAAAGGAAGCAAAATAAAGACAGGAAAAATTTTTAACGCAGGTAAATCATAACACTAGAGAATCCTTAAGGGTAGCCATTTTTTTGGATTACATTTCATACTTGTGCTCATCCTTTGTTGTGTATTTGTTTACTGTCTTTGTTCCCCCATGATTGCCCCCTACAGACCACAATATATTTAAAATTAGAAGTAAGGGTAGCTCTTCAGGGGGCGGCACAGTGGCGCAACGGTAGCATCAACCTTCTCCCGGGTCACTCCTGCTCCAAACAAGCGCTCAGCAGGAGTGACCACTACTGTTGTCCCTCTGGTGCCGGCCAAACACTCCACTTAGCAATTAGCACGAGCCTGCACTCGCTCTCCTGCACTGGCTTTCTCCTTTTTGCTTCTTTCTCCCTTAACCTCCCTTCACGTTCCTTTTTTCATTCCTTCTTTTTCTCCTCTCTAGCTGCCTCGCGCTTCTATTATTTATCACAGGGACGTGGATCAGGTGTGGCAATTAGCAGCTCCCAGCATCAATTACGGATGCGGATGACTCCTCACCTGTGCACTTAAGCGAGGACTGTCTGCATCATGAATTCTCCGGGAACCGCTTCCGGTCACACTATCACGCCCCCTCTCTAAGCCGCGTAGACGGCGATAATTTATTTAAAAAGTGGCCTTTTTGACTTGAGCTGTGGACCTGCTGCACCACTTGGACCCACTACACCACAGACCCCCCAGTCATTTCCACTTAATTCTTCCAAAATAACATCAAGTCGAGTTTTGAAGGTCCCATAAAGTCCCAATGTCTACTACACTACTTGACGACTTATTCCAAGTGTAAAAAAAACTTTCTAATGTCTGTGTGAAATTTACCCTTGACAAGTTTCCAACTGTGTCCCCGTGTTCTTGATTAACTCATTTTAAAGTAACAGTCTTGATCCACTGCACTAATTCCCTTCATAATGTCTTCAACTTGTTATAATGCATAGCAGGGGTACACAGACGTCATAATGCAATTTAAAACACTGCCATCTATTGGCTTATATGTTACCATCCTCAGGTCTAGAGGAACCTGGGCCAGGTACAAGCCACTTTTGCTACTGGGTGTAGCCACTGCAGTATGGTGCTAAAAACACAGAAGAATCAGGCAGCAGTTAGGAGTATCTGACCATCCTTTCTCTTTTTCTTTTTTATTCTGATTTACCCAGAGGTATATACAGTAAATGTTTCAGTCTCTGCATGGTTTCAACATGACGATCAGTTAAACAATGGTACATACCAATTTCCTTTGAGGAACAAAAGTGTAAACACATTTTCTTTGGTTGAACAATAACATTGTTGTTAGCTATTAAGAAGTACCACTGTATGCGGATTAGAAAACAATGTCCCCAGAACTTACGTACACAGTATTGTACGTTGAAGAGATACCAATCAAAGCAGCCTGATCTTCAAAGCATGTGACTCTTTTGCAAGACAGGTAAATATCTATGTTCTCTAGATAGCCATCAACAATAACCTGCAACAGAATTATTCAGGAAATTTGCCTTTTCACTTTTCATTCCAGTCTAAAACAATGGATGCCTATTGCCCCTTCATCTGTTGTCTTTTACAGTGGGATGCAAAAGTTTGGGCAACCTTGTTAATAGTCATTATTTTCCTGTATAAATCGTTGGTTGTTACGATAAAAAATGTCAGTTAAATATATCATATAGGAGACACACACAGTGATATTTGAGAAGTGAAATGAAGTTTATTGGATTTACAGAAAGTGTGCAATAATTGTTCAAACAAAATCAGGCAGGTGCATAAGTTGCCCAAACTTTTGCATCCCACTGTACATTTATCATTTACATGTGTTTTTCCTCAAAGCAATACACAGAAATGTCCTTTTCTTTTAAACACTGATTTCTAGTCCATTACATATACAATATTCGGAACCTGCATAATATAAACCATTTCTGTCCATCTGCTGGGCATATTCAATGCCAATGTTTGCAATGCCCAACATATTGGAGTATATTTTGTGATGCAAGTTCTCATTAGTACTCCGGTTTCCTCCCACAGTCCAAAGACATGCAGGTTAGGTGCATTGGTGATTCTAAATATTCCCCAGTGTGTGCTTGGTGTGTGGGTGTGTGTGTGTGCATGCCCTGCGGTGGGTTGGCGCCCTGCCCAGGGTTTGTTTCCTGCCTTACACCCTGTGTTGACTGGGATTGGCTCCAGCAGACCCCTGTGACCCTGTAGTTAGGATATAGCGAGTTGGATAATGGATGGATGGAGGTTTTCATTAAATGCATTGTATTTTTCATTCCAATAGATGGTACACCGCAGGCATTAGCACTGCAGATGAGAATTCTCTATACAGTGGAACCTCGGTTCACGAACGTCTCGGTACACGTACAAATCGGTTTACGACCAAAAAGTTCGCCAAACTTTTGCCTCAGTTCATGACCACACACTTGGTATACGAACAAGCCAGTTTCCCTTTCGGTTTGTACATGTTCAGTCTCTCCCTGTGCATTTCCTGTGCAGCAAGCAAGCGAGAGAGACACACACACACACACAGGCACACGCTAGAGAGAGACAACACAGGTGCTCCAGGTTCACGAAAGAGAGACACACGCACACATGAACATTGATGGACTGAAAGCCAGAAGTCTACGTGACCATCATCATCAGGTCCTTCCATGAAAACCCTAAATACAAAGAGGACTGTTTGATTTATGTTAGGTAGATTGCCCAAAGGGGACTGGGCGGTCTCTTGGTCTGGAATCCCTAAAGATTTTTTTTTTTTTTCTCCAGCTCTTGGAGTTTTTTTTTTGTTTTGTTTTTTCTGTCCACCCTGGCCATCGGACCTTACTTATTCTATGTTAATTAATGTTGACTTATGTTTATTTTTTATTGTGTCTTCTATTTTTCTATTCTTCATTTTGTAAAGCACTTTGAGCTACATTTTTTTGTATGAAAATGTGCTATATAGATAAATGTTGATTGATGAAAGAGAGAGCGAGCGAGCAAGAGAGGGAGTGCTGGACGCATAAGGTAGAAAAGGCTTGTTTTTGTTTTTAGTTCTGTTTACAGCGATTGGTTCATAGCGTGCAATGTTACTTTTCTTGGTGGTTTATTAAATTATGGATTTTCCCTGTACTTAAAACTCATTAAAAAAAAGTGTTTTTAGCGAGCGGTTCCTAGCACTATAGCGCAAACTATTGCAATGTTAGTTTTCTCTGTTTTCTCAGTGTTATTCAATGTTTTTACATTTAGTTCACTATTACGCTGTTAATTCTATGGTATAATTAACTATATTTGTGCTTAAAAACTAAAAAAATATATATTTACATACAGTTCGTACGGTCTGGAACGGATTAATTGTATTTACATACAATCCTATGGTGGAAATTGCTTTGGTTCACGATCACAAGTTTTGGAATGAATTATGGTTGTGAACCGAGGTTCCACTGTATAATCTAAGCGAATTTTTGTACATCCAGCAATTACACTTAAAGGCAGCTCGTCACCAGGTGAAAGCTGTTTTGCTACAATATGGAAGTCTGCTTCTAGGTAAAACCAGTTTTGAAGAAATTCAAGGGAATCAGCTTTTAAATTAGTACTCTGACCAAATCGTTGAACATATTTAAGCAAGATGTGATGTCAAGTATGAATAAATATACCTGCAGACTGATGTGTGCATCACAAATCAACAAAGGAACAAAAATAGCAAAACAAAAAGGATTTGCCTCAAATGCAATTGAAAGCATCAAGTCCCAAAATGTGATCCAAATAAGAAAATAAGCAATAATGCACAAAAAGACTGAACTAGCAAAAGAAAACAACTTTCACAGCAACCTCCAAACGGCTGTCAATGATCCACTGCTGGGACGTTCTCTCTGACTTCTGTAAAAAGTCACCCAGCAGTAGTTATGACAGGGTGGCCCTGCCTCCTGGGGTTTCACCGTCAAAACACAAGAAATGGCAACCTTTAAAGACACTGCACACAAATAATAAATAAAAGCAAAGCTAACAGAAATGACACAATGACACGAACATCAATCATTCAAAAAGAGCAATAACCCTGGCTGAAACATAAAATCAGCAGGAACACTGAAACTATATAAAACTATATAAAAAATGATAATAAGACCAAGAAAACATGTAAATCCAAAAACACAACCCAGGAACAACAAGGCAGAATCCAAACCTGGCAGAATCCTGAAAACTATACGGCTAGAGAACTTTTAAGGAATGTCTGAGGCAACAGGAACACAAAGACTGAAAATCTAAGGGCATTGCTTCCACTTAAATTAATCAGACCCCACCTCCTATGTAAATGTCCCAGAAATGCTGACAATAAGGACCACCTGGGAAAGACCCGGAACTGAAGGCCACAATGTCATTAAACAGCTTTGGCCCCAGTAATGCAATTAAAGATTTATCAGCAAGTTGAACAGCAACCAAAAAGAGGCAAAAACAAAACAGACTCAAGAGGAGCGAGTATACATTGGAGCCCCAGGACACACCATTACAAGCCCTTATTCCTTGTAGAAGGTTAGAACAATCTGAATGAGAACAGGCCATTCAGCCCAGCAGAGACCCCCAGTCCTTTCCACTTAATTCTTCCAAAATAACATCAAGTCTACTTTTGAAAGTCTCTAAAGTCCTACTGTCTACCACACTACTTGGTAGCTTATTCCAAGTCTCTATGGTTCTTTATGTGTGGAAAAACTTCCTAATGTTTGCGCAAAATTTACCCTTAACAAGTTTCCAACTTTCCAACAGTCTCGATCCACTGGACTAATTCCCTTCATAATTTTAAACACTTCAATCATGTCACCTCTTAATCTCCTTTTTCTTAAGCTGTAAAGGCTCAGCTCTTTTAATCTTTCCTCATAATTTAACCCCTGTAGCCCTGGAATCAGCCTAGTCGCTCTTCTCTGGACCTTTTCTAGTGCTGCTATGTCCTTTTTGTAGTCTGGAGACCAAAACTGCACACAGTACTCCAGATGAGGCCTTACCAGTGTGTTATAAAACTTGAGCAGAACCTCCGTGGACTTGTACTCCACACATCAGGGTACTGTATAACCTGACATTCTGCTTGCCTTAGTAACCTCCACTTTATATCCGAGTGTTTCTCAGACTGCGAAAACAGTGCTAAAAACGTTAGTCCCAAGTGTCACTCGGGCAAAATGTACAGATGTGTCTCGCGTAAGTGTTAGAACCGAGAATCACTCGGGCTGTAAAAGTGCTGTCAGTGCTGCCATTCTTATGAGAAATTATGTCTGAGTGTAGGTTTTCACTAATTATGAAATTTAAACAACAAAGAAGACTTTGATGAGAATACCCATCCAGCACCGAAAATTAAGAAAATTTGGGAGACTTACCAGACCATTTACATTCCAGAACGCAACGTCAGCATCGCTGAAAGTCTCCTGGCTTATAAGGACAGACTGTCATGGATACAGCAAGATTTGGCATAAAGCTTTATGAGTTTTGTGAATCTAAAATGGGATATATTTGGAATTCAGTCTGTACACAGGGAAAGGGACAATGTTTGATCCAAAATACAATCAGTACGGCGTTGCTACGTCATCGGTAGAGACTTTGATAGATGCTTTGCTGGATCAAGTTTACTGTGTACCCATGGTCAATTTTTATATTTTGCCAGAGCTATTTGACATCTTTCTGCAAAGACTGACACATATGGAACAGAGTGTCCTAACCGTCGTGGCAGAGCTAAATTACAGCAAGGTGCACTATTAGCATTGCAAAAGGGTAAAGTGCCTGCGCTTAAATAGAAGAACAAGAAAGATGCTTGTCTTCTTAGCACTGTACATGATGCAGCTACAGTCATTGTATAGGCAAAGGTCGACTACAGTATGATAGCACAATGGGCAGCATAGATCATACGGATCAAGAATTGATTTTCTATCCTATGTGGAAGTCTTGGGGATGTACAGTTCCCCTAACCCGGACACTGACAGGCACAGAGGCACAAATGTAAAACCACCACACAGTTTATTCCTTTTCTTGCCTTTTCAGCACACAGTACACAAATCACCAACAAATAATGCTCAGTCACTTCTCTCTCTTTTCTTTCTTTCTTTCTTTCTTTCTCTCTCTTTCTTTTTTATTTTTCTCTGTCGCCTCCACTCCACACAAGCTTTGTTCACCACCTCCCGACTCTGGCTCTTCGAACGGAGTGAGACGTCCTCCTTTATAGTGTACCCGGAAGTGCTCCAGGTGCTCTCAGATCTGCTTCTGGCAGCACTCCTGAGTGTGATGGAAGTGCTGCATGGGCACCTGGAACGGCTCCAGGTGCACCTGGATCCTCTTCTGGCCGCACTTTCTGATTTGGCGGAAGTGGTGCAGTCCAGGCTGGCATTGGCCATGGGCCTCAGCAGGGTTGAGCTTCCAAGATCCAAGCCCGTGGCCCTGATGGAATCCAGGGGGGTTGCTCTCTCGTGTTCTGGGGGAGATATTGCTGTGGCCATGTCCTCTTCCCTGGTCCATCCATCAGAAGGGCGTCCCGACCAGGCAAGCCCACAGCTGTCCGCCACACCCACTATGCGGAGGCAACAAAAGAAATACTGCAAAAAGATCTTTAGTCATCATTTGGAATGCATTCGTGTTATACAAACAAAAAGCTGGCAAAACTGCATCTCATGCAAACTTTACATGCCAGCATGTTGAACAAATAATTGACGCACATCCACCGTCCAAACTACTGCTAAAGAGAAACAGTCAACAGAGCACATCATGGGTCAATCCAGTGCATCTTATTGGTAGACATTTTATTGGTTACATACCTCCAACAGAGAATAAAACAATCCAGTGCAGCGTGCAGTGTGCTGTTCAAGAACTGAAAATCCAAAAAGAAACACGTTATTATTGTCCCGACTGTGACGGTGGATTGTGTCTTTCACCGTTCTTTAAGATTTACCACACAAAGGACTCATTCTGGGATTATATACTGTTTTGTCATCATTAGTATTATTATTATTACTGTTATTATTATTTTTTGTTATTATTGTTCATTTCTATTATTATTATTTTTATTCATCATTACTATTATTATTTGTATCATTATTATTCCTTTGAGATTTAATAAAAATGTTGTTTTTCATACCAAAGAAAAATTCAAAGCTTTTTAGATGTTTTTTTAGAATAAAATGCACCGCTAAGGAGGTTAATGGCTTCTGAACACTGTCTGGCAGTTGATAGTGTCGAGTCCACTACAACTCCTTCTCATAAGGTGAACTCTTGATTTTCAGACCCCTCATTGTGTATTCAAACCTAACATTTTTACTTCCAATGTGTAATAATTTAAAATTACTGACATTAAATTTCATCTGCCACAAATCTGCCCAAGCCTGTATGCTATCTGAAGTCCTTCTGTAATGATATAACGGACTCCAAATTATCTGCTAATCCACCTATCTTGGTATCATCTGCAAACTTAACCAGCTTGTTACTTATATTCCTATCTAAATCATTTATATATATTAAAAAACTAGCAAAATACCCGCGCTTCGCAGAGGCGAAGTACTGCCTTAAAATTTTTATTAAGAAGAAAATGAAACCTTTTTAAACTGAGGGAAAATATACCAATAATTATTTGTTAAGGATCTCTTTGTATACCACGTTGTCAGTTCGGCCCTCTGGTTGTAATATGACCAAGCTGTGCGCTGAGCTTAGTCTTGAGCATGCAACGTACAGTTGGCCATGTGAACAGTAATCTTGTTTCAAATCAATGGCAACCCTTTGTAGGGTCTGTCCCTGAGACTTATTAATTGTCATTGCGAAGCAGAGCCTTACTGGAAATTGGAGGCGTTTGAATTGAAATGGGAGATCAGACGGTATAACGGGGATGCGACGAATAAAAACTCTCTCCGCTGAGCAACCACCAGTAAAAATAGTTGCATCAGTTAGGTTGTTTTGCAGACACGTGACCTGAAGTCTCGTGCCGTTACAAAGTTTCAGTGGCTGTAAGTTTCTCAGTAACATTATTGGTGCCCCAACCTTCAAAATTAGATTATGTTCAGGAGTGCCTGGAGAATTCAGATGGTGGAGAAACTCTAGTGCACTGCGTCTTCCACTTCAACAACTGAATCCACAGACTGATATGTTTTCGGTTGTGAAGGTAGTTCTTGAAGTAAAATGTGGTTTATAGTCATAGTCATGTCATTTCTTGGTGTCAGGATAGCTCTCTCCCTCAACCATGACTTGTCGTTTTCGTTGGAAAGTTCAATATGGCGGCTGACAGTGACGTCATACCACTGAAATAAGTACGTACATCAGTTTCGGTTAGCGCAGGGAAGCCGCCTACCAAATTTTGTAAAGATGGGGCCATACATAAGAAAATTTAACATGGCAGACGTTGTCGACCGTTATGACTGTTACGCATAGAATTTCGAAATGAAACCTGCTTAACTTTTTTAAGTAAGCTGTAAGGAATGAGCCTGCCAAATTTCAGCCTTCTACCTACACGGGAAGTTGGAGAATTAGTGATGAGTGAGTGAGTGAGTGAGTGAGTGAGTGAGTGAGTGAGTGAGTGAGTGAGTGAGTGAGTAAGTGAGTCAGTCAGTCAGTCAGTCAGTCAGTGTGGGCTTTGCCTTTTATTAGTATAGATAGCAGTGGCCCTAGCACTGACCCCTGTGGAGCACCACTCTTAACATCGGCCAGTTCTGATGAGGTTCCTCGCACCATCACCCTCTGCTTCCTGTGTCTGAGCCAATTCTGCACTCATCTAAAAACATCACCCTGAACTCCCACTTCTTTTAGTTTGATGCCCAGTCTCTCATGTGGCACCTTATCAAATGATTTCATTTGCTGGTCCAGATAAATAATATCATAAGCTCCACTTTGATTGTATCCTTTTGTTGCCTCCTCATAGAATTCCAGCATGTTAGTAAAACACGACCTCCCTCTTCTGAACCCGTGCTGACTGTTCAGAAAACTCCTGTCCTTGCCATGTGTTGCTCAATCTTATCCTTAATAATTCCTTCCATAAATTTTTCTGTGATGCATGTTAAGCTTACTGGCCTATAGTTGTTTGGATCTGTCCGGTCAATCTTTTTATATGACCAGTGCCCTTGTTCAGCTTTGTGTCCACTTCAGATTAGAAAGTTTAGAACATACTGGAGCAAAACCATTGTTGCTTGTTCATTCATTCACTCATTCAAAAGAAGATTTGTGTTAAAAACATATGAGCATTTTTCCAGTCATCTGCTTGAAGAACCCAAAATGTTTATTTCCCATGGTCACAGGACTAAATTATCATTTCACAGCTCAGGAGAAGGGATTTCCAACAGGGACGAGAGCAAAGTGTGAATTTTCACTACCAAGTACGACTCACACTCTCAGACTGTGTGCTCCTGTAAATTAAAGGCAGACACTTTTGAAATTGAAGCAAATTGCAATCACTCTCAGGCCTCCGCTGGTGATGGGTCAGGGCAGCTGAAAATTGGGCAGCCTTTCTACCAGGTGTAACGTGTACTGACTGTGTTTTAATCTCCCTGCTCTTGAAATTTAGAGCGAGGGAACATAATAATTTGCTATTTGTATTTTCCTCTACAAAGCTAATTGATGTTTATATTTAGGGGTCTGGGACAAGCAGAGCTGCAGGTCTCAGCAAAGCCCAAATAACGAGAAGAAGAAGAATGATGCATCGTGTCATGCCAGTGTAGGAGGAAGGGAAGCAATGGGGCAGTAAATCCGGTTATTGGTTATTGTGTTTAATATTTCTGCAGAACTAAAGACAGGGGTACATGGAAGACGTCACTAGAAGGCAAGAGCCTCTGCAGGAGAACCAGTTCTCTTCTTGCAGAAAGGGAAAGCGTTAATGATAGAGAACAGCAAATTGTCCCAGGCTTGGACAGCGAAAAACATGTGACTGCAAGGATTCTGTTGAATTATTTTAGAACAAGACAGGGGTCAAAACTTACAAAGACCAGGAAATTAAAATTAACGATGGGTAAGAAAATATGTTATATTTGCAGAGATCAGAATACTGGGAGGATCTCACAAAAAAATCACTCATGAAAACCTCATTTAATCACATAGTGTGTTACACCAAACAGGTGACTCAGAGGAACCTGTCTCCATCATATCCTAACGGAACTACTAGTGTTACTGAGCCTTCCATACTGCTATTGCTTAAAATGATTTCACAACTTGGGTGACCATTTGCCTCACAGGAGAATCACCGAGGTCATTTGGTTGTCCCTGTTCTCTCAGTTGGTTCTACCATTAGATGTAAGGCTCACAACACCCAGAAGGTTCTGACAGTGTGCGTGACATCTTGCAAGCACCCCCCGCTTTCCTGATGACGGATGCCCAACCAATTCTATATACCTCCCTTAGTTTTATATTTACTAAAATAATCTGAAAACCATATTGTAGAAAACAAAACACTAAATAAAAGCCACCAATGAAGTTCAATAACCAGAAGAGAAACACAAATTTCAAAAATTGCTCGGAACACAGTTTGATTTTTGTAGACGTATCCCATGTATGCCACAGTGTCATCATCAATGTTCTGCCAGGTGGTGGAAAGTAGCAGTTTAAAGAGCAAAGGGAACAAAGGATGAGATGTAACCAAAATAATGGCCCAAAAGTTCATACCAATAAACTAGTCATCAAAGCCCAAATACACTAAATCATAGTCTTAAATTCAAACATTTTGGAGTACCAAGTCAGAAGAGTTTGAAGACACCGTCATGCCGAGAAATGGACATTTCAATGGTGATTTATTTACCAGTTAAACTGGTATAAGTACTTCAAAACAAATACCAGTAAACATAATGTGAGACAAAAGACGGCAAGATATTCGGCCAAAATTTAATCAGATGACGCGAGGGTTGAAATCAAGCAGAAAGGGCAAGATGTTAATCAGAAGTAAAGAGGAAGAATGACGTTGAAAACAACCTAGCAGTAGGGCCTCCATGAGTCAGAAACAAATTACAATACAGAAGAGCTTTGACAGTTGGGATATTTGCATTTATATATACTGTATTTACTTCTGTAACATCATTGGTGTGATGATTGAACTCACATGATGCTTCCAAAGAGAATGAAAATACATAAAAAATACATGCATAATGATGTGGTAATATAACGTTTTGTTGAAATCATAGTCTTGGCTGGCCAAAAATGTGTGCTGACCTTTATACCATGTAAAAGGCGCTATATAGCGCCCGACCCGGCACAGACTTAGGCAGAGGCACGTGTAAAACAAGTAGGCTTTTTATTTTTCTTCGCCTGTGGGCGCACATCTTCCCTGTGTCCCACAGGCCCAACACAGTCCCAAAGCACTTTATGCAGAGCTCAAACAACCCTTCAAGGTACCACCACTCCTCCCAGGCAACCTCGTCCTCTTCCTCCCGATTCTGGCCCCGAATGAAGGGAGGCTGGCCCGTTTTATAGCCCACCCGGAAGTGTTCCAGGTGCTTGACCAGCTGGTCCTGATTGCACCTCCGGGTGGGGCTGATAACTCGTCCATCCGGGTTGTTGGCTCTCGGCAGCACCCCCTAGCGGCCACCCCATCTCCCAACCAGGCTGTGGAGGACTCCATGTCCCATGGAGCCACGTGGGAGACTGTGAAACAAACAACGGCCAGGGAGGCTGCCACCAAGCATCCCGGGGGAGGTATTGAGCTGTCCATAGTGGCTCCCCCGGAACATATGCAGCAGGGGTGTCCCGGCCAGGCATGGGACCCGGCTGTCTGTCACAACCACTAAGCTGTCATGTTCTGTACATTTCTGGTCATCCATGGTTATCAACATCATAGCATCCATAAATAGACATTCCATGAAAAAAACAAAATGACATCAGAGGAGGATGTGAAAAATTGTTATTTGGAAGGGCTGCTCACTGTCATCATCATCATCATCAGCTTCACCGGGTAAACTGGACTGTGTTTGTTAGTTCAAGTAGGTGGTTGTGTGTCGCCATCATGAGGTTTTAAAGTGGGTTTTGTACATAGTGAATGCAGTGTATACCGCAGTGCCATCATCAATGTTCTGCCAGAAGGTGGAAAGTGGCAATTTAAAGAGCAAAGGGATCAGAAGGAGAGATGTAACCAAAATAATGGCCCAAAACTAAATACCAATACACGAGTCATCAAAGCCCAAATACACTAAACCATAGTCATAAATTCAAAAATTTAGGAGTACCAAGTCAGAAGAGTTTGCAGACACCGTCCTGCCGAGAAATGGACATGTGATTTATTTACTGAGCTAAACTTGGTATAAGTACGTAAAAAATGAAGCTAAAACAAATACCAGTAAACATAACGTGAGACAAAAAACAGGCAAGTAGGTCAAACCAAATGAAACTCGTGAGAAGCAGGAGGGTTGAAACCAGGAAAAGGACAGCAATCAAGCAGAAAGGGCAAGATGTTAATCAGAAGTAAAGAGGAAGAATGAAGATGAAACCAACCTAGCAGTAGGGCCTCCGTGAATTAGAAACCAGTTACAATACAGAAGAGCTTTGACAGTCGGGATATTTGCATTTATATTTATTTACTTCTGTAACATCATTTGTGTGATGATTACACTCACGTGATGCCTCCAGACACCATCACGTAAATACAAAACAAAGTTAAAAAAACTCAAAGAAAATGGAATCGTCATGTAAAGAAAAAAAAAACATGAAATACATAAAAAAATATGTGCATAATGGTGTGTTAATATAACACAGACATTTGGTTGAAGTCATAGTCTTGGACAGCCAAAAAAGTGCACTGACCTTTATACCACTAAGCTGTCATGTTTCGTGCGTTTCTGGACATCCGTGTTTATCGATATCATAGTGTCCATAAATAAACAATTCATGAAAAAAAAAAAAAAACGCCATTAGGGGAAAATGTGACAAGCGTTTATTTGGAAGGGCTGCTCATCTGGACATTTTCCTTTCATCATCATATCATCAGCTTCACAGGGTAAACTGGACTGTGTTTGTTAGTTCAAGAAGTTTAAGGTTTTAAGGTGGGTTTTGTACATAGAGAATGTTTATTAGATATATATGTGTGTTTTTAAATAGTTTATTTACTACATATCTTACTTTTTACCTCAGTGTGGTGTCTTCTTTGGGTGTGTGTCAGACCAGGCTGGCTGGTGTCCTGGCTTTCCCATTTAAAATGAACAAATCACAGTTTAAAACTGTGTGAATTATAGAACCCTAAAGCCGCTACACATTTATATAATTTAAAGCTCTCCAAAACGTATCCAGCACCCACATTGCGAATGAAATCATCCCTACTAGGCCACAAGTTTTGGGGACATTCTATAGCTATCTCTCAGACAGCCTTGGATCTTCTCTGCTAAATGCGATATCTGCAGTAATATCAGATGAGAATTGCTACTTCATGAAAGCATCCCCATCCTCATCTTAGGACTTTCCACATAGACCTGAGTTTCTCCAAATCTGTGACTCTTGTTATGATAAGTCACAGTTACCAGAGATTCACAGAAGTGCAGTCTGCGGCTCTACTTGAAGTTAAGATCAACCAGGGTTGACTGTGTCTATGGTCCTTTCTCTTAGCTCTGGAACCCAGTCAGTTTAGAAAGTCTTCAAAGCAAAGCCGAGAAGCAGGTTCAAATGATTATTCACTCAGTATAGAATACCATCCTGTGAACTACACATTTTAATGTGCCAAAAGCGGAAGCAAAGCAAATGGATGTGACAGCTCATAACAGTACAACCTGGATGGATAGCAGCTCTTCTGGCTAGAAGTGCCTAGACCTCAGGTGGCTCTTTCATGCTTGCATTGTGTTTCTGAGCAGATAGGAATTTAATCCAGTGGGGTCTCTGTACCCCTTAGACCAGGGGTGCCCAATGAATCGATCGCGATCGACCGGTAGATTGCAAAGTTAGTGCAGGTAGATCGCGTTGCATTCAAGAAAAATTTTTTTTAAACGTTAGTCTATCATATATCCTCCCTATGGCATTTGCCACTTGATTGACATACAGGGCGGCCAGTCTGAGATCTCTTCTCTTCTAACACACTGGTCAGCCCGCATGCACGATCAAACGCGTGAGCTACTGCAAAACACTGGCTGTGATCTAGTTAGCTTTCAAATTTATATCGACTAAAGAAGGGATTTAAAAAAAAATTGTTTGGGGAGGGTATGGGCTGGATGTTGAATTGGAAGAGGAATTTATTCTCACAATTTCACAATCGAAGTGCGTTTGTCAGATCTGTCAATCTATCATTGCTATTCCAAAGAAGGACAATGTGGAAAGGCACTTTCGAACTGTTCATAAAAACTACGAAACTGACTTCCTTCCGAAAAGCGATCTGAGAAAGAGAAAGGAGAGGGAACTAAAATCGCAGTTAATCGGACAGCCGTCATTTTTCACTTGGCTGAATTCAAAAGCTCCTTGACTGCATTATTCGGCTCCCCTTATTTATGAGAGTCAGCCTTTTCCCACATGACGATTATTAAATCCAAATACTGTAGTGACCATAAATGTATTGAATGGTTATTGTGCCATAAAGGATATTCAGTTATGCAAGGTATGACAACATCTATTTTATATATAAAGTATACTCAGTATATATACTGTATAGCATTTTAATGTAGGTAGATCATTTCGACCTGGTCATTTTAAAAGTAGCTCGCAAGCCAAAAAAGTGTGGGCACCCCTGCCTTAGACTAAAGGGGCATCGCAGTTTAAAGGCCACTTTCCATTCCTTTCTCATGCCTCGTACCTTTAACCAGTCCTGGCTGGGCTCAACCTATGTTCTAGAAGCTTCCACCAATCAAGGGCCTAGGCAAAATGTGTTTTCTTGTCTTTTCCACATTTACAGCCTGTGCTTGTGTAGCTGCTCATGGGTCCTCTAGTGTTGACTGCTTCTGTGGTCAGCAGAGCAAACACTATGTATGACCTTCTAAGTAGTTCTAACGCATTCGTTATCACTACAGAGATATATAACTAACTTTTAAATATGAAATATAAAATGTAAAACAAAGTCCATTTCCATGTTTGCATAACATTATTCAATGGAAGAAATCTCTTTGTAATATCCTACACTACATAACTCCATGATAAGGTCACATACTATCCTGAAAAGAAAATGCAATCCTTTCTGTGAGGTACATTGTGAGTTTTTCTCGTTGGGCAGGAATTCATTAATGCTTCTCTGAAATAAGCACACCTGGTCTCTGCTCAGCCTTTTCTGCTGTCTTGATATCTGTGAGAAACGACAACAAAGTGGGCCGACTTGTCATTAGCGCTCTGAGTCTGAAAGGGGAAGGGGGTCGAGAGTCATGGAGTTTATTGGAACACAATGTTTGTATTTCACTGCTTTGAGTGAATCTCTGACTGAATCTGGATTTACTGTAAGAGTTCTCATAAAATAAAATAAAAACTAATGAAAATGCCATTAAAATAATCTTAAATCCCTTTGTGCCAAACTACATGAATATAAAAGAATTTGTTTGTTTATTGCAAATTCTAAAATATAAAGGCATAGATGTGTTTATGTGCTTGTCTGGTATGCAAATCCAAACTGTTGAACCTGCCTCTGCCGATGCTTTGCATAGAGTCTCCATTTTTGAAAGGGGAATCCCTTAGGTTGTGTTTATTTCATGGCCACATCTGTGCTTTATTAAGGACTTGTCCTTAGGAGGCATTTTCAGGACTTGGCACAGCTATGCAAAGTTTAGTCAGTGACATTTTGGTTGAGGGCCAGAAATTGCACCTGCACTTCACTCCATGCTGCCAGGTAACCGGGCAAGCTGTACTGTATATCTATGGATACTGTGACATCACACCGGGGGTTACACAACATAGCCTATATCACCACAAGGGGTACAGAAATGATGTAATCTACACAATAGATCATAGGTGAAGCAATGTAATCAGAACAGAGAAATAATCCAGTAAAATGTCAGCCAGGGAAGCACAGAACACAGCAAAGGTACTCCAATGCAGCAGTAATAGCGGAGTGAATAAAAATGGTTGGTGTGTATTAACATTGGGCTTTTGTCATTCAGATTTGTGGGGGTAGATAGACATGAAAGGCACTATATAACAGACAGGCTGAAAAAAATAAAAGGTGTTATTAAATACAAAAGATAGAGAGACATGAAAGGCCTGATAGATAAATTGAAAAGGCACTATAAATAATAGATCAGTGGACAGATACTGTAAATGTGAAAGACAGAATGTGATTGATAGATAGACAGTGCCTTTCCTATCTATCTATCTATCTATCTATCTATCTATCTATCTATCTATCTATCTATCTATCTATCTATCTATCTA
>JANRMT010062840.1:32733719-32769253 GCA_026402145.1 Polypterus bichir lapradei
ATCTATCTATCTATCTATCTATCTATCTATCTATCTATCTATCTATCTATCGCAAGTACTTTCCTCACACTCACACTACCACACATAAAGTAACAAAGCAGAATGAATGAGCTCCTCTTTGGTGCCTTTGCACTTTCTGCATGTTCCATATTCATGCCCTCACTAGGAGACTCTTCCCTGGAATTGTTCTCCATGCTTTATTATGGATTGCCTCAGTATCATCTCCTCACTGAAGTATCACCCACTGTTATTTTGCAATCTTCAGAAAAGCATTTCATCCTGTCTCCTTTTGAAAAGTATAAAAGATTTAGAAATGATGGGCCAGTACTTAAGAATAGGAAGTTCCTCTCTGCCTTTGATTCCGAGGGACGTGCTTGCACTGAGAATGTCTTACAGGTAAATATGGGGAATTCAAAGTGGATTTCTCTATGACTGGCTTTGCTTTTGGTGTTAATAGAGGGATGTCATTTTCTGGTTAAGCTGTTGCAGGGTGAAACACGTGAAGCACGTCCATTACTATCCTGTTGGGTTGTTGCTCTGGAATGATCTCAGGACTTGCACCTTTTTAAGCCTCAAATTTACGTGTTTGTTTGAAGGGAAATGGGATATCCTTACTTAACACATCAGGCATTAGGAAAAACTTCCCCACCTCTCTTCAACTCCTTCCTTTTCTCCTTTGCTTCTTAGTACAATATTTGCAATATGACACTACTAAATTCTGCATCATTTCAAATAATCTGAAGAATATTTGAGGAGATAAGTCATGATAAAACAGACCAAAACATGCCGAGTTGCTGTTCAGAATAGAGCAGAAAGAGAATGAGGGTGATGTTAATAATTTTAATTGTCTCTTGATGGTCGACATTTATTCAAGTACATTTTTGTCATATGAAGCCCTGCAGTGATGACTGTTAGCTCCAATGCTGTAGATCAAGTGTGGGCAACGTCAGTCCTGGAGGGCCGCAGTGGCTGCAGGTTTTTGTTCCAACCCAATCGTTTAATTAGAAACAAATTCTTATTTAATTGTACGGCTAATTAGCCTGCAATGTTAGGTTCCTATGTTGTTGATTTTTTCTTTTCCAAGGATATCCTCCAAATGATTTGAAACCTAAAATGGATAATTCACAGTCGGTCACATTTTTCTCTTAAGTGTTTTATTAAACCAGATAGTGGGTGATGAATCCACACAGGTGTAAATGGAAACAAGTTAGACAAAGAACTGCTGACTACTTTGTCATTTGTATCTTATTGCTAATAAGAAAATGAATGCGGCTGAATCAATCAATTAAGGGTTGGGAACCTTAACAAGCGAGACCCCTAAAATGAAGCATCAAAATGTCACTTGAGTGATAAGTGCTTCATCAGCAGTAATTGACCTCTCATTAAGAAACTGGGTTGGAACAAAAACCTGCAGCCACTGCGACTCTCCAGGATCGACGCTGCCCACCCCTGCTATAGGTGCTTTCCATGTGTTATGCCCAGCTGGCATGGGGTTTCAGAGGGAGACTAGAAGACAGGGACATGGTGAAAAAAAAAACAAAATCAGGAGAAAAACAATCAGTAAGCCAAGCCAAGAACCATGAAACAAAATTGATGCCAGAAAGATTGCAGGAAGTTCAAAAACTGCAGAAATTAAACAAAGGAGATTTTCAAAAAGGTTTGAAGGGTTTTGTAATCCATGGAGTTGGATGGACGAAGTAAAACTTTAAATGAACTTTTATCGTGTCATGTTGTGATTGGCATATCCTCTGAGGATATGCCCATTCCAGGACAGTCCTAGCAGAAGGAATCAATAATAGTGGCATAAAATGGTGGCGATATAACATCCCAAATCAAAAATCAAAACCAATAGTACATTTAAAAGAATAAACAGAGTGGATTCCTTAGGGTTGTGATGAGAAAAAGATTTCCACAACTGAAAAAACAGTTGGAGGCCATCCTGGTATAATGTCCACAGGACAAAGAAAATGAAAAGGCAAAATTATGGTGACCAAAAATACTTTTACAATACATCACAATGGCTTTTACAAAATGGTGGCTTTTATACAAAACAAAGATGGTGTGCAGAAATGAGTTGGCAGGAAATGACGTTGAAGCTGACATGCGGATGCAATGCCATCAAAAGTGACCAGAAGTGATGTATGCGTGGAAGTGATGTCATTGACTGGAGGCCAGAAGTTTCACCATAGGCTGGACCCGGAAATGATGTCATTAGACGATGCCTGAGGTGCCGTTCCGGCAGCCATCTTGGGACCTGGAAGTAAGGTAGGTTTAATTTTCTTCCTTTTGTCTGAAGAAAGAGAAAGAGAAGCTTTAGTACGGCAGATTAACTGCCTCCTAATCGCACGTGTGTGACAGGGTATAAAACCTCCAAACATTTAGAAAGCTATTCAAAATGGAAGACCCTGACTCCTTGGTCCATGCAATAAATTATTCAACAAGCCATTCAGATTATTAATGTGTGATTAAACATCTATTTGTGAACCTTCATTAAACCAGGACATACACAGAAGTAGAATTCATGGTTCCTAACCAGCAAGGAGTTATATGGCAATAATGGAATGGAATCAAACAAAACAAAAAGAAATGCTCGACTCATGAGAGCAGAGAAATTAATGGAGAGGTGGTGTAGATGATGGACAAGATACCAACATTTCAAGGTCAACATCTAAAAAAATTTCAAATAATTGCTTTCTTACCTTAACCCATGTCACCTTCCTGGCTTTGGTGAGGTAAGCAGCTCCCCCAGGGACGAGATCGGGCACTGATGCTAATGGTGTCTTGTCTTTCCCCTGTAACATCGAAAGGCCACCCAAAGATGGTGCCTAGCTCTGCCAACAACACTCCAAGACGACCCTACCTCTTTTGGCCAATCTAGGAAAGGTGGCGTCAGGTGGGGCATACGAGGAGGACAGTTCGACTAGCCACTGCTGCTAATAGCAAGGATGACGGTAGACATGCGGTATTTTCTTTTGATTTTTTTGCGGTTGCACAGTTGTGGTTTTTGTTTTAATTAAGAGGGTTGACCCGGCTGGTAATCCAAACTTGTGCTTGCCTACCCTAGTCTGCTACTTCTGACCACGTTGCACCATTAAACAAATATAACTGGGGAATGTCAGGTACTTTGACTAGTAGAACCTAAGAACACAAAATATGGAAGAACAATGTCACAAGAGTGCTTGCATAATGCTTAAGCCCTGTCACACACGTGCACATGGAAGGCAGCTAAAAGGGCTTGAGTAAGGGCAATTCCCAAGCGGACCGGGATGTGGCAGAGGGCGCTGACTCTTTTTCTCCCTTGCCTGTAGACCATTCACGGGAGATCCCACCTGGTCCTCTTGATGTCACTTCTGGGTACGAGCCTATGGAAGAAGACCTTGCCAGCTCCGGCCCCTATGATGTCACATCCGGGCTCGAACCTATGGCTGAAGACCCTTATGAGCCAGACCCCTTTGACCTCACTTCCTGTCTTCCCCTTTAAAAGCCTCCACCTTTTCCCTATTCCCTCAGTTTTGTTTTGTGCACATCAGTGCTGTTTATACTTTTGCAACTTCGCAGCCAGGATACCAAATATACGGGTGGCTGCCCCAAACCTTGTTATGACTCAGAGTGGAGTTTGAGACAGCCCGTAAAACATTGCAGACATGAAGATCTCACATTTGAAAGTCCTGAAACTTTTCTTAAATTTAACAGGATTCCCAGCCATGAAGCCCTGTAAAGTAGTTGGAATGGAAATGGACCGAAATGGCTTAAACTGTGAAAGGACTCGCTGTGTTCATTTGGGAGAAGGCTGAGATCAGTTTGGAGAAATGAAATAGGGTTGGGAGGAGCAAATTACAGACTACCTTACTGCCTTCAGTGATGAATAAAATGGCTTGGTGTTGACAAGTTACTGACCTCAGCTGGTGACTAGAAAACCATATCTTATAAGCTATTAGAACATCTTAGCTAATGGGGGACTGAAGGGTCTCCTCTCGTTTGTCAAATTTCTTCATATGGATGTTGTTCCACCCTTTTTTCAATAACGTTAAGAAAAATTGAATGGCTTACTCAAAATGAATATGGTTCAAACAGAACTCAATATATTCCATATAGTATATGTAGAAGATAAAGTCAGTTCCTTTAATGGTGAAGCTCTCCATTTCTGAGTAAGAGCTGCAATAAAAAAGCAAAAATTAGAATGGCTTACAAGATGAAAAATAGCACAGTATTTCTAAATAAGATACAATAAGGTTCAATTGTTCATGCTGTTTGCTATTTCCTATTCACAAAACCTTCGCAATTTAGCCATTTACAAAAGCCTGAGCCCCTAGCGTCCTTCAAACTCAAAGCATTATATTAGCATGCAATTGTTACTCTTCTCTTTTTTGTATAAAATAAATAAGAAAAGAGGAGTTCATAACACCGAGCATCAAACACTAATTCCTTTTTTTTGAGCAGCAGTCTGCCTACATTCTTTCATATTTAAAAATGTAAAATATTTCCAGGCTCAACCTTGCAACCTCTGTTAATAAAGTTAGGGGCAGGTGGCCTCTAATGACCATGACCTGGCATTCTGGTGGTACGAAGTTCTGAAGTAATTTGCCATTATCGTCTTTTGCTGGCACTGCCTCTGCTTCCACTTTCTGAGTACATTCATTTACTTTGTGGCCCCCTGGTTGAAGATACTGATTTGTATCTAGAAGGACTGATCTGTAGTGGCAGGTGGGACACTGGTCCTTTGAAATATCACTCATCGTGATGTGATACTCTAAGATACTCCAGGTGGCAAAGTGACTTTCCACATCATTCTTCTAGTCTACACTGAGTAGAAGTGAATATGGACTTACAGTAAAACAAGTAAAACCTTAACTCTAATTGAGATGAATTCTGAGTGCCTGTCTCAGATCTTTGCTTTGTCACCTGTGGTGAGGACTGTACATGCTGTGTGTTTTCCTCATTCTCTGAGTCCTTTTAACTGTCATCTACCTTTAATTCGAGCGGCTTCTGTCTAAACACCTGATTGATGAAGTGCTGCTGGGATGGGTGTCCTTGTGAAAAGTCCCCCACGTCTTAGCTGAGGACTTCTGAAGCTCTGACAGAGTGACCAATAGCTTCTTGATCACCTCCCTTGATCACCAAGGCTCTTCTTGGCTGGACAGCCAACTCTTAAAACAATCCTAGTGGTTCCAAACATCTTCCATTTTACAATTATTGAGCCCACTTTGATCCTTAGAACACTTTTGTATCCACTTGCCATGATCTATGCCTCACCACAATATGATCGCAGAGGTCTTCAGGGAGTTCTTTGGACTTGATGGCTTGTTCTTTTGTCCTGACATACAGTGTGAATTCTGGGAACTTATAAACACAAGGGTGTTACTTTTCTAAATGATGTACAATCAGTTCAGTTTGCCAAAGGCGGACTCCAATCAGGTTCTAGAAATATCACAAGGAGAATTAAAGCAAACTGGAGGCACCTGAGCACATTTTGGTGTGCCACAGCAAAGGGTCTGAACACTTATAGAAATGAGAGACTTCAGTGTGTGATTTTTAATAAATTTATAAACCTTTCTGCAAACATGACTTCACTTTGTGATGATGGGTTATTGAGTGTAGAATGATGGGCAAGAATGGTAAATTTATCAATTTAAATGTAAATCTACAACACAATAAATTGTGCCTGAAATAAAGGGGTCTGTTTTTTTTCTGAATCCACTGTACAGACTATGCTTAAGAAATACCAAAGAACATTTCTTCCACTTATCCAACAACAACAACAAACACACTCATAAGTAACCATAAAACCTGGCCAGTCTGCTGCAAAATGCACACTGTGGTGATGTCAGAAGTACTCAGAAGATGATCGAGGCTCATTCAGTGAAAGCCCACTGTATGTCCATTAGTAACCTAAAACCTAACCAGAATTAGGAATGAGTTGAAGAATGAGTTTTTAGACATGAGCCACTGGCAGTAAATCGATAGGTTGAACTAAGTTCTTAATGTAAAATTTATGACTGGCATATTAGAAGAAGGAAACAGTGTGCAAGCAGTGTTATTTATTAGTAGAATCAGCATTGGAATGGGGAGTTCCTCTTCAGTGGACCATTGCAAGCAGCCTCCGTGTATCCACCGCCCTTCGGGATGACTAATGGCAAAACGAGGTAGAGGCGATTTTATTTATTTTGTATTAAAAATTCAAAGTGGATGCATCAATGGATTTTCAGCTTATCAATAATATGAACCCACCTCTCCTAGTTCATTGGGGATTTGCATTTTTCACATTATTAAATAAATCGATCTATTGTAGAAATAAATAACAAAAGAGATTGTAAAATGTTCCAACCCCCATATAACTGATGAAGAAAACAATGAAAAATGGATTGTACAATTGGCATGCAGGTTATTTCCGATGATTGTCTTCTATTGACTTGTTATGAGGCTGAGCAAACAGAAGGGGCGGGTCCAAAAGGTCAGAAACTGGAAGTGATGTCAGAGGTCTTTCACTGTCAATATAACAATCTGCAGAGGGAGGAAAAGGAGAGGTGGTTAGACACAGTGCCACCCCGTGGCCTGGAGTACAATTAAACAGATGAGGCCTGAAGTTATACCAACTTGTGTGACAAAATCTTATACAGTATATAAATGTCTATGCGTAGAAGTGTGTGTGTCTGTACTGCCTGGAAGTGGGAGGCTACAGTATGAAGCTGAAAGAAAGTGACTCCTTTGCCTTAGTTAGACCGCTGAGGAAAGGCAAACTCACTTAGCTGTTAATACACAAGCAAGGAGAGCACATCAGCAAAATGAAATCTCAGAGGAAAGAGAAACTCGCTTAGCCACTGATAGACAAGTGAGGTGAGCATGTCCACAAAACGAAACCACTGACTCTGCATTTCAGTTTTTTTACTGATGATTTCAATAGTTTCTAGGAGCCTGGGCTTACACAGCTAGTACAGAGGGTACTGAGCAGTCTATTGGTCTGGAATCCCTACAGATTTTATTTTTTTTCTCCAACCGTCTGGAGTTTTTTTTTGTTTTTTCTTTCCACCCTGGCCATTGGACCTTACTCTTATTCTATGTTAATTAATGTTGACTTATTTTATTTTCTTACTGTGTCTTTTATTTTTCTATTCTTCATTACGTAAAGCACTTTGAGCTACTTTTTGTATGAAAATGTGCTATATACAGTAAATAAATGCTGTTGTTGTATATATATATATATATATATATATTGTGGCGAGTGGCTGGGGATGGTACCCAGCTGGGATGACCGGAAGGACCGGAGGAGGGATAACGCTTCCTCCAAACCACGAGGGGGTGACCGCCCTGGTGGCTTTTTTGATCACGGGAAAGGAGCATGGAAGCTCAACCCTACAGGGGCCCGTGGTCACCGCCATGGGGCGCCCAGATGCCTGAAGATCCCTGGCCCTCAGCACTTCCGCCACACCCGGAAGTGCTGGGGAGAAGAAGACCAGGGACACCTGGAGTGCTTCCAGGTGCACAGCTGGCACTTCTGCCACACCAGGGAGTGCCGGCAGGAGCTCATTGGGAGGCGCCTGGAGCACATCCGGGTGGCTGGAGTCAGGTGGAAGAAGCACAGAGCTCGGAGGAAAGGAGGACCTGATAGAGAAAGGCATTGTGAGAGGCCTGGACTTTGAGGGTGTTCGGTACGGGTACTGGGTTGTGTGCTGTGTTTCACTCTGTAAATAAACGTGTGTTGGGTGCTTCAATGATGTCTACCTGTTTGTGTCAGGGCCGGTCTCCACAATATATATATATATATATATATATATATATATATATATATATATATATATATACACTATATAATGCAAACTTAACTGACTTGATGCATTGACAAATCAAAATTTCCAGTTTAGGTAAAAAGCTGAAGTTTGGTAGGATGTTAAGTCTCATCCAGTAGGTATTTGCTAAGAAAGGACATTTTGATATATCAATATTTAGGGGTAAAGCCACCTCCCAACATGCACACAGCTAAATACTCCAAAATCTCAAAACTAGCTTGATATATTTGGTTGAAATTTAGTGATGTTATGGAAAACAGAAAATTACCCAACCCATGGTTTTTGATTTCTCGATATTTGTTGGTAATAAAGCTGTAACTAGTGGGGTATTCTTAGGTAATGCATCCTTTTTTCGCCTCAAGCATGACTGAGTGGAAGAATGGGGCTTGGGTCTCATGCAAATGTACCACATTAGCAGAACAGTGCTACTATCAAGGCATCTCAAAATGACAGTCTGAGAAGCAGGCTTTGCATGAACACAATCAAGAGCAGAAGTGGCAGGCAAAAGAGGATACTGATGAAAGGCATGGGAGGAATGCTGAGAGTCACCTTTAACATTTGAAGTATTCACAAAAATACAAACGATGTTTTCACATGGGATAATGGGGCTTGTCTAACATTCATGGTAGTCAAAAAGTGGACAAAAGAGCAGCAACATGCCTCAAAAAGATTGAGAAGTAGGCTTTACATGAACACAATCGAGAGAAGAATGGCTGGGGATGAAATCTCCACAAAATCCCTGTGATCACATTAGGCAAATTCCTTTCTATCCCCTGTCTTGGTCCTGTGCATATTACATCTGTCACTTTACTGACTCCAACACAAATAATACAGTACACTTTAGATGTATTAATATGCAACACAAAAGATAGCACAATGGGGTAAAAGACTCAAAGTATGAACCAAAAACCAGGCCTCACTCCCAGGTAGCCTGACCCCAAACTCAACTGGCAGACATCAAGGTCTGTTCAGGCCCAAAATGGGGCACAGATTTTGCAAATTCAGGTGTTGTTGTGATACAGCAATTTAAACATCTTGGAGGAACGGAAGAAACACATTACAACGTGGTCTTGGGATATGTAATTAGGAATTTTAAGAGCAAAGGAATGTCTCTGTATCTTTTTTTGACGGATGTCCCCAGACTCCTATAAACAGTAGAAAATGGATGAATGGATTTTTGCCACAGGCCGAAAAATCCTTTTCCTTTGTTAGTATCTGCTGCACTGGGCAAGGTTTTTAAAGAGAAATGCCACAAAACATCAATCTGGACTTTTTACTGTGGTATGTCATGACTCATAAACTTTGCTCAGACTTCAGTGGCATATATATATATTTTTTTATTCTGATATACTTTGTTAATCCCACAGGGGGACTTGTCATTTCAATGACCTTTGGAGGTCAGAGTGTAGGGTCTGCCATTGTACAGCACCCCGGAGCAATTTTTAGATTAAGGGCCTTGCTAAAGGGCCCAACGGAGTAAGATCCCTTCTGGGAGTAACAGCATTTGAACTGGCAACCTTTCACTGTACAAAAAATGAAATCATTTTGTTGCTCTTTCTGGAACTTTTTTTTCAGAAGTATTAAAAGGAACACACAGTTCTGAACAAAAGAAAGTTGTCACTTAGGCTCCAGTACCTGAAAGCAGTAAAATCACACATCCGGAGATTAAACCAGAAACAGAGAAATCGCTTCCATCAGCGTGACAATCCCAAGCCTTGTGATGTCTGAAATCAGCGTGGCAGCTGTGCAGTTAAACTGCCTATTAATTATTGATTGTCTGCTGAACACCTTTCAAATTTCTCATTTTAAAAAAACAGATTTTTGTTTTAATAAACTCCTTTGCTTACCGACACTTTTTTTTTTTATTCCCTGCTGACTTTGCCTGTTTTTTTTTATCCTTTCTTTTCCATGTTACCGAAATGCTAAGAAAATTTAAAGTGAAAACCTTTTGTAAGTTTAATAGAGAAGTACGTACATAGAGGGAATCTCTTTTTATCATTATCTTTGATTAAGCTTTACAGATTCAAAGCACATTTTACACATATTATTTTACTATTATATAACATCAGTTTATAAAATAAGACTGACATGTTTCGAATGCAGGTAGGTAATTATTAATGTAATTTAACATAACATTCTCTAACCTGCTTCAGGGTTTCTTGGACTACTGTGTACAACTGTACATGGGCACCCGTCAGCGACAAAATGCAGAATACTTGAACTTTAGAGATTTATAGCCGGGTGGTACACCCATGTGATATAGGCTATCAGCTGGGCATAGTTTAGGTTCAAGAGGCTCTCCAAATGAAAAAGAGGAAACATGGAGCTGGACCCGCACCATCACAACAATATTTACTGTCACACACATTTGTTTCTGAACATGACTGTTACTGTTTCAAGCACTGTGTTTGTGTCTTTTCTATACAACATATAGAAACACATTGTTCCACTGGACCCTTAGTCCCGTTGCCTACATGGGACTTCGAGCAATGTGCTAACATCAAGTTCATGTGCAAATTTGGGAAATCAGCTTCAGATAAGCTAGTGGTAAATACATTATATATATATATATATATATATATATATATTCAGCCCTTCTGATCCCACCCTTTCTGGTATGCAGATGCCATAGCCGGCTCAGACGCCATCTTGGTCCAGTCTAAAGGATGCTCGCTTCTGAACAAGATGATTTCTTGCATTGAACATTTTTTATGACTCTTATTAAGGTTGAGGACACAGGGTGATGTCTAGAAGTAATACATTTTTGCAAACCTTGCGTGGTTCACCTGCCTCAACGTCTTCACAGCTGGAGGAGAAACAGCCTGGGTGCAATCTCAGAATTCTTCCTTGGTGTTCCCTCGAAACTACTCCCCATAAAACTGCCATCTTCCTCACGCACAAGACAAAAGGTAAAAGAAAAGAACAAAAATGAACACGTTCCAAACATATTGTAACAACTCGACAGAAAGATTTCATTTTCATGGGGCTGGTAACTGGTTGGACTACAAAACAAGGGAAATAGTGCAACTGTTACATCAAAGCACTATTGAATATGTCAACAGACCAATCACAGTCACACAGCCAGCAAGGGGCGGGCTCGACATGCAAAGAGGGCAGCTGGAAGTCACAGGGTGGCGTTTCTCCCCACAAGAGACATAAAGAGTACCCCTGCTAGTTTATTCGTCTCACTGAAGTGCATGGTGTGATGCGCGTAGCGTGTTCCAGGGTAATGTAGTAGAGTGTATGCAGCATGTTTTGGGGCTGTGACACCGGGACTGCACAGCATCACAATAGCGGAGCATTTGCAGCGTGTTCTGGGGCCAACAAATAGGGTGCCCCCCTTGGCCACTAACAGAGAGGGTGGTTAAGTAGTTCCGGTATAACAAGAATTTTGTTAGAGTATAATTTTTTTCATGTTCACTATTTACTATATTTGAATAAACAGGAGAAACCCTACATTTCTTTTCTTTTTTGACCTTTATTCTGGTGCAGGTGCCTTCCTTTATCAGTTTCACTGGTAGGTCACCACAATAGGGAAGGCACATCTGTTTGGACAGGTAGGTTTTTTATCTATGTATTTGATGTTTCATCTATTAATCCAATCTTGTGTGTTTAGTGGTGAGAACAAATGAAGCATTTTTATACTTTTGGATTTCTATGTATTATTTCAGGTGTAGGCAAATGCCAAACATTCCCATGAATTTGTTGGAAACATCATTCCATCCATCCATTCAACCAGACATTTTGTGCAATTGACTCAGTGGATGTCGGGCACATTGCATTAAGTGCTTGGCAGGAAGCATCCTTGGTTCAGGTGCAAAGTCCATTCTTGAGCATAAAAACTCATATTTTAAGTTACAATTAACTCGATATGCACGTCTTTGGGATGTGTAAGGAAATCCGCCAGGAGAACAAATATCTTCAATGCGTTTCATAATGTCTAGTTTGTTGTTATTCCCCCAAGTCATTCTTAAGGATATTACAATATGCGCTTGCACACAGCCGACCAAATCCCTACAAATCACAGTTTAATGCTCATGAGATACTCTTCTAAAAGCTTTTGGAAAGCCGAAGCTAGCAATATTAAAACTCCACAGCTATCAAATGCTTATGTTGTTTCCTCATCAAATTCTGACAGATGAATGAAACACGATCTTCCCCTCTGACTGTCCTTAACACTCTGGCACTGGATAGCTATCCTATCTTTTAAATTCACTTCCATTATTTTCCACCTAATATCATTTAGTCTGACTGACTGACTTGTTATTTCCTATACTGGGCATTTGTTGGGGAAGGAAGTAGAAAAGAAACAATCCAGTCCTCTGTTTATTGAAAAGAAAGAGCAGAAACTCTTGGCGTGAGCGATGTTCAATCATCCTGCTTTCAGTTTTATGGGTTTACAGCATACAACCTTCACCAAAATGTTAAAGGCAATGGCTCTTACACTTAATGTTACTGTTCAGTCCAAGGATTTTTCAGGTATGGAGGAAAAAAGTTTCAAAGTAAGGTAGTTATTGCAGATGAGGAGAGATGCAATGTGTTGCATGTCGATTAACACATACAAGTAAGAATTTCCCTCCATGTGACTACACTGACCCCTTCTATTTAAATAATATTGTAAACCATTTCTATTTGCTTGTCTCTTTGTTCACTACTCACAAAAAAATGGCTGAGCCGATTTGCACAAAATCTTAAATATGCCTTGCCATCGGTTCAACTTAAAATACAGGCTATGTACTGTATCAGGAAGAGGGGTTATAATGGAAAGGGGCAACTCAAAAGACAGAGTCAGTGCAGGGGCTACAGTTCCCATCTGGCAGCATGAGTGCGATGGGATGAGGATATCGTAGTCATCAACACGTATAAAGTTTTGTAGTAGCCAAAGCACAATCACCACAGGTACATTCAGTATTTTCTTTTCGATGAATTTGTCGTTGTCTCACAGGATTAGTTTTTTGTCTAAGAGTACGTCTTTTTGTCTCACTGTAGGTTGTGTTCAGCCATGTTGAATTTTGAAAAGACCCGTTTATTTGTACCCAGGCAATGATGGGTACTTTCAGCTAGTATACTGTATAAATTGAGACTCCCTTCTTGGACTTATACAATCACACAAGGGGTGTGGCTTGTAGTCCCTTTCCAGTGAAGGCGGGAATTAAGAGCCTCTGAGGGGAGGGCTTATGCTGTGAGATTGTGCTACTTGCACCATTCGCTTCAATTTCTTTCCTGCCAATAGATGTCATTCATTATTAAGATGCGCCCTCGATAACAAGATTAAAAACTTATGACACTGGCTGACTCTTTCCATACAATTAAGCTGATGGCTTCAGCAATAACAACCTTGCAATTCGACCAATTTTTGTCTGCCTCCATTTAGTCTACATCTCTAAATAGTGTTTACTGCTGCTAACATGTGAGACCCTTTGCTTACTTGGGGTGGACCCTCCCTTATGAGTCTTGTCTGCCAGATATGGGCTTACAAGGTGAGCTACCACAAATATGCAGATGACATGCAGCTTTACTTGTCTATAGAACCTGATGACCCTGACACAATGGGTTCTCTGACCCAATGTCTTGCTTGTATTTGTGAATGGATGAGTAGCAAGTTTCTCAAGCTAAACCCCGTTTGGCAAATGTAGATATAATGAAAGTGTTAGGAATAACCTTGACCCTTAGCATTAAAAGTCAAGGCAGTTGTAAGGTATTTAGGTGTAATCATGGACTCTGACATTAACTTTAAAATGCACAGTAACCACAGTCAAAATGTTCCAAGAATTGGGATATAATGGGAGAGTGAGACATCAGATTATGCACACATTGTTGTGGAAGGGAGCACAGCATGTCTGTAGACCAGTTACAACAGGTCTGGATTGGTCTTGGCATGTAATATTGTTTTAATTAACATTTGAGTTAAACGTGTGCATAGCCATTGGGCGCAATGTCGCAGTTCGAGCAATGTGCTAACATCAAGTTCATGTGCAAATTTAGGAAATCAGCTTCAGATAAGCTAGTGGTAGATACATTACATATATATATATATATATATATATATATATATATATATATATATATATATATATATATTGTGAACTTGGCCCCAGACACACACAGACGGACATCTTATGTTCACCACACACTGTTTATTTACAACTATTTACAGTTAGTGCACTCACAGCCCCAGTGCCTCCAGCACCGATTCCCCAATGTCCAGGCCACACAGTTCCAATGCCTTTCTCCTGGCCGCCTTCCGTCCTCTCTCCAGCTCTGTCCTCTTCCACCCGACATCCACTTCTCGACTGGAGAGAGGCGGCCCCTTTTATGGGAACCCGGATGGGCTCCAGCTGCTTCCCGGCACTTAACGCTGGCCACACCCCCGTCCGTGTATCCCCTGTCGTCTTCCCCCCGGCACTTCCTGGTGTGGTGGAAGTGCCGGGCTCCCGGGATAATTAGGCACTGGGGCGCTGCCTGGCGGTGACCACGGGCCCCTACAGGGTAGGGCTTCCATGCCCTCGACACGTGGCCCCCAAGAGAACCAGGACGGACGCCCCCTCACGGTCTGGAGGAGGCACAAGCCCTCCTCACGTCCTCCTGGGCGTCCCGCCCGGGCTCCAGCTCCGGCCGGGGACCACAATATATATATTCAGCCCTTCTGATCCCACCCTTTCCGGTATGCAGATGCCATAGCCGGCTCAAACGCCATCTTGGTCCAGTCTAAAGAATGCTCGCTTCTGAACAAGATGATTTCTTGCATTAAACATTTTTTACTACAGTGTCCCAAACCTTTCTGACATTTGCAGTATCTTTGTAAAATGTGTTGGAAAAAGAAGACATAACAAAGCTGGGACACCACCTTGGTGACCCCTTACAATTTGAAAGAATGCACAAAATGCAACATGCAGACACAAGAGACAAGATAGCTGGTAGTCATCTCAGCAGGAGGGTGGCTAATGGAAGTGACATCAGCTGTGGATTGGCCATCAGTCTTCCGTTCTGCAGAGGGAGGAAGAGAGAAGGCATTAGACCATAACGCCAACCCCTGGTATGGCAGGTAATTACCATTGCTAGACTTTTTAAGCTGTTTCCTATGTGCATGCACATGACGATAGATAGATAGATTGATTGATTGAATGGGGGAGCATGTAGTCCTGACCAGTTGTTCTTCAACCCTGCTAGGACACCAATGTACTAACTTCCAGACTGGCATCATCGGCCAGCTTCCTGGTTAAGGCATTTCTTCTTGAGCCTCTGACAGGCTGGCCTCCTGTACATGTAAGGAACTTTGCCCCACCCCACCAGGATGCCCTTCCATGTACACCATCCTTTACAATATATAAAAATAATTTAAAAAAATATATATTAAATACAAAAATTACAAAACGACAAAACAAATGTAACATGAACACAACAGAAATGACAGTGAGAAGTAATAAGCCAGGGGCTAGAGAAGGCTGAATAATCAAGCCACATCTTTGAAGCCCTGCCCTGGGTATTCAGTCCTTTGGAATATCACAAGTTCTATATACCAATAGGAAGTAAAAGTTTGTGAGTCGTGTTTTCATTTTTTGAGCAAGTGTTTGTTAAATAAAAAAAAGTCAGCCATGAAGGCTTCGCTGTTACCACCCTGAGGTGATGACTGTTATTTCAATTAATTAAAGGCTGCCAGTCGGCAATCAAGGACTTGTACAGATAGGAAGCTTGTTTTAGCAGGCGTCTCATTGTAACGTAGAATGCTACTTGACTGCTGACAGATTACTGTGAGAGCAACAGCTTCATTATTCGAATGCAATCTTGCGGGCCAGATGACAACTTGAGCTGTAGACTGTGATAGGCAAGTCAGACATGAGTGGAAGTGCAATCTAAAATGTGCTTTAGTGGAGGCATGACTTTTTGATATTGGTAATTACAAGTTGTTAAATTTTATCTATGCATTTTTTATGCATTTCTGCTATTCCATAAACAATTAAAATATTATTCATAACGGGGTGCCCTGTGGAGCATCATGAAAGTCAAAAGGAATGACTGGAATGCATACACTCACTGGCCACTTTATTAGGTACAACTGCTTGTTAACGCAAATATCTAATCAGCCAATCACATGGCAGCAACTCAAGGCATTGAGGCATGTAGACATTGTCAAGCTGAAGTTCAAGCCGAGAATCAGAATGGGGAAGAAAGGTGATTTAAGTGAGTTTAAAAGTGGCATGGTTTTTCGTGCCAAACTGGCTTGTTGTGAGTATTTCAGAAACTGCTGATCTACTGGGATTTTCACACACAACCATCCCTAGGATTTACAGAGAATGGTCTAAAAAAGGGGAAATATCCAGTGAGCAGGAGTTCTCTGGGTGATAATGCCTTGTTGATGCCAGAGGTCAGAGGAGAATGGCCAGACTGGTGTGAACTGATGAAAAGCAATAGAAACTCAAACAACAGAGTTATGCAGAAGAGCATCTCTGAACACGTCAGACCTTGAAGCAGATGGGCTACAGCAGCAGGAGACCACACTGGGTGCCACTCCTGTCAGCTAAGAACAGGTAACTGAGGCTACAATTCACATGGGCTCACCAAAGTTAGACAACAGAAGATTGAAAAACGTTGCCTGGTTTCATTCTTGGGTAGTGATTTGTTTGTGAATCAAATTAAATTAATGTGAATTGTGCATCTCAGTGTCAGGTAGTGATTTCTTCATGGATTAAATGAGATTAATGAAAATTGTGCACCTGATTCTCTGGAAATAATTCATTTGTGAATCAAATGAAATGAATGAGAATTGTGCGTCTCATTTTAGGGTAATGATTGGTTCACAAATCACATGAGATATGCAAGGATTGTGCACATCATTTGTGGGTAATGATATGTTCACGAATCAAATGACATGAACAAGAATTGCACACCTCATTCTCGGTTAATGATTCATTTGCGAATCAAATGAAATGAATAAGAATTGTGCACCACATTTTTGGGTAATGATTTGCTTGTGAATCAAATGAAATGAACAAGAATTGTTTGTCTCATTTTCAAGTAATAATTTCTTCATGAATTAAATGAGACAAATATGAATTGTGCATCTTATTCTCAGGTAATGATTTGTTTGCAAATCAAATGAAATGAGCAAGAATTGTACTTCTCATTCTCGGGTAATGACTGGATCACGAATCACATGAAATACACGAGGATTATGCACATTATTTGAGGGTAGAGATTTGTTCACAAATCAAATGAGATGAGCAAGAATGATACACCTCATTCTCAGGTAACGATTCATTCACAAATCAAATGAAACGAATAAGAATTGTGTGTCTCATTGTCGAGTAATAATTTCTTCATGAATTAAATGAGATGAATAAGAATTGTGCACCTCATTCTTGGGTAATGAATTAACAAAAATTGTGCATCTTATTCTCAGGTAATGATTTGTTTGCGAATCAAATGAAATGAATAAGAATTGTATGTCTCATTCTCGGGTAATAATTTGCTCACGAATCAAAAGAAACAGAATCATGAGACTCATTGTGTTGAGGTCCATGGCATTGTGCAATTTTAAATAAATGATTGAGTTCCGAAGTAAGTCCATTATACTCTAAAGACTGACGTTCTTCTTTAAAACAACTAAAACATTGCTTTAGATCATGCTGCTATCTCACTGTCAACAACTTAGCTTTTCTAAAATGATAAATATTTAGCTTGGAAAACAATATCCTGATTAAGAGTATTTTTTTCATTTTGAGGGGGTTTTATAAATGTTGCAAACTTGAACAGTAAATGCCCAATGTACTGTGAGAAAAATGCAATCAGTGGTTAACATCTAGGATGACACACAAGTGCATGCAACTGTCTGCGCTCTTTGCAAGGAAACTGTAAATCATCTGAATAAGTTTGGATGCTAAGCCATTTCAACACCAACAAGGTTATAAATCCTGAAAGCAGACACTTAGATTTAAGAGCAGCTGGCCTTTTTTAGATTCTCATGAGGTCTTAATAACCAATGACCTTGAGGATTTCCTCTCAACCTGATGTTTATTTATGGAACAGCTATCACAATCAAAATGCATTCATTTAGCTAAGCAATCTACACAAATGATGAAGATTGGGGTTGAAAAGGAAATAAATGGTGTACAGAGAAGAGCTGTCATCAGTGCTCAAGGGGGCAAAGAACTGGAGATTTTAGTGGGAATCTAGAGAATCCGCTTCCATGGTGATGATGGACTCAGTAGTGTTGCCCTCTGGTGTCCACTTGTGCCTGAGGCGTAGCCTTAAGTGAAGGACTCCCCCAATACAAATATGCCTGGCTTCCTCTTAGACTCTTAGACAAAGGGACAAGCACACCTCAGCTTTAGTTACAGAGCCCTCGTGTACTCTTCTCTCTTGTTCTCAGACACTCTATAAATAAAATGTGGCATCTGACTTTTACACAAAAAAGTTAAGCAATACGGAGAAAGCACAGAAAATAATTCCAAAATGTTAGCATGCACTAAATCATCCATCCATACAATGGTCTGTCTGTCCATCTGTCTTCTAAAGTTCTTGTTTTTCAACATTGCTATAGAGAATTTGAGTGGAAACAACACATGGTTGACACACAAGACCACCACAGTACTCAGAGCTATGCTTAGAAAGAGTGCCATTCCATTCATCCATCCATCCTTCCATTTTTTTACTTGCGTCACCTGGTTTTGTCTTATCTCTGTTGTGTGAGGGTCAATAATTATCAAAACTTTTGTGATCATTTTTCTTTAGGTTGGCTGTACAATCAATCCTTGTTTATCGCGGTTAACCCGTTCCAGACTCTGCCGCGATAAATGAATTTCCACAAAGTTAGGATTCTTTATTTATATATCAAATATTTTTGCAGTTAGAGCATAGAAAACCTGTTTACGACCTTCTAAATACATTTTCTAGCATTATTAGAGCCTTCTAGACATGAAATAACACTCTTTAGTCAAAAGTTTAAACTGTGCTCCATGACAAGACAGAGATGACAGTTCTTTCTCACAATTAAAAGAATGCAAACATATCTTCCTGTTCAAACGAGTGCGCGTCAGGAGCAGAGAATGTCAGAGAGAGATTGAGAGAGAGAGAGAGAGAGAGAGAAAAGCAAACAATCAAAAATCAATACTTGCTGTTTGGGCTTTTAAGTATGCGAAGCACCACATGGGAAGCATATCGTATATCATTGAGAAGTTTTATTTAATACGTAATACGTGCTCTGATTGGGTAGCTTCTCAGCCATCTTGCAATAGTGTCCCTTGTACAAAATCAACTGGGCAAAGCAACTGAGGAAGCATGTACCATAAATTAAAAGACCCATTGCCCGCAGAAATCCGCAAACCAGCAAAAAATCCGTGATATATATTTAGATATGCTTACATTTAAAATCCGCGGGAGAGTGAAGCCGCGAAAGTCAAAGCGTGATATAGCGAGGGATCACTGTACAGCCCTCCCCACATATTTGTGGAAATATGGCATATCTGTGGTCACAGCAGCAAAGTTTACTCCTCGATCAGTCAGGTTCTCTTCCTGTTTTCTGAAAGTAGACATGGCCACTCCTCTCTCCATTAGATCCAAAGAAGAGCAGAGAGCTGTGATCCACTTTTTATGGGCTGATGGTATAGCAGGGGAAGAAATCCATAGAAAGCTTTCTGCACAATATGGAGGCAGTGTTTACAAATCGATTGAGAAGTTCAAAAATAGTCAGGGAAGTGTTAAGAACCAAGAAGGAGTTGGACGCCTGTCCACATCCACTACCGATGACAACATGGAGCAAGTCTCAATGGACTGAGAAGTTCAAAAATGGTCAGGTAAGTCTTCTGCACCAATATTGTGAAGAATTAAGATGGGTCGAGATTAAATTACAACCTCTACTTACATCTGGTTAGAGATGGATGAAGATGTCCTTCCCAAGTTACACAAATGTGAAGGTATGGTCTAAAATAAACAAGAAATATAAATTAGCTATTACAATTTCTTTCTGTTAAATGTGTCAATGTTAACAATCGTTATTAACAAGGTAGTTGTATTTATCCACTAGGTGGCGCACTACACTCAGGATAACATCAGTACTGGAAATTACTAGAATGTAAAACAGTAAAGTATTTAATCAACTTAAATAAGTAAATTACTCTTGATATATACATATAATATACATGAGGAAACTATAGTACTATAATTATAATACAAACAACATGTGTGAAATTCCAAATGATGTGTCTTCAACCATGCTTTAGTCTCCTCAAAACTTCTACATTTTAGAAACGGTACTAAAACATTATATATATCCAAAATTACAAACTTAAACACAAACAGTTAAATTACACTTAGTTTATATGTAAATACAATTAGATAGATAGATAGATACCAACTACCAACAACAACTTTGAGCAAGTCTGAATGGACCTGAGAAGTTCAAAAATGGTCAGACAAATTTTAAGCACCAAGAAAGAGTGGGATGCCTGTCCACATCCACTACCAATGACAATATCAAGCAAGTATGAACAATGATTTTGAAGAATCGATGAGGATTTTAGCCCCTGGGACACCTTCAGCCTTCATTAAGAGTGGTTCACTGCTAGCTACTCTTCTTTGGCACAAATTGGAGAGTGGAGCTTCCATGTTTAATCCTAGAAAACAACAAGAGAACCTGACTGATTGGGGTCAAAATATTTTACAACTGGCTTAGGAATTCTTTGGTATCCCCCCGGGAGGAGACGGCAAGAAAAGGGGATATCTGGGCATATTTGCAACTCGGCCCAGATAAGTGGTGGAAAATGAAAGGATGGTTGGATGGATGGATGGATGAAAGCATACACAGACATTTTCCCTGCCGTTATTCTGTGACTAAAGATTTTGTTTGTGTGAAAGACCACTGAAAAGCATCTTTATACCCTTCATATCAAGGTCCTACCAGTTACTCTTCTGAGAAACTAACCTGATCATATTTACCACATGATGTATAAAGAAAAACACTGTAATCAATCTAACAATGAGAAACTCAGCCAGTAAAAATGTAATTTTGACTGTGACCAACATTGCAGTGTGTGTAACTATCGAAAATACAATATAAATAAGTATAATAGTACAATAACAAACATCTTCAAGCACCAAGTGAAATAAATTACTCTGTGTGTGTGATGATCCTCTCATATGTCCCAGCTACCCAGAATACTACTGTGAGGCAGAGATGTCTCACACACCCATGTGATGGTGCGGGTTGGCTGCTGCTGCCATACTCCCTTGAACTTGTAACCATCAATAGTCACGAACCGAGATCAGCCAGGGCAATAAGTTACACATAACAGGCAAAGGGTAGGTGCCTGTTAAAGAAAAGGGCACAAAACCCACCAAAGTGCAAAACATTGCAGTGATCATCCCATAAATACATACTGTAAATAATCCATAAAACAAGGTTAAAATTCATTAGTATCAATAGAGATAATCCATTAAAACAAGGCCAAAACCCATCAAACAATCACAGGCCTCAGTGCTTCCCTCTAAAACTGTTGTGTCCTGTGCTTACCCCCAGAAGGGACTCTGCAGCAAGAGGAGACATCCTCCAACAGGCACAGTCAGCACTTCACGGGCTCGGCTCCCCAACACTGCTCCCCACTCCTGTCTCCCACCTTCTCTTGTCCCCTTTGTCTTCATGGAAGGACGGGTCACTCCTGAACCTGCTCCTCTGCTCCCTCAAGTGTCAGCCGCACACTCCTCTGCCTTTTGAGCCTTCACTTCCTCGACTTGACCTGCTCTCTTCTCATCCTGTCTTCTCTCTGACTTTCGTTTTCAATTTTAACCTCTGAATCTTCTCTTTCTCTCCGTCTCTTTTTGGTCTTCACAGCGCTCCTCTCTGTTTTTTTATTATTATGGGATGCAGATGTGTTGATTTAACTGACTTCACACAGCCCATTTGCACATGAATGTGAGATCAGCCGATTACCCCGTCAACACCCTGAAGCTGCTCCGCCACGCTATCACTCCATCCAGAGTCTGAGCACACTATTTGTATTTATTTCCAGATCCAAATGCGTCTTACTACAGCTCACACTCCTGGCCATTGCTTATAGCATGTCACTTTTTTTAATTTCAGGAGACTTTGAGACAAGATTTGCAACAAAAAGTGTAAAAACACTGGCGCCATCTTGCTAAAGCGCGTCTTGCACCTTTGAGGATTGTGGGGGCAGGTTCACATCTCCGGTTGGATGCCCGCCCTGAAGAACAGGGGCCTATCCAACATCAAGAATTTATCGGTTATCAGTATGCCTCTGGGTGGCACCCGGAATCCATTGAGGTGTTTAAGAAAGACAGATGGCAGCTTTTTTTTTCTTATGTGTGTGTGTTTGTGTGTGTTTGGAAACTTGAAGGTCACAGAGAGTCATTTGAGGGAAAGACAGGGAAAGTAATGGGCGGTGTGATGAAATATTTATCCCTCAAGCTGCTTGTATTATGGCAGCACTTGTCCTTTTACTGGAAAAGCGGTATAAATCACTGTGTTTCCAATGAAGGAAGATTTTGCTATTTTTCACAGTGGAGGCACCAACCTTCCACGTTCCAAATCATCCAGGAATGAAGGATAATAATCCAGTGTTAGAATGAGAGCCGGAGAAACATGGCTGCAATGATTTCTTAGGCAGCACTTGACCTCCCCTGGCCTGAGTTGGCATTCATTTTTGGAGAAGCACTAGTGATGATCCTTAGTCTTAAACCTTTCATATTTGCTATCTTAACATGATAAGAAAAAACGTCTCTCCCTTCCACACCCATCAGCGACACAATAGAAGGCCCATTTAGCTTTCCAGCTACATAACTGATGACATGCAGATCACATGAGTAGACTCATAGCAGATACCACCACAACTGACATGATGGTGAAAGTGAAAAGTGAGAAACAGAAAGAACACAAGGGACCAGGAAAAGAAGAGTAGCCAGAGGAAAGAAACGAGTCAAAACTGTAGCGTGCATAAAGAATGGGCAGGAAGAGGAATATAGGGATCTGATTGGAGCAACAAGAACTGCCTGGTTCTGAACACAATAAAGACAAAGGTGATGACTGTGAATTTCCGAAGGGTCTAAGCTCCCACTTCAGCTTATTAACACCTGAGGGGAGGACATTAAGGTGGTGCAGACTTATAAATATCTAGGTGTCAACCTTGATGATAGACTGGAACGGTCAGTGAACACAGATGTGCTCCACATAAAGGTACAGAGCTGGCTCTTTTTCCTCCGAAGACTCAGATCATTCAGCTTATGTAGTGAAATGTTGTCTTTGTTCTATTGGACAGTTGTTGCCAGTTTCTTCTTCTTTGCTGCTATGTGTTGAGGAGGCAGTATGGCAGAGAAGAACACGAAGAGGCTGGGTAATCTGGTGAAGAAGGCTGATTCGGTGCTGGTTAGGACTGTAGACTCACTGGGAGTTGTGGTGGAAAGGTGCATGGGGAGGAAGGTACAGGCCATTGTTAACAATAGCAGTCACCCTCTCCACAACATTTTGGCAGGTTAGAGAAGTAAATGTTGCAGTCGTCTTCTTTCACTTTGCTGTAGTACTGAATGATTTAGAAGATCATTTGTTCCTACTGCTGTGAGATTTTATAACTCTGTTGTCAACACAAGTGACTCAGGACCTGGGGCCTCATGTATAACGCTGTGCGTAGAATTCACACTAAAACATGGCATACAGACAAAAATAGAAATATGCGTACATACAAAAAAATCCAGATGCTTAAATCTGTGCGTACGCCGACTTCCACGTTCTTCCACTACATAAATCCCAGTCAGCGTGAAATGTAACACACGTGCATGTGCCTGCTGCCCCACTCCGACTCCTTCCAGAATTATACCTCTTTGAATATGCAAAACAATATAAATAGCCTCTTAAGTTCACTGTTCTGTGAAAAGACAATGGCAAAACCATGTGAAAAAAGTAGAATTTCAGCAAATACCAGGCAGAGGCAAGGAAAAACATGCTCTTTGCTGGTTTAAGCAGTGGTATAAAAAATAAAAGGAAGTTGATCGAGTGACATAGAGTGGCAGAGAAACTCGAAAGTTCAAGTTCAGAAAGTCACACAGAGTCAGGCTTAGCCACACAAATATTCTTAAAGGCGTGAGCTTACTTATTACACACAACTCATATACAATATCATATAAAGACATTACTGATAAGACACTACTGTGCCAACGCAAAACCACACTGCAATGACAGCCACTGAAATGAAATGTTGCAGTGAAGAGCTGAAGTAATCAAGGAATGTTAACAAAACCGCAAAGCCATAATCACTATCCAGAACCTCAAAATCTATAGAATAAGCTCCGAATCCAAAAACCCAAGAGTCAAAAAGAACAAAAATTAGAAGAGTGCACACTTACTAAATTTGAAAACTGAGAATGTAAGAGGAGCTGAAAAACACAATAGCAACAGCAGCTAATGCCACGGCCAAGAGGCAGAAGGTGTCTTGAATAGCCCTCCGATAACGGCAGCCCTAATGACCATGGCACCTGGGGACTGCAACTGAATTCGACAACTTGCCTCCCAAATAATTTATAACCAAGAAACAAAAGATAATTATACAAATGTTTTATGTCTTAAGTACGGTTTCTTGCATTTTAAAGTTTTTGTTGTTTATTATGATAAATTTTATTATGTTAACTAGCAAAATACTCGTGCTTCGCAGCGGTGAAGTACTGTCTTAAAATTTTTATTAAGAAGAAAAGTAAACCTTTTAAAACTGAGGGAAAATATACCAATAATTATTTGTTAAGGATCTCTTTGTATACCACATTGTCAGTTCGGCCCTCCGGTTGTAACATGACCAAGCTGTGCGCTGAGCTTACTCTTGAGCATGCAACGTACAGTTGGCCATGTGAAAAGAAATCTTGTCTCAAATCTCACAGCTTGGATTGCTGCTGTCATAATTGGTTTGAGTTTCATGGTTTGTTTCAATTACGTTAGCATTTGTAGGACTTGTTGTGTCGAAGTGACATTTGGCATCTGTCAAGCGTTGTAAGCATACAACCGGTTTCATCGATAACTTCGCATCCAGCTTTTGAGAGTTTAAACATTCATAAACATCAAAGCGTCCACTACTGAAATCGTCACCTGTGAATCTAAGATGTTTAAGAGGCAATGGCGGTTGTCCAAAGGTGTAAAATATTTGGCCATTTCGGTACACTTGAAAGTGACAACCGAACAATTCAGCGGCAGCCATCAACTCACATGCAGAACCATAGGTGAAGGGCTTAAGCATTTCACTCTTATAGTGCTCCTGCGTAGTATAATTATCTCCTGTACCATCATCAGTCCACACCTTGAACCTGTCCCAGTCATTCAATACATAAGACACAATGTTCCTCCGGATATCAAGAGTGAGCCTGATATGGCCGTGCAATATGTAACACAGAGAATGGAAAAGGCAGGCACCATCTCCGGGCATGGAAACCACTCGGTAAGTGACAGTTCTTTGATCGATGGTAATCACCTGAATAGACATGTTAATGGGGGTATGGTTGGAACGATAAAGGAAATGGGTACCTGAACAATGTAAACTAAGTCTAAAATACCTACACAATAACTATAATCATAATAAACGAACAATAAAACAGCGGAGAAGCCGTGGATTAAATAAAAAGGCTGCAGTTATCAGCAGGGAGACGTGAATACCATGGCGAAGCAAGGAAGGGAATGAAGAGACCGTAGCGACGGACGGCCTTATATAGGCAGGCAGCCAACAACGTGGGAGGCGTGGGGATGGGGAAGTAGGATTCAGTTAGCGTTGGGAACCCGTGTACCAAATTTCTTGAAGATGAGCCCATAGGTAACAAAGACCGTTGGAAAGTTCAATATGGCGACTTTCAGTGGAGTCATACCACTGAAATAAGCACTTACATCGGTTTCAGTTAGCGCAGGGAAGCCGCCTACCAAATTTCGTAAAGATGGGGCCATAAATAAGAAAGTTTAACATGGCGGACGTTGTCGACTGTTATGACCGTTACTCATAGAATTTCTAAATGAAACCTGCTTATCTTTTGTAAGTAAGCTGTAAGGAATGAGCCTGCCAAATTTCAGCCTTCTTCCTACACGGGAAGTTGGAGAATTAGTGATGAGTGAGTGAGTGAGTGAGTGAGTCAATCAGTGAGGGCTTTGCCTTTTATTAGTATAGATTCTGTTTTTAGATTTCATGATTAATGTTAATATTGTTTTGATATTAGTATTACTGAATTGTATATATAAGTTGCTTTAAATTGATCTCCAAAGTGACATCACCCCTGAAGGACTGCTCTCCTCCTTTAAAGTCTGGCTGATAGCTAAAGTCCAGCAGAGAGTCATTGACTAGTGTGGTGTATGGTTTATAGTTAGTATTGTTTGGATTTTTCTGGTTCTGATTTACTCAGGCATCAGGGTCAGGCCACCTCCTGTTCTATCTGGCCTGCACACAACTACATGAGACTAGGAGCTGAACATTGACCTGGGAAAACAACTTAAGTTCCAGGAGTCTGTGGCAACACCATCGCTGAGGCCACAAGCACCAAGCAGGTTATCCTCTTGGATCTCACCATCCCCTGAGAAAATCAAATTAAATGGAGGCCAAAGAGAGAAAGAGTTTCCAAGTATGCAGAACTGATGGAGCAATGTTGCAGCAAAGGTTGGCAAATAAGGTGCAATCCCATTGAAGTAGGGTACAGAGGTTTTGCTGGTCAGTCTCTCTGCATAGTTTACCAGATGTTGGGCATCACATTGGCCAACAGGAGAAAGTTAATTAGAGAAGTGATAGTGTTGCCTCCAGGCAGTGGTGGATCAGGAGAGGAGATCTGTGGGAGAAGCACTGTGATCTGGACACAAGCCAGGGCTTGATCAATCCGGGCTATGTCAACTGGGTTAAGGTATCTGATGCTGTGAGATGCAAAACACCCATTGATCCCAGGAAGCATCACTGACGATGAGTCCAGATGCATTGTAAGATGCAATTCTAAACAGTACACGCAAAGAAAACATCAAACTGGGTTCTTTTCACTGAGGTGGTGTTTCTCACACAGGTTTTCCTCATTGGGCCAGAGAGATATAAACTTGGGTGCACCCTGAGCTGAAAGTAGAAAGGTGAAGTCCATCAACTTAACTGACAAACAGGCCTTCTGACAGTGGGCTTACTCCATCCGAGTGCTTCTCTCTGCTTTCGTAGAATCTTACTTTCCATGAGAAGATGCTTCTCAAACCACCTGTCCTTAGGAAAAATGGTAACAGCATCAATGTAAACAGGTTCTTCTCACTTGGACAGCACTCTCCCGTACATGTCATTACCCACCGGGCTCCTGAGATGCAAACTCAAGTCCACATATCCAGTTGAGCCAAAGGAGAACTCCACCAGCTCAGGTGGCTAATTGGGTTTCTGACTGGGAAGGTGTCTCTTTATTGGCATGAGCTTGTTCCATTTGAGCCCCACTATAAATTCTAATCTTTGGTTTCCCAGCCTACCTATTAAGCTCTAATCCTTCATTACTTCTCCATTGGCCTTCTAGCCTCTTTTCTGCACCCTCCTTCTGCACTAATAAGCCCATCCACACTATTACGTTTTCATTTAAGGACACAGACATTCTGAAAATGCTCACTACAGCCATATATGCAGTTTTCGGAAAATACAGAGTCTGCTTTGTTTGTGTTTAAGTGGCACTTCCCTGATTGGACCCATTACAATGTCTCACTCTCTTAATGGTCAGCCTTCATGGAAGAAAAACATATATCAGCATGGAGACACAGAGGTGTCGCTTTCTATGGTGCTTGTTGTGTTTCTTACCTGTATGCAGCTAAATTGCATTTTGTATAGTTTGAATGTTGCATACATATGGAAATAGCAAATAATTTATGACTGCCATAGTTTCTGTGATAAATCCTGTAGCTGGCGGTATTACCATCCCTTTAAGAATCACCAGTTTTGGGTAAGATGTCTTTACTCACTGTCAGCAAAAAACTGCTTGCATGCCTGGTGTAGGTGGACAGCTACATCCTATACTGTATGTTTTCAGTTGTTTTAATGTGGACAGAGATACTTTTGTAAATAATGTAAAAATGTTAGTGAGGACAATGATTGATTTGTTTGAATTAAAAATGTTGTCACAATCACTTCACCATGGCGCAAACCCTGTGCCACCACACCCATTTCCCAGCTGTGCCATGTCACACACAACTCTATCCTATGACAGTTCATTCAGGGTAAGCAGCCCATAATTACTCAGCATCCAAGGGCTCTCATGTCAAAATCTCTTTTTTTAAATCTCAGGAGCCTTTATTGCACTAGGATGGTACCTGCCCTCAGCTCATTACTGGAGTCTGCGCCAGCTTGAAGATTTTGCAGTTGTTAAAAGGTACATTGTCTCTTGAAAGTATGACAATGTGCGAGAAGGTAGAATAGAGGGAAAGCCTGTACCTCTTTCTCGCTCTGCAGGGACATCATTAAGCATATGGCGTTATATGGCTGGAGTCCCAGAATCCAGGTAAGTAACTTCCCAGAAGAGGCTGAAAGCTTTCATTCAGGGTCTGGCTTCCTGGAGACTAACATGCTCCGGAGAACAGGATGAATCAATTAGCCTTCCAGCAAAGCATGCAAGTGTGTCGCTCCTGCATCAAACGTGTTCTGTTATCATATACAGCATAGTGTGTTTATTCCTATCAGTGCAAATATAAAGTATGGTTAGAAGACACACATAAGTTCAAATATTCCAAAAATTACTTCCTAGAAGATATGCCTGTTATTGAAATCCTAAAATCAACACACAAGCAGCATATATCCCTAGGGTTCTGTAGGTTACGTAAAGAAGTTCTTACCACGCCATGATGGAAATATACCACAGAACTGGTCAGCAGCTACCTTGCAGCTTGCTAATGAATCAACATCATCTGGAAAGAGGTGAAAAAAGATATTTAGGTTAAGCGGCTGAACCAAAGTGTCTGTCTACCACAACTCTACACTTTAATTAATATTTACGTATACTGTACCTCTTGAGTGCTGTTGTAAATTGGATGCACACACATGGTGAGAAGGGCACTCGCAAAACAGACAGGTACAGCCTTACCCCTAGGCAGTCAGTCCACAGCTACAATATGCAAGTTTTGGCCCAAAAGAAGAGGGAGCTGGCATTTAAAGGGTCAAAATATGCACTGTAGTCCAAAACTGAACATAATTGCTTTACAAAGGAGAGAAATTGCAAAAGACTCTGGCTTGTGAAGACAATCCAAATTATAATCTATTACAAGAAAAACAAGGAGTAAATTGTTCAAAAAGACAAAAAAGGATTTGCTCAAAAGGGAAGCTGAGGTACACAAATCCTAAAACAGTCTGAGAGCAGAATTCAAAAAATGGTAGCACAAAAAAAATTCAAGAGACCAGAAAAAAATGAAGAAAAAGCAACACTTACAATAAATTCCAATATAATCTCAGTGCTCCACTGCTGGGTCTCGCTTCTGACTGAGAATATAAAGAGCCATTGGGAGGACCCAGCAGTGGGAAGGTCAGGGTGGCCCTGGAATGGATGCCATTCTAAAGAGATAGTAGATGATAAACAAGTAATAAACAAAGCTAACAGAAATCACATAGAAGCACAAAAAATTCAAATTATAAAAAACAACAATAAGTAGAAAATAAACGTAAGCAAGGGAAAAATAATGCCTAAGAGTAAGACAGCTGTTAATGATATTATTACTGGACAGTTTCTTATTAATGGAACAGCAACATACTGTAATAAGAAATAAACAAAGTCCGCAAAATCAAAAAGAGTTGGGGAATTGCCCTGTATAATGTCCAGTGGACGTTATGAAAATCGATCAAACACCAAAGCATTGGACAATGTACAGTTGAAAAATGGTGTTATTTGTACAGAAAATGGCTGCCGGATGTGATGGGGAAGGAAATGACATCAAAACTGTTGAACGGAAGTGACATCATCTGGAAGGATCCGGAAGTGACGTTATCATCAGGAGCCAGAAGTGTTGTCATCATTAGGAGCCGGAAGTGACACCATTATTGGGAGACCAGAAGTGACATCATCATCGGGAGTCGGAAGCAGAAGTGATGCTGGGCGGCCATTTTGTAAATCCGGAAGTGCTGAAGGTGAGTGAATGGAATTGTTATTTTTCTTCTTTGGTTCTGACGAAAGAGAGAGAAAGAGAGAGGCGTTAGTACCATAAATCAACCCTTCATCTGGTGATATTTCACTCATCTCATGGCTTGTTGACTGCCTCCTAAGTGCATGTGTGTGACAATACAAAACCATAGTCTAAGGTATAGGTATCAAAATCAAAGACCTAACTAAATAAAAGACGAATGGCTACATATAAAAGTTGTAAAAAATGCAATAAAATACATGAAAACCTGAGGCTAGAAGAAGGTGAAAAACAAAAGATTGAAGGGCGTGAGCAGTTAGAGAATGCCAGGAACTTATTTAGATGTATCAGAAAGAGGTTCAGGTGACAACCACCTAATGGTTATGAAGCTGAAGCTGGGTGGCACAGCATATAGGCAAAGTACACCTGAGAGGAGCAGCAATGAGCAGCTCTAAGGGGGTGGAAATGAAGGTACCCACCATAAGAAATACCACTCAGGAGAAGGAAGTGGAAGGACTAGGAAAGGAAACAAGAAGCAAAGCAACCCATTCTATCCAACAATGTCTGCCAACAAATGGCTATCTCCAACAGCTTTCCAATGAATTTAAGGTTAGTGAGTAAGATCTGGAGAACGTCTGTACTTTACATCATTACAACTTTATTGACTTCAAAGTACAAAGAAGCCCTCACCAGCAACCATTAATCTAACCTAACATGTGCCAGGTCATCTTCTATCTGAGTTTCCCCAGTTGCTCTGTGTGCCAGCTCATTCTCTGTCTGAGCCACCCAGTTAATATCAGCATTGGCTCTAAATCTTTCTGTGTTGCTCTATGTGCTCTCTGTGTCAAAAGTGATGATTTCTGTGTCAGGTCATTCTGTATCTGAACTTACTATTTCTCTTACTGAGATCAGCCTTTTTGTCCATGTCTGAGCTGACCTGGTTGTTCCCTCTGATAGCCCACTCTTTGTCTGTCCAAGTTGCGTCTTTCTGTCCATATCTGTTCTGACCAGGGTGTTCTCTATGCTGGCTCACTGTCTGTCTGTCTGTCCAAGTTCTGTCTATGTCAGTACACTCTCTGCTTTGTTCCAGCAGACGTGCAATGTGAGCTCTTACACAAGTTTAGTGAAAGCATGCTCTCTCTGGAGAGCTACCAAAAGTCTGATAAGGTTGCAGTGATCATGTTCTAGCCTGGCAGATTCATACTACAGGAGATTCAGAAAGCAATTTTTAATCCCTTGAGTGTGTTTATGATTAAAAGGTCCATTACAAGCATGATGTAGTTAAAAATTTAAAATGAAAGCAACGATACCTTGTTGCTTTTTTTTAAAAACAATATTGTATTTAATGGCATAAGGGTTGAATTTTTGCCACAGTTCTATGTGAGCAGAGCTATCGTTTACATTGATGGCACCCGTTGCTAGTCAATGTCAGAGTACGTCATCACGTCACTCTGCTTCAGTTGGCAGCGAACTGTGTATGTTGTCTGTGCATTGGATAAATTCTGCAAAGAAAAGTAAAATGTTGAACAAACATTACCAATATGTATGGGCAAGGGATGTTAATTAGTTAAAGGCCTTTTTCGTGTTTTGTTAACATTTGGATTTGAGTGCTTTTTACGGTTTCCTGATCCCAGCCTGTTTCTCGACTACATTATTCCGTTCTCCATTTCCCTGTCTTATTTGAGGCTTATCTGAGGCTACTCAAATGTTCAAACATTTCTTCTTCTTTCTTGTTTTGCTTGCTATTCAGAATAGTATTTATTTTCTTTTCTTTTAGTAATAAAGTTAAGATACTTTCTGGCATACAGTTTATCCATAAATATGACTTCTGCCATGTTGGCTGAGAAGCACATGGTATCATAACAATCAACTTGAAAAAATGGCAAAGACTGTGATTGAAACATATACAAAATAAAAACAACACAAGACAAAATGTTTATTTACTGAATCCTGATAAATGTAGCATTATGAAACAGCAACAACACATTTTAAGAGTCTTACTGTTTCCTATAATCAGTCATTGTAGTGGAAAAAAAAGAACTGCTGTTTTGTACAACCGAATAATGATGAGGGTTTCTTGGAGATTCGAAGACACACTGATATGGACAGATTCGATCAAAGAGTGTCCTCCTTCTTGGTGGCTCAAAAACCAATTAATGTACACTAATTGTAGCAGAGAATGGGTGTGGGGTATGCGAGGTAACGGCCCAGCAACCACTACTACCACTAGCCTACAATACTATAATATTGTTAATATTAATACTGGCTTACAGTTTTTAAAAATATTTTTAAGCACAATGGTGTTTTCTATTGATCTTTAGGAGATTGTCTAAATAGATCTGCACTCTAAACATTAAACTCTTGTGTTTATTATCTCTTGTAGGCACTGGTAGCTGAAAAAAAGAAAGAAAGAAAGAAAGAAAGAAAGAAAGAAAGAAAGAAAGAAAGAAAGAAAGAAAGAAAGAAGTGATCCTTGGAATGGACTTAAGAAAGATTTTTCATCATTTCCTTTTGTGTTTATCTTTTATTCTGCAGGTGACACCTTCAACGTCAGAACACTCTTCCTAGCTGTTCTAAGTTGCATTTAGAAAAGTGTACTGTAACACGGACTTCAACTCACTGCAACACGGACTTCAACTCACTGCACATACTTCAGAAACAGAATATCCAATAAAAACCTACAATTTCAACTAAGCAAGACATTTTGGCATACACACACAAACACACATATATATATACAGTGGAACCTCGGTTACGAGTAACTTGGTTTACGAGTGTTTTGCAAGACGAGCAAAAATTTGTAATAAATTTTGACTTGATAAACGAGCGATGTCTTGCAATACGACTAGTATGGATACACTTTGCTGAGCGTCATGTGATCACAACTGAGCTAATGGTGGTTCTCTCTCTCTCCTTATCTCGCTCGCTCGCCCGCCCAGCACGTCTCTCTCTCTCTCTCTCTCCTTATCTCGCTCGCTCGCTCGCCCAGCGTGTCTCTCTCTCTCTCTCCTTATCTCGCTCGCCCAGTGCGCCTCTATCTCTCTCTCTCTCTGGCAATCGTCTCCTATTCTCCGTCTGAGTCTGTGTGCTTCACTCATATAGTCCACATCCGTACGAGCGTATACTGTTTACTACAGCATTGTGACTGTGTGTGTGTGCGCTGTGAAGTGCGAGTCCCCATCTTGCTCCCCAAAGCACGAAGCTGAGTCTCAGTACTTTAACACCAGCTTTATTCAGCTTGAAACAGCAACAGCGCTGTTATTCATTGTAGCGGGATCTTTATAATGTTCCTTGTATGACCCATTGACGACAGGCACTTATAGCATGTCTGCGATCTTTTTGGATGCTCTTATACGGCGAACTGCTACAGCGCTGGGAGACTGCGATTGCTTTGGGACGCTCTTCCGCGTGTCGTCCTGTTGGGTGGAATCCCATATGAGTTTAGAAACTCACACCAGCCATGATTCTTTTTAAAGGTAAAGTGCAGGTTAATTTGTATTATATATTTTACTTTATATTTTGTATTAATCATTTTTATATGAATAGTTTTAGGTTGTGGAACGAATCATCTGAGTTTCCATTATTTCTTATGGGGAAATTCGCTTTGATATACGAGTGCTTTGGATTGCGAGCACGTTTCCAGAACGAATTATGCTCGCAAACCGAGGTTCCACTGTATATATATATATATATATATATATATATATATATACTAATAAACGGCAAAGCCCTCACTCACTCACTCACTGACTGACTGACTGACTGAGTGACTGACTGACTGACTCATCACTAATTCTCCAACTTCCCGTGTAGGTAGAAGGCTGAAATTTGGCAGGCTTATTCCTTACAGCTTCCTTACAAAAGTTGGGCAGGTTTCATTTCGAAATTCTACGCGTAATGGTCATAACTGGAAGCTGTTTTTCTCCATTTACTGTAATGGAGATGAGCGTGAAACCCGTGGGGGCGGAGTTTCGTGTGACATCATCACGCCTCCCACGTAATCACGCAGTAGGTAGAAAACCAGGAAGAGGCCCAAAAAGCGCTGAAGAAAACATGCATTATATAATTGAGAAGGCAGCGAAACAATAAGAAGCAAGCGAGTGACATATACAACCATATTCATGAGTTCTGCTACTTCGGAAACAAAACACAATGTAAACCTAAACTTTAAATTAAGTTCATAGACAGGCTGCCGCTAGCGTTTGTAATTTAGTGCCTGCCCATATAAGGCCGTCCGTCAGCGGCAATCCAATAGAAACACTGCCACGGGTAAATATTCACGGGTGAAGGACTGTGCTTATGCAGAGGAAGATGAGATGGTCAGGGTGGTGTTTGGCACAAACTCAGCGAAACTGCGAGAGAAAGTTTTAAGTGCCGGGACTTAGGTAACATTAGATACAGCCATGGACATAGCACGACATGGCACCAGCACAGCTGGGAAACTTTGATGCATGTACACCGAGCGGCTCACGTGAACTGACGCAGTGCACAGACAAAAAGCAACAGTTCCAAAGAGCGCTGAACAAAAACCGAATTACACAATTGAAAAGGCAGCAAAAAAATATGAAGCGTCTGATACATACAAGCATATTATTCATAACTGCAGCTACTGCAGAAACAAAGCACACGGTGGAAAAAGTGAATGTCCCGCTAAAGGAAGACAGTGTTAAAAAAAAAACCCGTACATGCAGTGTGTCAGGTCTCAGATAAAGAAGAAGACGAGCTGTTTATTGATGCAGTAAGAAACAAATCTTTTTCATAGCTTCTTTAACACACTACGTCTCCGCTGCGATACGCGGGTATATATATATGTATATATATACCCCAATCTACATACTCGAATAATGAATACTTTATTCGCAATCAATGATTGTTTTGGTAAAGCTATACTAAGTGTATTCATTAGATGAACGGTAAAAAAGTAAGAGCGAGGGGAGGGTGACTTATTGAGGCATGCAGGCAAAACCACAATAGCACGCGGGCTCGATGTACGAAAAAATATATCTTTTCAAGTTCTATTTAGTCCATATGTGTCAAACTCAAGGGTCGCGGGCCACATCCGGCCCGGCGTGTAATTATATCCGGCCCGCGAGATCATTTTATATACTGTATTATTGTTATTAATGGCCCGGGTATATGAAGCGCTGGTAACACAATAAACTACAGATCCCATAATGCAGCGCTTCAGCTGCCTTGCCGAACACTTACCGCGTTAATCAAGTCTAGCTTATGAAGGTGCAAGTTATTGTGAAGCTAGCCCACACGATGCTGAAGAGAAAAGTTGATTCTGAAAATAGAGCCTTTAAAAACCGATGGGAGGCTGAGTATATGTTTACTGACATTGCTGTTAAACCCATGTGTCTCATTTGTGGAGCTAATGTGGGTGTAATTACAGAATTTAATCTAAGACGGCACAATGAGACAAAACATCAAGATAACCTGAAAGACCTGAATGCAATGCAGAAGATACAGAAAGCAGAACAATTAAATAAGAATCTGACACTTCAGCGGACGTTTTTACCCGTGCACAATCACAAAGTGATTTCAAGTGAAGCTGCTTTTATGGGAGACACAAATGCACCAGTGCAACTTGCCCCACTTTCCCTGTTGCCAAGTAATGTTGAACCAAGTCGTCACTACGGTGTTCCCAAATACGCACTTTGCTGATAAACTGAGCGCAC
>JANRMT010062840.1:32774673-32800964 GCA_026402145.1 Polypterus bichir lapradei
TATATGTTTATGTGTGTGTGTGTAAATATATATATATATATATATATATATATATATATATATATATGACAGCAACACTCATCACTCACAACAGTGACAAAACAATTACATTGACAATCATGTTACGTTATTTTCAAAATGTTTCCTTTTCTTTTTCATTGCTTCTTTAACACACTACTTCTCCGCTGCGAAGCGCGGGTATTTTGCTAGTATATATATATATGGAAGAGAAGGTCTGTTATACGGTTTGCATATTTGCAGCTGGAGATCCACAAAGGGAGAGAATGAATCAAGTATCATAAAATAGTTTTTATTCCTGAGCTTTCAGCCCCTGCCAGGGGCCTTCATCAGAGGATAATGCTTAGACTTACAAGAATCAAAGGCTATTAAGGCCAATACTAAAAGTGCCAGAGAGCTGGCCGAATCTTGGCTATCAAACAAGAATGCCATCAACAGACATTTAGACATAAACCCAGCATATGCAAACTTAAGAAGAACATGTTCATAATAAATAAAACTTTTACAACCAATACTCCCTCCACCTCATGTAATTTTTTCTATATATTGCCTTTGATTCTTGTAAGTCTAAGCATTATCCTCTGATGAAGGCCAGCAAGGCCAGCAATTTATGAAATCGTACCTAAGTGGACTGTGCCGTTGAGTTAATAAAGCTATTGTGATAATCATAGCTTGCATGTCTTTTTCCATACAGACAATTGTAAACCTACTTTTGCCCACCCTGTTGTATTTTAAGGAATAATGGAAATCCTTTATGAGGAAGAACATTTTAAATTTAAAAAAATGTCTCTGCAACTCTGAAGTTGAATCTGGGGAGTTTTACACCCAGAGAAACCAATTCTTTAAATATTTTTGGCCATTTCTATGATTTTGTATACTCAGGATGCATTGGCAATGTTATCATTGCCACAACGATATAAAGCTGACCCCAAAACATTCACTTGTGTCTGAGACTGGATCAAACACAGCGATTTACTTTCCTTAAATATCTGGTAACTTGTTAGGTGAAATAACTTTGATTGTTGGTTTACGAATTAGCTGACGTTTCTCTCTCTTTTGACATTCAGTTTTGACCCTTGCTTTGCCCTATGACTCTATTCTTTCTCCTGATGCTTACTCTTTAATTTGGACTGACTGTCTTTTTTTCAAACATATTCTGAAACAACGCATCCCACCATAGTATCAGAACATAGCAGTCCCCATTATGGGTCTTATGTTTCTTTAAATGTACAAATCCGTATTTGGTCTGATGAAATGGAACCGTAGAATGGTGGGAAATGACCCAGGGCAGGTTAGGCAGACGTCAGCTCTGTTTGCTTTGATTGAGCCTCTGCTAGTAAGTGTTGGAGTCTAGATTAGGAAACTCCGGTGGACCCCTTTTCGCCATGTGTACTTATGCATCAGGGTTATATTGATTTCTGGACAAAAGTGTGGTTCCCATCTTAAGGTGTTTTTTCCAACTCTCTGCTTTGTTCTTTAACAGATCAGGGGGTGAAATTACTTGCAACAGTATCTCTTGCAGCATATTTTTTCTGCAGCCTTTATTTCCTTCAGAGTGCCAAGTAAATCATTCTTAGTGACTCAGTAAAGACAGGCTTTTTACATGATGCTTATAGCTTTGATGTCAGATTGTTCTCTCTTTGAGGATAGATCCTTTTATCACTGAGGATTTTCCATCGATTAAGTCATGATGGATACCAGAGTTTGCAGTGTCCTATATGGTACTAGAGAGTGATAGTGTATTTTGCGATGGCTTGCCTTGAAGTTTGATATAAGTTCTTTGATCTGGCTGAACTTGCGAATAGCTATAGAAACCTTTCTGTGACCTCCTAGCTTTTGACAAGACCAGATTTAGTGATGATGGCTGACACTTTACCGTAGCTGACCTTTACTACGATGGATAAACTTACCATTTATATAACGAAATTGTAACGTCAAAATGGGTGGTTGAGTCATTTTTATTATAAATTATTGTAGTCTATCAGAATGATGAAAGCTATGGTTTTGATTTTCTGTAACGTGTAATAGGTCTATATTGATTTTTGTTTGCTTAAACAAATCATAAACTACAAATAAAGAGCAATGACCAAACAAAATATTATTTTCATAACCTGGGCCAATTAATGTAAACAAAACAAAACAAGGTCAGGAAGATGGCAACAGTAGACCCTCTAGTAAGGCCCAAACTACTGTTTCTTTGTTGCAACATCATACTGATGTCATGACTCAGCTGGCACAATCATTCAGAGATGAGTAAATGATAGAAACAGTAGGAGGCCAAGTAACCAGCAAACCCAAAAAATAACCTGGCAAAGAAAAAATATGAAGGTTTTGTTGTTGGTTCCATAAGGAATCTTTTCTAACTGAAGTCTTTTCAATACAGTGAAAGTGCCTGCATACAAAGGCAATCTCCTAATGAGCAAAAGGCCATGTCACTTTTCTAATGACAATAAGCACACAATTCACATAGAAAACAATTCTGGGGAAAATTGCTGGGAATAAAGGGACACACACTAGCCAAGCAAACAACTTTAAAAACAAGTTGTTGACCTGCAGTGACACTCAGAGCCACTAGTCTGAGCTCTAGCCAGAGAACTGCAAGAGTCCCATGGACTCTGATCCTGGAAGGGGCCCTGGAGCCTTCTGAAAAAAGGATTTCCCACTTATGATCCAAAAGTCTGTGCTTGGCTTCCAGGACGCTTGGAGGTGTGGAGTAGAGACAAGGGCTCAGATGTGTGATAAGAGGAAGAGGAGAAGGAGAGACCAGAGGCTCAGGAAGGATTATGAAGATGAAAAGGAGGTGGTTTTGTCTGGTGTGAGAATAGGGCAAGTCCTTTGGCTATCCCAAACAGTAGCTAGTAGTAGGTTGGCGCAGACAGGGTGGTAGATGTTAAATAGAAAAAGTCAAGTCATCTTATCCAAGCAATACTTTAATTATTGATTTTACTTTTTATAAATTTACAAGGGTACAGAAATGGAGAAATAAATATGCAAAAATAGTCGAGCAGGTGCTCGCTGGTGCCGAATACAAATGGCTTCTCACTTTTTGCCTCTCTCTTTTAATATTTTGCTATCCTTCAATGACAGGTTGGATTCCTTGTCACATTAGCAAGCTTGCTGGTTTTACGGGCTTAGATGCAGCTGGCTCTGAAGCTGCTTTTTTGCATAATTGAATGTCAAGGAATTGCTCAGACTGTCTAATACACTAGTAAGGTTGCATTTGGAATTTCAAGTGCATTTCTGGGGCCTCAAGTGTAAACGGTGTGTACGCACAGAAATGTTGCGTAAGAACTTTTCCACGTTCAAATCGTGATGTATAAAACCTACACTTGGCGTAAAGCCACACACTTTTCCACAGTACCTCATACCTTGTCGTACGCAAGTTCTCCGCTCGGTTTTGCAGACTGGCGGCACCCAGCGTCAAAGCAGTGCTACTGTTCCTGTGTGGTTACTCTTTTATTTTCCTGACGTGGCTTTATAAATACACTGAAACTAACCGCATATTGTTTATTAGTGTAATGCATCTGATTATAGATTACCTGTAACAATATAATGACCCAGGGAATAGCCATAGTATTCCAAATACCATAACTGCTTTAGCGTTGTTACTCTCACTGCACCTTCTTCTTCTTCTTTCAGCTGCTCCCGTTAGGAGTTGGCACAGTGGATCATCTTTTTCCATATTACTCTCACTGCACCACTCGGAGTATTTATATCACTGTATCTGAGTGTGAATCACAGCAGCAGCTGATCGGAAAGAGAATTATTAGTATATAGTATCAAGCACACGCTGTCTCAGCCACGGCAAAACGTTTCAAAGCCTTTCCTGTGCGGACCTCGCGGTTCAGAAACAGTTTTATTCCAAGAACTTTAAACGCACTCAATCTATTGCTCCTTGTAGAACTGTTTGTACTTATAAGTACAATTACTTCACTGTAAACTTGCACTACAGTTATAATATTGCACAACCTGAGCCACTTTATAAAGCGTGTATTTACATATGATGACGATATTTTTTAGATGAAATGCAGCAAAATATTTTTATTATATTATACAGATAAAACTTTAACTTCATTTAAATAATCCATATTCTTCACTGGGATTGGCGTGAAGGATAGAATAATTAAACACGTACAATGAAGATATTTCAATGTTCCTTAAACGTTTTGAAGAATCGGCACTCTAAGCATACAGATGACTTAATGTCTATTACAGAGTTGATTGTGTGGTGATCGGTTACTTGGAGAAAGAAAAGCAAGGACTGCAGGGGCGGCCACGCCTATATAAAACAGAAAGAGAAAATAACGACACACCTAAAAACACAGCGGCAAGTTTTGACAAAAGTTATACGCTTGTGTCACGAGCACGAGGCAGCTATACAGTGTCCGTAACGGATGTGGCCATCCACTGTGCATAAGATACCATATTGACATTGGCGGGCGAAGGGGCCACCGATTCTTTCACAAACCTAGAGCCGCCCCTGAGTATTATAAATAATTTCATCGAAGGTCGCGCACAATCACTGCGCCATGAAACCCATGTTTAATAATGTGCTTTAACTCCTATCATCATGAAAATGATATCACTCATACATCTCAGTATTTTAGTTATTCAGAGTGCTGTAATATCACGAATGTAATGGATTCTGTGTCCAGTCGGAGGAAGAGAGCCGGTTTAAGAAGCAAGTAGTGATTCACGCACATAGAGCACATAGAAGATCAAATACAAAACAAAGCATTTAACGTGCTACTTTAATTACGATGTGATTTGAGAAACTGGTTAATTAAAAGATTTTAAAATGAAGTTTATGATGTTCTATTTTAATGACAAAATAAACTACGTGATTAAAGTGGAAATTTCGAGATTGAAGTTGACATTTCGTGCTTTTTCCCACTGTGTGCCTTTTTTTTCTCTGTACCCTAATAAGCTTTCATATGACACTCAGACAGTGTGCTAAGACTCGCCTTTTCACGGCGACTTTGATAACAGACAACTTTTTTATTTCCGGCACTGTGCGACTTTGTGAACATGAGCTTTCAAGTTTCTCCAACACGCTATGTCACTCGATCAACTTCTGGACTGAACCCAGGAAGCACTTCTTTACGCAAATAGTCGTGAGACTCTGGAACAAACTACTGAGCCCTGGAGTTAAAGTAGAAACCTTGACAAATTTTAAGAAGAATATGGATGAGCTATTGGGACAGCTTAGTTATTAGGTAAACAAACGGACTTGCTGGACGGTTTCTTAATTTATGTTCTAATCTGAAACTGTGCCAAGACGCCATGAGGTGTCCATGTTTGCTGTATGCTGCAGTATGCTGAAGCCACCCAAGATGTTGGGAAGCTGAACAGAGCACCACAAGAGTATCCTGTTAATGGTGACACATTCATGAACATTAGAATGCCCACACGGGACCTTGGAAACCCAGAGGTTTCTTTTCTTCAACATTCCACCAACTGGAGTTTTTATTTTCCCATCCTCCACGACCATCTGACCATGCTTTGTAATTAGGATGGACATTAATATTGTTGTCTGTTATAACTAATAGTTTTTACTTTCTTTTTGCAATTACATTTTTCTGTTAATATTGTAATGTACTTTGAGCTACTTTTCACGTATGAAAATGTACTATAGAAATAAATGTTGTTGTTTATCCATCATCCTCAGCAATCGATAATTGTGCAATCTGACATCCTTTAATGTAACGAGATCTAGGAACTGCAGTCTTTCAATTTGACACGTTCTTTGACCTGAAGTCGTGTGGTGTGATGCCAGCCTTATTTACTTAGCAATGATTTTCGCAGGTCCCTTTTTCTAACCCGATAAGCATCTGGAATAACATTTGTAAGCATCCATTACCAGACATTATGAAGTGGCGTCACTGATGAAGTAAAACTGTCCCTACACTTCCAATGGTTCATTCACTGCTATGCAGGAGGAAGGTCCAGCTTTAATACAGGACCTCTACTGTCATTTGCTTTATTCAATTAGTAACTGAAAGACTGACTTCTCCACTGTGTGGGCTCACAACGACATTTGACTGAGAATGTGTTGCATTGATTTATTGACCACTTAGATTATTTGAAGCACCAATCCTTTATTGAATTCCAGCGATACAGACTCTGTGCTAGCGTACAATGCTTATGCTGACTTTACTGTCCTATCTGTCATCTGTTCCTGTCGATTGAGTGACTCCTGTGGACCTTCACTTCGTTTTACTTTCTGGCGGGATGCCAGAACGTTTATGAGACTCTCAATATTTCATCCTGATTTATTTTATGAGGCATTGACATTATTTTGTATTTCCTTGCCTTTACTATCTTTGCAGCCTGCAACTCAATGGATCACCTTTTATTGTAATCGGATTTGATTGCTCCATTGGTGTCAGCATTTTAATTCAGGTTGAACTCTTGCTCTTTGAGTTTGCCATTCTCTGCTGATTCATGCTGTCTGTTATTTTTCCAAATAAAACTGTTTAATTATGACCTGAACTTACCAATCCTTTGTTATTATTATTTTAGTTTTTGGTGTCTGTCTGTGGATCTTGGTTCTACTACTGATACCCCAAACATTTGAAATGTTAGGAAATTATAGAATCAATAATGATAGAATAGGCTAGAAGTAGGCCACCAGGGGGCTGGAGTGGAGGGGCTTTTTCAGATAGCTAAATCAATGCAGACTGTGCCTTACCCCTACGTACATGGCCCTATGTGAAAAAGTAATTGCCCCCTGAACCTAATAACTGGTTGGACCACCCTTAGCAGCAATAACTGCAATCAAGCGTTTGCGATAACTTGCAATGAGTCTTTTACAGCGCTCTGGAGGAATTTTGGCCCACTCATCTTTGCAGAATTGTTGTAATTCAGCTTTATTTGAGGGTTTTCTAGCATGAACCGCCTTTTTAAGGTCATGCCATAGCATCTCAATTAGATTCAGGTCAGGACTTTGACTAGGCCACTCCAAAGTCTTCATTTTGTTTTTCTTCAGCCATTCAGAGGTGGATTTGCTGGTGTGTTTTGGGTCATTGTCCTGTTGCAGCACCCAAGATCGCTTCAGCTTGAGTTGACGAACAGATGGCCGGACATTCTCCTTCAGGATTTTTTGGTAGACAGTAGAATTCATGGTTCCATCTATCACAGCAAGCCTTCCAGGTCCTGAAGCAGCAAAACAACCCCAGACCATCACACTACCACCACCATATTTTACTGTTGGTATGATGTTCTTTTTCTGAAATGTGTTCCTTTTACGCCAGATGTAACGGGACATTTGCCTTCCAAAAAGTTCAATTTTTGTCTCATCAGTCCACAAGGTATTTTCCCAAAAGTCTTGGCAATCATTGAGATGTTTCTTAGCAAAATTGAGACGAGCCCTAATGTTCTTTTTGCTTAACAGTGGTTTGCGTCTTGGAAATCTGCCATGCAGGCCGTTTTTGCCCAGTCTCTTTCTTATGGTGGAGTCGTGAACACTGACCTTAATTGAGGCAAGTGAGGCCTGCAGTTCTTTAGACGTTGTCCTGGGGTCTTTTGTGACCTCTCGGATGAGTCGTCTCTGCGCTCTTGGGGTAATTTTGGTCGGCCGGCCACTCCTGGGAAGGTTCACCACTGTTCAATGTTTTTGCTATTTGTGGATAATGGCTCTCATTGTGGTTCGCTGGAGTCCCAAAGCTTTAGAAATGGCTTTATAACCTTTACCAGACTGATAGATCTCAATTACTTCTGTTCCCATTTGTTCCTGAATTTCTTTGGATCTTGGCATGATGTCTAGCTTTTGAGGTGCTTTTGGTCTACTTCTCTGTGTCAGGCAGCTCCTATTTAAGTGATTTCTTGATTGAAACTGGTGTGGCAGTAATCGGGCCTGGGGGTGGCTACGGAAATTGAACTCAGGTGTGATACACCACAGTTAGGTTATTTTTTAACAAGGGGGCAATTACTTTTTCACACAGGGCCATGTAGGTTTGGATTTTTTTTCTCCCTAAATAATAAAAACCATCATTTAAAAACTGCATTTTGTGTTTACTTGTGTTATATTTGACTAATGGTTACATGTGTTTGATGATCAGAAACATTTTGTGTGACAAACATGCAAAAGAATAAGAAATCAGGAAGGTGGCAAATAGTTTTTCACACCACTGTATATCCCCCTCAGGACTGGAGTCTTTGTTTCACAGTCCTTCTATGCCATTTGGAATGAATGTCTTACAGACCCACCAGCAGATGTTTGTAAAAATAATTTTTGCATGTATGTGAATGTAATAGGCAAGGGGTCTAAGGACTCAAATAAGAAAATCGGTAACATACTGGGGTCCAAGAACGGGATTATTATCATAATGAAAGCAAAGCCACACAATGGCCATATAATTAAAACAGCAAATGTTTTTTGTTCCCATTCAAGCATATTTTTCACAGATTCATTAAATGAAGTATAAGATGTTGCTAACCACTGTGTAAGCACTTTCAAGAGATCATCTCGGTCTTAATGATAGTGAAGACATGGGTGGACATCCTCCATCCATGGATGTTTCTCGATTATCCCATTACGTCACTGAAATCTGGCATCCCACTGTCTCTAACCAATCTTTAACATCTCTACTTTGGTGCCCAACTGAGGTTGCCTTTTCGATCAAAGCCAACCGGCTGCTCTTTTCTTCTACATATGAGACAGACTTGAGAGTTTGTTTTATGGCCTGGCCCCAGATCCCCTGATTTTTAACCAGCCTGGTGGTAGAGGCTTTCACAAAGCCTCTACATCCCACTTCCACTGACAGACTTTAGCACTCCAGCCCCAGAAGCAAGCCCTACATAGAATAACTTCTTATGCTCAGATGCCTCATCCACTGATCCTGACCAGAGCATGAGGTCAGGCCATGAAAAGTTAACAGTGATCTCTGAAGGAGAGATGACGTGTTTGCCTATGTCTACCTTCACCTCTCAGTCATGGTCTCTGGTGATGAGCACACATTCATGGCTTGGGTTTAGTTGTTCTTGGGGGGCAGAGAATTGATGGTAACTTGCTTGGTCTGTAGGACTGAAGCAAGGGATTTTAGTGTAACACCCTTGAGTAAGACTGATGTGTTTGAGGGATGCTTACATGGGACATAGATTATACCTTAGATCTTCACTCAGCTACAGATGAAGATTCATCAGTGTTAGAAGAACATTGTACGTGGTTCTGATGATAAAGCTTAGGCCCAACAATTCCTTGCAGCTAATTTCCCTCTTCTCCACACGTTCCCACTGAGTTCAGCAAGGGAGACCACCTCAACATCAGCTGTCTCTGCTCTGATTTTGCAGCCTTATTCCACATTAGATGACTTGCTCCTAGCCCATGAATATTACGAAAAGACAAAAGTAGAAAACAGCATATTATTAATAAAACAATAATTATCTTTCAAAACTGGGACCAGATTCATGTGGTGTATCACTACCATTGTAAAGCTGAGAAAAGTGTGGCGGGAGGTTATGCTGATTTTTAAAGTTATTGTGTGAATGGTCACTTGTAGGGCAGGGTATATAATCGCTCAGTTATCTAATTAATCAGTTTACCTTCTCCAAAGCTGGTAATTAATTAAAACAAGATGCCACCTAAGAGATACCAAAGTAAATGTAGACTGAGTGAGGGATCTATGTTTCACTTTGCTGCTGGGACACCAGAAATATGCAGAGATCTGTAAAATGTATGAACACCGTTCAGAAATCTTTTAAAGTCTATGTTAACGCTTTGACCTTCTCTGTTGTGGTGCGGACGTGACCAAAGACTTTCTTTCACAAATAACCCAGATACACTTATTACAATAAAAACAATTTAACATAGGGATAATAAAAGATAAATATATCCAAGTATATATAGTTATATATGTTTACAGATACATATAGACCAAAGACAATAAACAAAAGAAAATAAAAAATACTAGTACGTCTAGTAGATCTTTTTCTCTCCCATATGAAAAGGCACATAACTTATGAGTTCTATCTCTTGGCTTAGATAGCAGCTGTCTCCGCTCTGTTGATTCTCTTATATAAAAGGGTACACAACTTATGAATTCTGATCTTTCAATTTATGTAGTTAAGATGGATAAGTTCTTTTGCTAGTTATGAAGCTCCTTGTGCTTGCTTGCACTATGATGTTCACTTGCTCACAGCTAGTCTCTGAACTGGTTTACTAATCCTCATATACACACAGAGTTTTCAAGAATTATCAATCCATAGGAATATTTTACTACTCAAAGGTTCATCTTTGATGGCTCATTAGTTATAAAAGAGATTCTCATTCATGTGTCATTTAAGAATCAATTTATTCTGCTAATATTTCTTTGGATAATTAGCTTTAGACAAAAAAGGTAAGGTAATAGGAGTGAAAATTGAGAATTTCATTTGAAAATCACATGATATTTTGTGAGATATCTTTCTTCTCTTGTTTTAATCTCCCTCAAGACTTCATATTTTTTACTTATTATTGTACTGATGCTTTATATAAGTTGACGTTCAACATTTGAGCTATTATTGGTTACATTTCTTTTGTTTTTCTAACTGCAGCTGAAGTGACTTTTTTTTGGTCATATGGTGTCAGTGGGGGGATTTAACTCACCACCTCAGGGTTTGATGTCCAGACGCTTAAAGACTACACCATACTGCCTGCCTTTTCTTCCAGAATGTTGTATGATCTAATTGGAGCACAGCAATGTAAATTAAAGCAAGAATTTGTATTATTTAGAAGAAAGGACTACAGTTTTGTATTTATAGTAAAATGTTTTATTACCACAAACAGTCTGTCCATACATTTCACCATATTTTACTGAACACACAATGCAAATAGTTTAATATTGCAAAGAACAAAAATGCCAAGACACAACTCAGAAAATCTGAGGCCACTCAGATTTTCAACTTTTGTTGAAATTTGCCGCTGCGTTTTTAGCTGTGTTGTTATTTTCTCTTTCTTTTTTATATTCAATATACAGTATATTGGCGTGGCCGCCCCTGCAGTCCTTGCTTTTCTTTCTCCAAGTAACCGATCGCCACACAATCAGCTCTGTAATAGACTTTAAGCCATCTGTAAGCTTAGAGTGCCGATTCTTCAAGGAACATTGAAATATCTTCGTAGTACATGTTTAATTATTCTATCCTTCACGCCAGCCCCAGTAATAATAATAATAATAAACATATTTTGCTGCATTTCATCTTAAAAATGATATTGTCATTATATGTAAATACGCGCTTTATAAAGTGGAGCAGGTTGTGTAATATTATAACTGTAGTGCAAGTTTACAGTGAGGTAATTGTACTTATAAGTACAAAAAGTTCTACAAGGAGCACTTGATTGAGTGCATTTATGGTTCTTGGGATGAAACTGTTTCTGAACTGCGAGGTCCGTACAGGAAAGGCTTTGAAACGTTTTGCCGTGGCTGAGACAGCGTGTGCTTGAAGCTGTATACCGATAATTCTCTTTCCGATTAGCTGCTGCTGTGATTCACACTCAGATACAGTGATATAAATACTCCGAGTGGTGCAGTGAGAGTAATATGGAAAAAGATGATCCGCTGTGGCAACTCCTAACGGGAGCAGCTGAAAGAAGAAGAAGGTGCAGTTAGAGTAACAACGCTAAAGCAGTTATGGTATTTGGAATACTATGGCTATTCCCTGGACCATTATATTGTTACAAGTTAATTACAATCAGATGCATTACACTAATAAACAATATGTGGTTATTTTCAGTGTATTTATAAAGCTGCGTCAGGAAAATAAGGAGTAACCACACAGGAACAGTAGCATTGCTTTGACACTATGAGCCGCCAGTCTGCAAAACCGAGCGGAGAACTTGCGTACGACAAGGTATGAGGTACCGTGGAAAAGTGCATGGCTTTACGCCAAGTGTAGGTTTTATACATCACGATTTGAACGTGGAAAAGTTCTTACGCAACATTTCTGTATGTACGCACCGTTTATACATGAGGCCCCTGGTTTTGATCTTTGTTGATTTTCTTACTGCGACCCTTTAGGTAATTGTTCAGTTTTCTTTTACTGTCTGTCACGTGCTATGACATTAATGACTCACTGGGTTTAAAGGTCATCATTCAGAACACTTCCTCATCCTAGTTTAAGGGTACAAAACCCTTTTTGTCTAACAAATTATTGCTGAAAACTAATTTTTTGATTGGTTGACCCCTTTGCCTTGTAGTTTTTTCATCTCTTGTTTTGGTTCTGACGTGTGATTTTTTTTCTTGATTTTGACCCCTTTCTGCTATTGATTTTTATCTCAGTTACCTTATAAATGCCTTATTTATAGCTTGCTGTCAGACTAGATTTATATTTTTTATTTTTGGCTTGACAAAATGGGATAGTTGTCTTCTTGGTTACGGATCTTTGTTTATCTTTTGGCTCACGTCTCTCATTCTTCTCATCCATTTTGTAAAAAATTTTTGGCCACCCCTTCCATGGCTTAAACGCAATGAGGCATTGTCCAGTAGTTTGTGACCAATGTAACTGCATTTAGCATACAACACTGCCATGACACTATATGTACACCTCCACCCTATGGATTTGCCCCCTCACAACAACCCAAAATCATCACATCCTTGTTCCTTGCCCATTATTTTAATTTTGTGTTCATAAGAACTACTTCAAGGATTTTGTTCCCTCTCCTCCTGACTCAGCCCTCACATATCATATACCATTTGACTCGTCTTAATTTCTGGCTATGCAAGACATCAGGCTTTATGGGCTCTTTTCTATTTTTGGCTTAATAGACCAAAAAATAATTTTTAGGCCATTTTTTGCGTCTTATTTTATGCAAGAATTTACACCCTTATGATAAAGAGTAAACCAAGAGGTGTCTTTATCAAATATGATTAAACGAACTTAAAGGTGTGCATGCCCCATCAACCGACCCCAGGGGTTCGCCACTAATGAGATGCGAGGGGTCAAAGTTACTCCTGTTCACAGAGCTGTGAAAAAATAGGAAACGGTTATATAGGACTGTAGAGCGGTGCTGGGCCTAGAGGTATTTTCACCTGAGGCAGGAGGATAAATTTGTGCCCCTATGTATATAGTTTTTTATTACTACTAAGTATTAAATAAAAATAAATGATTTTGAGAACAAAATAAATTTATTAATTATTAAAAAAAAATCACAGAATGCAGTAATAGTACAAAAATAATAGGAACATAAAATCGCACATATTAAAAATAAAATCACACCAATCTCAACAAAAAAAAGTATTACACATGAGATGAATTAGAATATTATTAATTTTTCAGTAATTTAATTTAATAATAGAGACAAAATAATATCAATAATAATTTGGACAAAACAAAATTTAATATAATTACAATGAATAAATAAATAAATGCCCAATATAAAATCTTTTTGTAAAGCATTACATTTCTTGCTTTTAGTGAAGCAAATTCATGAATTATTTTATTAAAATTAATTTGTTTTGTCAATTCCTGTTTGATTGATAAACATCATTAAATATGTTTTGATAATTTTTAGTTTACTAAAGCTTCTTTCACCAGAAGCTACAGTAACAGGTAGTGTTAATGTAACATACAATGAAACAGTTTTACAAATTTATATAATAGAGACCTTAAGTTTAACGTGTTTAAAATATTGCCTTCTGCTCACTGTCATACTAGCACACTGCACAAATAATGCACATTAATATACAACGAACATGGCCAAACTTGTCATTACGATGTTCATACTATACCGCTTACTCAGGTGATATCATACGAGGAAACGGGTGTATCAAGCGAGAGCGTCCGATGCAAATCGTCAGTTTGCTTGAGGTATTTGATGAACATTGCAACATACATTTGGCTTTTTTCTTTTCTTTATTTTCCAAAGAGGCTCAGGCCCTTCACAGACCCCATGATCATCAGAGGTGACTGTGCAGAGGGTGCAGACCTATAAATACCTAGGAGTGCAGCTGGATGATAAATTGGACTGGACTGCAAATACTGATGCTCTGTGTAAGAAGTGACAGAGCCGACTATACTTCCTTAGAAGGCTGGCGAACTTCAACATCTGCAATAAGATGCTGCAGATGTTCTATCCGACAGTTGCGGCGAGCGCCCTCTTCTACGCGGTGGTGTGCTGGGGAGGCAGCATAAAGATGAAGGACGCCTCACGCCTGGACAAACTGGTGAGGAAGGCAGGCTCTATTGTAGGCATGGAGCTGGGCAGTTTGACATCCGTGGCAGAGCGACGGGCGCTGAGCAGGCTCCTGTCAATCATTGAGAATTCACTGCATCCACTGAACAGGATCATCTCCAGACAGAGGAGCAGCTTCAGTGACAGACTGCTGTCACCGTCCTGCTCCACTGACAGACTGGGGAGATAGTTCATCCCCGACACTATGTGACTCTTCAATTCCACCCCCAAGGGGGTATACGTTAACATTATACAAAGTTATTGTCTGTTTTACCTGCATTTTTATCACTCTTTAATATTGTTTTCATCAGTATGCTGCTGCTGTAGAATGTGAATTTCCCCTTGAGATTAATAAAGTATCTATCTATCTATCTATCTATTTATTCATTTTCATTTTTCCTCACTTTGGCACCCTTTCCCATTGTTCACCCCAGGCAAGTGCCTCGTTTGCCTCACCCTTCTCCCGGCCCCGATGTAGAGTGTTGTTTTATGTAATTTTGAGGTTGCTGATCATGAATATGATCAAATTAGATTTTTTTACTAGTGGTCCCAGCCCTTTTGGAGCCACTCCTTGACATCTAAAATGGCAGATTTCAAACACAGGGATGTGTCAGACTATTCCATGGCCAAAGGTTATGAATATGGAGTTATTTTTGATCCTTCACTAGGAGTCAAACCCTGTATTGACCTTCCTTACAGGTTGAAAAATGATAAAATTCTATTACAGATGAAGAATGTTTAGTCTTTAAATGTTTAAACTGAAGCACACATATTAATATTTTAACTATCTGATGGAACTATTCGTGTTTATTGTGTACTTCTATCTCATGAAGTAAACCGTTCCATTTCTTATGAACACCCCGCGTTTGGCATTTCAAACTATCGCTGCGGTCCCCTCACAAGTATGTGTGTCACTCCCTCCACTCTCCCCTTTTTTTATCCGTGTCTTTGCGTGTCAGGTCATCTCCATGTGATTGTATCACAGGTTGTGAGACGGTTGCAGGTGTCATACTGTATTTTCGTGAAAGCTTCCTGTGCTGCATCAATTGAGTCGTTTTTCAGATCGCAAACTATCACCACTAAGTTTTTGTTGTTGTTAGGTGCCATCGAGTCAGTTCTGACTCATAGCGACCCAGTTTACAACAGAGCGAAACACTGTCCGATCCTGAGTCATCCAGCTTGTGCAGGGCCTTCCTCTCTTCGGCTTTCCTTCTACTTTACAGAACATGATGTCCTTTTTCCAGAGATTGCCCCTTCCTGACAACTTCTCCAAAGAATGTGAGCCGTAGTTTCGCCATCCTCGCTTCTAATGCACTTCCTCCAACAAAGACCTTTTTGTTCTTTTGCCGGTCCATGGTATGTTCAACATTCTCCACCATAACTCGAAACTGTCAATTCTTCGTCGATCTTCCTTATTCATCATCCAGCTTTCGCAACCATACAAGGCAATTGAAAATACCATTGCTTGTATCAGATGCACTTTATAGATGGTGTATTATCACTTGCCACAGAATTTGAGCTTGGATGAACTAGGATTCACAATCATGTGGTGACCCATCACAAACAAGCCCCAGAGTTAAAGAATCCACTGTTATGCGGTTATGTGTGCACATTTTCTAGGACTGCTTTTTATTTGTGATCAAAGCCTGTTGTCTTTTAAGTAGCCAGCATAATAAAAGAACTGAATTGCAAACGTTGAGCTGGGCTAACCAGGCGTCCCTCTCCCCAACTACTTCTTTCAACCCTTTTAGAGAATATCTAGACAACTGGCCTGTAAGCAGAAATATTTTTGTACATAATAAGAGATCTACACGCACTCGAAGACCTTGGCGTGTGGCAAATGCGCTTGACTATGGCACGTCAATGCCCTTAGCACATCTAAAAGTCTGTTGAAAAATGAAACTGGACTACAAATAGAGCAAAAGGAAGATTATTTTGCATTGTATGCTTTGAAATTGCATCATTTTTCAAAACATGGCATTTTTATCATGTGAAGAGCACTTGCAAAATCGGAAGATGATAATGGAAGCATCTCTCACCTGCATTTCTGACAGCTCCTAGGTTGGTGATGGCTGACAGGCTCGCTCGCAGGCTACTTCATGGGGGAATTTGGAGCAAACGGCCAGCTAAATGGTGCTCTTTAAATCAAAGTAGTTGCTGTATTCAGGGTAAGTCAGACCCAAATGCTTTTATTACTAGAAATGTTTGTGATGCGCCATCTGTTGAAATTACTGAGACACAGCAACCGGACTGACACACGGATTCACAGACGCATAGACGCTTGTCCTTTGTTCAGACAAAAACTGAGCAATTGTCTTCTTTTGTCACTGATGCAAAGTTTGTTGGTTGAAAAACATGACTCGCATCTTGAAATTCTAATTGAAAATATAATTTTAATTTTGTGAAAATCACTTGCTCATGACCGACCGCCTGAAATAAAGGACAGCAAGCAAAATCCAAAATTAAAGAGAGGGGTCCAAAATGCAATATGGAGAACAGAAAGGTAACATAGAGAGCCTTCACAAAGTAATGTCACTAAAACAAGGCAAAGCTCAAAACTGCTGTGCTGTGGCACCTCTGATTTGATGAACTCTGCTTAAATTTAAACAATAAGCTGACCTGCTAATAATGAATTTATATCAAAGGGGCCGATTACAAGGTGCTGGGTCCAGATGTTACCCAGCAATCAGTGCCATCTTAAGAGGCCAGCCAGCCAGTCTTCCTTCTACTTCGGCTTTCTCTGACTTTTTATTAGGATAGGAACTCCGATACCGGTAACAAGTACATTTTTTAAAGCAGGAAAATCATTCAAAGCACACTGCTTCTCTAAATGTACCGTCCTTGGGGATTATAAATCCTGGAGACTTGAATGAGGCCAGCAAGAACTTCATAAAGCTGATCTCTGACCTCACAACTCAAGACTCTTTTGGGAGCGCCATTGTTTGTAGACGATTCTTTATTTCACATTGCGGCTGCTCAGATTCACAGCTGGCAGTTTAAGTTCAAGGCTAGAAAATGGTCATAGTTGGAGTTCTTCGCTTTTCGCTTGCCGTTAAAATGCTGAAGTGGCACCCAGGCTGAAATAATGGCTGCAAATTTCCTTCTTTGAATAGTCCTGTGAAGAGCAGTGAATAAAGCGCAGATAGGCAAGGGAGTAGCAGCTAGCAGCTTGATGGTGGAGGCTGTGCTCATACTGAAGAGGCATTTGTGTCTGTTCAAAGCTTTCAGTCGTAAAGACTTTGTGCCAAAAACAAGCATACAGACACAACTGGGAAGGCATCGCGTTGACTTCAAATCTGCCGTCCTTATGGTAATTTGAGCAAAGTTTAGTTAGCGCTTCATCCCTTCAAGCAAAATGTTAAAAAGCGAATAAAGGGCACTGAGGACGTTTATTCTTATTTTGATCTGAGGATTGTTTGATTGATCCCTGAGAGAATCGCTGACGCTGGGCTTGGGGGAAACTTTCAGAGAAAATAGGAAGCAGAAGGCGTTTTTTTCTTCTTTTTTTTCTGTGAAAGATGCATCTTTGTGGGATGGATGTGCCTTTGAAAGTCAAGGCAAAAGCATTTAGAGAAGAAATGAATGAATTTATAGCAGGCGATGCTGTTAATTTGACAATTAAACCACCCGGTCATTTCCTGAACCTGCTCTGTCCAATTGACGGTCAAAACTGTTTGAAATAATAACAGTTGTCGGGGATTTCAAATATTACTTTGGAGTAATAATGATGTGAATGCCAATTAATATCCGTGAATAAAGCCATGGTAAGCCTTCAATAAAAGATGAATGTTTATTTTTGCTATTTGGTACACTGCGTCAATCTCCGAGGGGAAATTGTCTTTTTGTATGACCTTTTTACCATATGAAATAAAGAAATACTGTGTTATTATTATTTTACTATTATTATTATTATTATTAAACATAATTTTTTCAGACCTGCTTAGTCCAGTTGATTGTCACAAGGAGCCAGAGTATCCCATTTGCATTGGGCATGGGCCACAAACCAGTACTGGTTAGCATGGCAGTGTATTATTATTATTATTGCCCCTACAAAGATGGATTGCAAAACAGGTTGAATAAGAGGATAATCTTGCAAGTCTCAGAGTCTGTTGATTTTGTATGGTCTCCTTGTGTCCATGTGGTATATTTGGTTGTTAGGTTCAACAGTGTCTCAGAACTGCTCTGGTGTGATATATATATTATATTAATAAATCCTGTGACGAGACAAGACTTTTTGTAAGACTTTTTCAATTCCCGCGAGACTTTGGCCATGAGATGTTTTCAAGTCCCGCCCTCCTTTCAACTATTTCCGGTTAATGACCCATGCCCACGGTCCTCTCACCTCTCATTCGTGTGAATGCTTTTGTCAGACACAGTTCCTGCGACCTCAGCTCTTATAAATTTTAACGTTTTCCTCACTTTAAGTTCCCAATTAAAGAAGACATATTATGTCCAAATCTTAATGAAGAATTTCATCACGAAGAGTTATCAACAGAAGAAATGAGTGCACAGGCAATCCTAGCACCGAGAAGCAATGAAGTCAAATGAATTAACACCAAAAATGACAATCGGTAACACAACAAAGTGGTTAAATGTGTATCAATAGACTATGCTGAAACAGTTGGTGGTGATGGTGCAAAAGAAGAAAACATCAACTTACAATATCGTGTACAGTATCTACAACTGTTAATACTGTCTAGTCTTCCACTGCACAAATTACTGTTGAAAGAAGGATGTATCCAAGAAAGCTAATGTATTTCATCTTCAAGGGAAAAACATTAGACACCATAGGAGATCTTGATATGCCATTCATATTAAAACGTTTACAGTTTCTGTTAGAACAGCTTTTGCAAAGACAATTAACAAATCTCAGAGACAAACATTTGAAAAAGTCATTTTATTTAATAGAGAGAAAGAAACAAAATTCACTCACAGGCAGTTAAATGTTGTAACTCCAAACACGGAATCAAAATTCAAAGCAATATTGACGTAAAGTTAATTAAAAAAAATGTTTTTACTCAAGTTTTACAGTAAAAGTGTAAGTTTAAAAAGTATTTGCATGTTAATTTCAAAGCCAAACAGAACGAAATTGTATTACGCAATTAATAACTCTAATGCAACATGAAACATAATTTACTTTAAAATTATTACATTTTACATTTTTTTAATATGGTTAATTAGTCGCTGTAACAATTCCTATGAAAATAAAAATCTTTTTAAATTGTACATCCACTTTCCCATATGTGAGCGACTGAACTGCAAAGACGCTAGTGCATAGCACAGGCATGGGGGTTGGCGAATGAAGTATATATATATATATTTATATATATATATATATATATATATATATATATATATATATAGGGTGAAAAAAAGGCAAAAAATTATAAAGAATCAGAACACCACAGGCAACCCTGTATAACTGATGAGGAATAAAAAATTTAAAATAATAAACAGAAATGTTTGCATCATTTGACTGATGATAGATTGTGGCGGGGCTGGTTATGAGGCAGGACAGGTTTTATATCCATCAGTCAGAGAAAGGAAGAAGAAAGGCAATTAGAAACAGCACCAACCTGCAACTCAGAGTGGAATTACTGTCGGACGAGTCCCCAAGCATTCGTGTGTGGCTACATACAGTATATAGTAGGTACCAGAAGTGACACCAGAAGCAATTCCAGGGTTGGATTTAAAAGAAAGCCTGCAAGCTCACTTACTTAAGTCAGATTCAGAAGAGAGAGGCAGTGGACACCACTCTCTTTGTAGGTGGAAGTTGAATTTTGTATTGGTGCATTTTGGCTGGTGGTTGTGTTCGAAAAGTATCGGTGATGAATAAAAACCCTTTGTCTGAACACGGAATTGTGCTTGGACATGACTGGTTTTGTGGTTTGGGGCTCAGTGGTGCCCCCTTGTGGTTACTATACATGTATCTATATCTTAAAGTCGCCCGTTCAAATCCTGTTACTACCAGAAGGGATCCTACTCTGTTGGGCCCTTGAGTAAGGCCTTTAAAAGTGCTCCGGGGGGCTGTACAATGGCTGACCCTGTGCTTTTGTCTTGCGAAAAAAGACAATTTTCCCTTGGGGATTAATAAAGAATGTGAAAAAAAACATTGCCCAATCCTGAGCCATCCTCACCACTTCTTCCAGAGAGGGAGCACTGTCCATAATATCTCCTTTTTCACCCTCAGTTGAGAGAATGATGAGTGACCTTTCTACCAACAAAGCCCCGTCCCTTCCAGCTCTCTCTATAAAAACCTGGAGGGCACCAGAAGTGGGCGTTTATTCATGAAGATAAGAGCTCCAATTCAGAAGCGATTCTTAATTCATTACGAGCACATGGCTGCATTTTGCACCCTCATGTGCCTTTTTCTTTAGAATTTCTTTTTTTGCACCTTCGTTAAATGTGGTTGCCACCCTGGTTCCATGACTCTTTGTTTTGATGCTCTTGTTTTCTTTCTACCATGGGCAGTGCTCAGGTTACAGCGGCCTCTGCTTTTGGCAGTGCGGCCAGGTAGAAACAGGCACATAAAACCCAACGGGCATTTGTATGCAGGGACAGGGGAGTCTATTGATTCAGCCACCTCATCTGAATAGTATTCAATTTGGTTTATTTTTATATAGCGCTCTTCTCTGAGTGCAGGTGCAGAGTGCTATGACAAGTTCGCAAGTAGACATAAATACAAACTTTAGAAATGACTAATTACATGACAAGTACACATAAATACATCAGCTTGTTTAAACAGACAAGAAAACAAAACTGAGTAACCAAAATGGAGCCCAGTGCTGTCTGTCCATTAATGAATTGTCGTTCATCTCTGGATACAGTAGCATTCTGTCTGCTCTTGTGGCCCCTAGTGACGTCAGTAGGGTTTCCTTTGCCTTGAGGTTTATGTCTAGTTCTGCTCTTGGGAGTTTCAGCTTGTTTATGACCGAGTTCATTCCAGGTTAGGTGATCTCTGGGTCTGCTCTCTCACAAGGAATAGCCAAAGCATGAAAGGGCAGCGCCCTGGTCTGACATAATGCACAGCACGGATACGCCTCCTTCATTAATTAGGCTGTAGTTTTAAAATCATTACAAACAAAAGGTTAACGCCTGTCTTTAGTTACACTTGTTGTTTCCGAAATGCACTGTAATTCTGTGAAATTTAGCAGAAATGTTCATTTTTCATCACTAGTTTTCATCTACTTGTCTATTAATTTTGCACCTTGTGATTTTTTTTTCCATTTAATTGTTATATCAAGCCAGTACAAGTTGCCAGGAAATAGCATAGCCTGTCGAGAATCGCCTCATTGAGCATCAATCACACAAAAATGTGATCATTACAATACAAGCAGCTTGTGTAAAATATTTCGGTAATGCAAAACGGTGGAAGAAAAAGATAAGCAAAAAGGGATTGGGAGAATAAACATACTTTCTATATTAAGCCCTGGTATTAACAGACAAGTTATGTGATATTCGAGCTGTAGAATTATGCAATTTAATAAACTTCATTTGTTGGTTGAAGCTTTTTATTCATGTGAAGAGTCACCGGGTCCGCTGAACCAATTTTGAGAAACAAACCAGGAAAGGCTATAAGGCTAGTGTGTCGTAACACTATAGTTGGCTAGAGCTACCACCATGTCATCCGTCTTCAGCCTCCTCGGTCTTTCTCCTACTTTTGACACAACTGCCCACCAGATTCTTTTTGCTTCTGTTATGTCTGCGAACAGACAAGGGTGGAAGAAATTCAATTTAGAGATATCTCTCTATTATAATAAAAAAAAAACCTGCGACAAGACAAGACTTTTTGGAAGAAGAGACAAGACTTTTTGGAAGATTTTTTCAAGTCATGCCCACTTCTCAACCATATACAACCGCACACATGGTACTCTCATCTCATTTGTGTGAATGCTTTTGACAGACACATGTTCTGCTCTCTCAGCTCTTATAAACTTTAATATTATGATCACGGTAGTGATGTGTCGTTCGCAAACGAGCCGGCTCTAAGAGCCGATGCTTTGAAGCGAACGAGAAGAGCCGATGCCCGTCGAGCAGAGCCGAAGCTTCAGCCGCTCCTGCTCAGCTCTGCTGAAAATCCATTTGGCAGGGGCGGGACTTTATTTATATGGGCACACAGAACATTGGCTCATAATGCGGCTCGTTCACGAACGACACATCGGACTAGGATCGTACCATTATGTGAAAGAAGGAAGGGGGGCAGATACTCCGAAGACAGCGAGTGTTGGTACAGAGCCACACTGTCGTTCTGTGTACTGTACCTGTTGCTGCGACAGACGAGGAACCAGATTTAAATGCAAGCACATCGTGAAGAAAAAAAGAAGAGTAAAGAAATGAGTGAAAGCCGAAAAAGAAGCAGCATCTGGCTGCATTTCAGTGATATTGGAGACTGCAAAGCTAAGTGCAGAATTTGTAATATTAAAATATCCGTTAGAGCAGTAGGGTCAACAACAAACCTGCACAGACATATAAGAACCACCCACCCATCCGTGCAACTGGAGGAGAGCGTGCCCTCTCTCCTGCCATCCACTGACCCTGGAAAAGAGACAAGTACTTCTGCTGCAGCATCCACTGTCTTACCGAAAACTGCAGGTATAACACGATCTTCAGTTCAAACCAAAATAAGCACATTTATTCCAAAACAAATGACGCCACACAAACAAATAAGTGTCGACGGGGAGCTGGCTAAAATGATAGCTAGCGACTTTCAACCATTTTCCATTGTGGAGGATATTAGATTTACAACTTTTGTACAGGCCTTAAACCCCATGTATGTTCCTGGCCTAAAAACTTTTATTCAAAGAGTCATAGTATTGTGCTGTTGTTGAGTTTGGCCTTAATTTGTTTGCTGTGGTTTTGTGTTAAGTTGTTCATTTAAAGCTTTTATTAAAATGTTAAACAATAGTAACTGTGTATTTTTTGTAATAAAAAAATGCATAAAAATACATAATGTCTGAAAACAATGAATAAGAAATTGCTTATACACAAACCATTCATAATTGCTTAATTAGGCTAAAATATAAGCATCCAAGTGATACTAAACGAAGAGCCATTTTGGAGCCGTAAGAACCAGCTCTTTAAAGGGAGTCGATCCAAAAGAGCCGAAGCTTTGAAAAGAGCCAGAGTTCCCATCACTAGATCACGGAGAAGCGATGCAAAATAGAATCGAATGAGTTGGATGTATTAGAAATTCTACAGCCAATAATGAATACAAATCCATACGTCCAAATGTATCACACTTTACATAAAATCGATCTGCAAAACTCTCACATGCATTTATTGGATACTTTGCAAAATAAATTATTACCTCCTGATGATGTAGATCGTTTTGTCTGTGCTGAAATTCCAAACAGAGAAACCTATCCTGAATTATGGTACAAAGTCATTAAACACATGTCTCACTGACCTCATTTAAAAGATTCAGTATGTTGGGACTCCAAAAATAAAGTGTTTAAAGAAATTTCTTAAAGTGTTCATTCAATCAACAGATATGACTAAGGCTGGCTTTAATGATTATCGACGCAGAGATAATCATCACGAACAACAACTTATCACAGAAAGAAAGCTGTTAAAATTGTGATGATCGATAATTCAATGATTATACCATATAACCCGTATTTTCTCAAACGATTCCATAGTCATATGAATGTCGAGTATTCTGTATCGGTTATGAGTATTAAGTACATCTACAAGTACATTCATAAAGGGCACGATAGAGTATACAAATTAATGTATCCAAACAACAGTCTCAGGACAAAGTTCAAGCATATTTAGATACTCGGTACGTCAGTGCAATGGAAAGCGGGTGGCATTTAATGGAATTGCTAATGCACGGTCAAAGTCATTCTGTTGAATTATTACCAATTCATTTACTAGGTCAGAATATGATTCAATTTAAAGAAGGCGAAGAAGCACAAGCTTTTACAGCTAGCGAAAAAGAAAAAATAATAATTGGATTGTTTTGAACTTAATAAAAATGACGGAAATGCAAAAGCATATACGTTTTCTTTCAAGTTATGACGTTTGACTATTTTTTACTATGGTTAATTACTAGCTGTAATGTAAAATAATTCTATTATGCATATGTAACAGTACCCATGAAAATAACAATCTTTTTAAATTGTAAATCCGCTGACCCATATGCGACAGGCAGAGCCGTGAAATGGCTGGGCCCGGGGGTTGGCAAGCAAAGCGAGTAGGAGGCGGAGCCACCTAGTATTGATGAAAGAAATCCTGTTCTCAACGTGGACCTTTTTATACAGTGTAATCGAGTGAAAAATCAGGCAGGAGGAAACCTGTTAATTGTGGATTTAACTATCTCTTCAGAAAATACCAAAAAGGGAGCATCCATCACAGCAGTCTGTTACAGAATGGTCAAAAAAGTAAGGGCAGAGGTCTGTTTTATAAACAACTGAATTTACAACAACATTTATTTATATAGCACATTTTCATACAAAAAGTAGCTCAAAGTGCTTTACATACTGAAGAAAAGAAAAATAAAAGACAAAATAAGAAATTAAAATAAGACAACATTAGTTAACATAGAAAAGGAGTAAGGTACGATGGCCAGGGTGGACAGAAAAAACAGAAAAAAAACTCCAGACGGCTGGAGAAAAAAAATAAAATCTGCAGGGGTTCCAGGCCACGGGACCGCCCAGTCCCCTCTGGGCATTCTACCTAACATAAATGAAATAATCCTCTTTGTAGTTAGGGTTCTCACGGAGTCACTTGATGTTGATGCTCATACAAACTTCTGGCTTTTAATCCATCCATCAAAGTTGGAACATCACGGTGCTTTGAGTAGAAGGATACCGGAAAAGGAAACAGAAGAGAGGGTAGGGGTTAGTACAGATTTTAGAGCCACCATGAATAGTTATTATAATGAGTTGGAGATATAGAGTATCAGGATTTTGATTACAGTGAAATTATGAGAAAGCCATATTAAAATAATGTGTTTTCAGCAGTTTTTTAAAGTGCTCCACCATATCAGCCCGGCGAATTTCTATTGGCAGGCTATTCCAGATTTTAGGTGCATAAAAGCAGAAGGCCGCCTCACCACTTTTAAGTTTTGTTCTTGGAATTCTAAGGAGACACTCATTTGAGGATCTGAGGTTACGATTTAGAATATAGGGTGTCAGACATTCCGATATATAAGAAGGGGCGAGATTATTTAAGGCTTTATAAACTATAAGCAGAATTTTAAAGTCAATCCTGAATGACACAAGGTAACCAGTGTAGCGACATCAAAACTGGAGAAATGTGCTCGGATTTTCTTTTCCTAGTTAGGATTCTAGCAGCTGCATTCTGCACTCGTTGCAAACGATTTATGTCTTTTTTGGGTAGTCCTGAGAGGAGTGCGTTACAGTAATCTAGTCGACTGAAAACAAACGCATGAACTAATTTCTCAGCATCCTTCAGTGATATAGGAGGTCTAACTTTTGCTATGTTTCTTAAGTGAAAAAATGCTGTCCTAGTGATCTGATTAATATGCGATTTAAAATTCAGATTACAGTCAACAATTAACCCTAAGCTTTTTACCTCCATCTTGACTTTTAATCCTAATGTATCCAATTTATTTCTAATAACCTCAGTGTATCCATTATTGCCAATCACTAAGATTTCACTTTTCTCTTTATTTAACTTGAGAAAGTTACTATTCATCCATTCTGAGATACAAGTCAGACATTGTGTTAGTGAATCAAGAGAATCGGGGTCATCAGGTGCTATTTATAAGTACAGCTGTGTGTCATCAGCATAGCTGTGGTAGCTCACGTTGTGCCCTGAGATAATCTGACCTAATGGAAGCATGTAGATTGAGAATAACAGCGGACCCAGGATAGAGCCTTGTGGAACACCATATTGGATATCATGTGTCTTTGAGTTGTAATTACCACAACTAACAAAGAATTTTCTACGTGCCAGGTAGGATTCAAACCAATTTAAGACACTGCCAGAGAGGTCCACCCATTGACTAAGGAGATTTCTAAGAATATTATGATCAATGGTGTCAAATGCGGCACTCAGATCTAAGAGGATGAGAACAGATAAATGGCCTCTGTCTGCATTTACCCGCAAATCATTTACTACTTTAACGAGTGCAGTTTCTGTGCTGTGATTTGTTCTAAAT
>JANRMT010062840.1:32800974-32830517 GCA_026402145.1 Polypterus bichir lapradei
ACTATGTTATTTCTAATATCATTAATTTTTTGGTTGAAAAATACAGCAAAAGGTTTTACTGGAAGTACTTAGGAGGCACTCCTTTGAGTTACCTGGGTTTAGCAGACGATCAATCGTCGAGAATAAGACTCTGGGATTACTAGCATTGTTATTTATAATCTTAGAGAAATAGCAGCGCCTCTCAAGATGGACAGTGTTATTGTATTCTGTTATTTTAACTTTTAATATTTCATAATGGATAGTTAGTTTAGTTTTCCTCCATTTACGCTCAGCTCTACGGCATGTTCTCTTTAAATCAGACACTCTTTGGGTCATACATGGAATAACAATGCTAGAAGATATTTTAACTGTCTTTTCAGATGCAACTATGTCAACAGCAGCTCTCACTTTAGTATTAAATCTTTCCACCTTACTATTTACATTATCCTCGCTATTATAGTTGGCACTATAAACGGACTGATTGCTTAGAATGTTTGTCAGTTTTAAAGCTGCTGCTGAGTCAAAGAAGCGTTTTTTAACAATATGCTTCTCATGGGTGTTTTCTATCATTATTTCTATATTAAAAAGTAGAAGAAAATGGTCTGATAGACCAATATCAATGACCTGCTTTATATCAACTTTTAGTCCTTTAGTAATCACTAAGTCTAACGTATGACCTGCTTTATGTATAGGCTGATTAACGAGCTGTCTCAAATCAAAAGAGCCCAGGAGGTTCATAAATTCTTTTACTTTTTGGTCACACTGATTATCTATATGAAAATTAAAGTCGGCAACTATTAGGAGTGTGTCATAGTTCGTACTTAAAATTGACATTAAGTGAGAGAATTCCTCAAAAAAAGACGCATTGAATTTTGGAGGTCTATACACGATTAATACTAGAACTTGAGAATCTCCATGGATAACAACGGCGAGATACTCAAAGGACTTGAACTTACCAAAACTGACATCTTTTTTTTTATTTTAACCGGCTTGAGTAAATGTTTGCCAAGCCCCCGCCTCTTCTTCCTTGGTGATCTGCACGAGTAAAACTGTAATCTGGAGGCGCTGATTCGATTAAAACAGCCGCGCCGTCTGAGCTAAGCCACGTTTCACTTAGTGCAATAAAATCTATTTTTTTATCACTAATAAGATCGTTGATAAAAAACGTCTTATTAGTTAGAACTCTAACATTTAATAGTGCCATATTTAATGTTTCGGAGGGGCAGAGATGAATACTAAATGTGTTATTGATATTTGGAACAGGAACTAAGTTATTTTTATTAGCGCCGCTCTGTGTGTATTTTTTGTTTAATCTGTAATCTGTTTTTATAGTTTTAATACATTGTTCCTCTAAAATAGTAATTTTAATTAGATTATTGGTGTTTATGCCGTATTGCCTAGATTTTCTACGTGCATTGAGATTGGTTATTAAAGCATTAATGTTGTGCACTTTAACGGAAGATTCTATTAAGCACTTATCATGTCCTAGCACAACAGCATCATTTCGGAAGGGGTTAAGAGCAGAGATAGATAGTCAAGATGAACGAATTACCTTAGATATGTTTTCGGAGAGGACCCGGGCGCCGAAGCTGTTTGGATGCAGGCCATCTCGCTTGAAGAAACGCGGCCTTTCCCAAAAGAGGTTCCAATTGTTGATAAACCCGATGTCTTGCTTCTTGCAGAAACCCTGAAGCCAGTTGTTTCATCCTAGCAGATGACTGTAGCACTCGTTGGATCGTCTGACGAGAGGTAGTGGACCCGAAATGAAGATCTTTGCCGATGGGGTCCTCTCCTTCGTGTCTTTAATCAAAGCTGCGAGGATTTCTGATTGTCGGTGCCTTATGTCGTTTACGCCGGCATGCAAAACGATTGCTCCAACTGCCCTCTCCTTGTGCTTCTCGTAGATTGCCGGCGCACGTCTCATCACATCTCGGACACGAGCACTGGGAAAACAAGAAACAAACGATTTTCCATTAGGGCATGTGATATTAAGGTTTCTAACAATAGAATCACCTATCACTATTACATCACCAGGGGCTGAGGGCAAACTGGGGATGCGGAGAGGGTCGAACCGGTTCTGAGTTAGAATGCTCGCCTGTGCCGATGGAGGTGCTCTGGCTTTGAACCCCCGCCTACATAGCTGAAATCCGCCTAGGTCATCAGTGGTGTCGCTCCTACAAGACGCGGAGGTGAGGTTGGCACAACGCGGGGTTGATGTTACGCCGATTGCAGATGGCGAGGACAGTTTATCCAGTAGCCAGACCTTCAGATCTCTAAGGTATCTTTGTCGGGACAGGAATTTCTGCATCTGTTCGTCGAGTGCCTGGAGTTCTTCAACTACGACTGCAACGTGATTCACCTTACTGTCGGCCATTGACTGCTTCTGCTTCCGCTTCGTGCCCTAGGAAGAATGAGAGAGAGAGAGAATGAGAGAGTATAACTAATTAATGCATACATTTACTCTGATTAGTTCGTTGGTTTACACCCGAATAACTTATGTAAATAAAAGTCTGTTCTGTTACACTTTTGTTTTTCTCATATCTCTTAGGGTCAGCTATTATCCTTGAAATCTCTCTGTATGTGACAACTGCCCAGTCTTCTTGTTTACAGGAAAATCTGCTGATTTCTTGATCATCTCCTAGTATATTTGGTATATCACATCAACCTTCCCCCTAGTACATTCTTCTCTTTCATTCACTTAAGCATTTCAGTAGTTCTCTTCATGACATCTCTAAAGCAAATGCTTATCTGTTTCAATATGCACTGCACAGCAAAATACGTAACTATTGGTACTTCCAAATTATTCTCTTACGAAAGGTTTGAGAGTGAGCCAGGAGATGAAAAATGATGTGCGTCCAAGCCAAAGCGTAAGTCCAAATTCATAGCGAAGAACAAGAGCAAAAATCAAAATACCAAAGAAACAAAGATTGGAGAATTAGTCTAGTGATTAGGGATTTAGGCATTGAATCCACAGCTCGGATAAAGGTGTGTTTTCACGGGTGACCTTTTATTCTGTTTTGCTGCAATTAAAGATCACAACCTCAGAGGACACGTCTCTAACAACAGGTACCAAAAATCACGGTGACCATGAAATCACAAAATGGTGGGTGAAATGGTCTGAAAAATATTTCATGATTAAACTGAAAAGGAATAGAAAAATGTCAACGTCAGAAATAGTTTCAGTGACCCAAATGATATGGGATAAATCTGCAAAAGGAACAAACTCCTAACAGCCAGTGGGACTACTGTCAGATATTTTCAGTCCTACCTCTCAGGAGGGTGTCCTGGAGAAGAGAAGGTTATAACTTGTGTCATGCAAGTCCAGGGGACACCCCAGGGTTTGGTGCTGGGTCCTCGGTTCTTCTTCTTGTAAGCCTCCTCACTAGGCCCACGGATTCTCATATCAGGAATAAGGGCGAAAGGCACTGAAAATACACATAGGGCAAGAGACAGCAAATATTTGAATACTAGCTGTGTAAGCCCGTGCTGTAAAAAGCCCGGGGTCCTAGAAACTATTGAAATCGTCAGAAAAAAAAATTGAAATGTGGAGATGTCAGGTAATTGAAAGGAACTACTCTGGATGTCTCTGTCCTAGATTTCATGTTGCTGACATGCTCGCCTCGCTTGTGTATTACTGGCGGGAGGAAAAGTTAAAGGAATACCGTTTTGCTGATGTACTCATCTCGCTTGCGTAAGAGTTTCTTTCTTTTCTCGGCAGTTTTACTTTGGCAACAGAATCGCTTTCTTCTTCCGACTCGTTAACTTGGGGCTGCCTTGCCGGCTCTCTGAGCTTCATGCTGTAGTAGCCTTGCACTTCCGGGCCAGACACACAGACAGACACACTTCCACGCGTAGACGTTTAGGTTTCTGTTTCCTCGGAGGTGGAGCCCTTACCCCAACTCGACCTCTCACTTCCAAGCCAGACAGACACACACACTTCCACGCATAGAAGTTTATATACATAAGATGATTCTCTTACCTGTCTTTGACAGGTACCTTGGCTAGTACTAAATCAAAACATTGTGTGCTCACTAAACACAACGAGAACTGTGAGATGTGCTGTAGTCACAGCTTTTGTAGAGAATGAGCCATACAATTAAGTGTAATTTGCTTACAGAGTAATTAAAAAGCCATCCTAAGGCTGCCTGGTGATCCAATCACCTCAAAACAGGGGACAGTAAAATAATCCAGTGAGTTTCGGCTTTGGTCAAGTAGCTCACAAGTTGAAGTTGTAGCCACTTTGTAAGTCTCCAGGGCCCAGACATGTCATCCAAACTTTTTAGAAGTTCACCAGGTTATAATAAATGACTTTGTTTCATATTAACTTATAATAGTAATAGGAATTATTTGTACTCTGTCAGAATTTATCACCGCAGGTCTGTAAATCACTGCCACTTCTTGCACAGCAGCAACATACAGGGTGTGGTTTGCCGACTAATTGTCAAATCTTAGTAATTGAATAATTCCCCTGAACGCTTCCAGCCGGCAAGCCAGTGTGTTTGTCTGTTGCAAAGTCTTCACGGTAGAACAGTGTTTGAAAACACGGTGGGAGTAAAGAGTCTTCATAATCGGCAGCAATTTTCATAATTATAATAATCATCATCATCGAGCCCATTTATAAGGAATAAAGACTCCTTTAGAATTTTTGCATTGTAGACGCTTAACTCAAGGACGCGTTGCTTTTTGCTGCAAATTGCTCTTCAAAGTGATGTAACAACAACAAACCCTTTGTAAATAATTAAAAGCGCATTTTAAAAATGCAAGGACATGCTTTTTAGCGGAGTGCATTTGTTGCGCCTGTAATGCAGCTGCTTTATTTATATTGCAGGCTTCTATTAGGAAGTAGACCATTAAAGTCTAATGAACAAATCGGGGGCTTTTTTTTTTTTTTAATGAGGCCTTTCTTTTATTGTAAACTGATTCTAGTGGCAGACCTTGTGTTCTTCATGTCTAATAAATAAAATGATCAACAAACAAAAACATGGATATAAATAAATACATAAGGGAAAAAAGGAGCCCCAGTGGCGAGTGCTCACACATACTGACTGGGGACAGGATTGTGAGGGAACAACAGGCTTATGGTCCAATGCTGAACATCGCAATGACCCTACCTCAGCGGGTTCTGAAGTTGAATTGTGCAAATGGCCACAGTAAACTGGCCCACTGTGACCGAGTATGCCCAGTGATGCACGGGCATCCTACAAAACCATTGGTTCTTGCCTACCACAGGATGTTATCCTGGGCCCCTCGGTTGAACAATAATGGATGGAGGGTTGTCCACGGGCCAGCAGAGAACAAGTGAAAACAGGCAAATTGCGGAAAGTGAAAACAACACTCCACAGTATGTCGCTTTATGTACACACAAAACCTGAACTTTCTTTCTCTGTTGCAGGATCTTCAAGATCTGGCATCTACTACAGCAATAGCGGGAGGGCAGTCCAATACAGGGCACACTAACTCACAAAGGTGGCCATAGTTAGTTATGGGAGGAACACCTTGTGATGGTCCAGGGTGACTCCACGATCCCTGGCAGCCGAGGAAGAACCGATCAAATGAGGACATGCGCAGTCGGCAAGTGCTCTGTGCTTTATTCACAAACAGGCAATGTTCAAAAGTGCATTGTTTCAATGAATAAATAATATCGAGGTTATAATCCCATAAAAAATAAATAATCCTTTAAGACACAGGTAGGTCTTCCTTTATTAAATCACCAGCCCCAGTGCCCTTCGCTAAAATGACTTCTCCTCTGCTTATCCCAGTAAGGAACTTGCAGCAGGACAGGGGCAGTCAACCATTAACATCCATCTCGTGTCCCTCGCTGCCATTCCCCAGCCTTGCAAGATGGGTGGGGGGACCCCACAAGCCCTGCTCCTACTCCCACCATCATTTCCTCAACTCCAAGCCTCACAGGTCATGGCTGCTCCATATGGTGTTGAGCCGGAGCGACCCTCTTCAGCCTTGTCGAGTGCTGGCCACACGGACCCCTCCATGGGACTCAAACTTGACCACCTGATTAAATTTCCAAACATCGCAGCCAGCCAGCCAGCCTCCCTCCCTCACTCACTCATTTCTTTCTCTTCTTTCCAATTTTGCCCTTTAATGCACCGATCGGGTGGATTCACCTGCTCCGAGGTGTGAATGAAACACCTGACTGATCCGCTCGGTTTGCATGTGAATGTGCCATCAGCCAAGCCGCACAATCAAACTCCGAGCAGCACGTGCACGTCCCATGTACACCTGCACGGGACTTCCGTTTGTTTATTTATTTAAAAGACCTCTCTCATCACACACCCACATGTGTCCGGGGCAGAATATGAAGACGTCAAACACACACACAAAGTCCAGAGCCTCAGAGGCGTAAGTCAGCAGCTTGCTGACAACTGGAACTCATTGGCTAGGTTTCTGAGATAAATGTGTGGCTTGATGGCACAGCACGCTGCAGGGTCACTGTGTTTTTTCTTCAGGCACCTGAGTATTCCTATCAGATTCCAATGACGAGGCACTGATGTGATTCAAGTGTGTAGGGTGGCCATGAATTAGCCTTCTGTATGCCACATGATGGCAAAATTGGTTCAGCCTTCCCCCACTAAAAAACCACAAACAGGTAACAAACGTGTGTAAACAAACGCTCAATGAATAACCAATGCAAAGAAATGCCAGCAATCAAGTTGAGATTCAGCATCAGCGTCCACTGTGCCAGCCGCTCTATTGAAGGAGAGAATGCTTGGCAATGGAATGGAAGATAAATGATCTACACAAGAACTGCCCTTCAGTAAATAATTAGTAGCACCAGCCACTGGGCCAAATACATAAACTGCATGTGAAAGGTCGTTGTGCAAATAATCAGCATGGTTGTCAGCATCGCTATAGTCGTCGTGTCACTTGTCCAAAGAAACTGTGTAGCAGAAAGACTGAATGAATGACATATCTCACCTCAACTCATCTTCCCATTCACTCTTCCTAATGAAGGTCGCAGCTGAATGAAATATGTCAGACCAAAATGAAAAATATGTCCTTGCACAAATACTCAAGTGGTATTTCAGCAGCACCGGCCACTGTGGCCATCATCATGACCATCTCTGAAATCACACCGTTGGAATTCGCAGACACAGGACATGAATGAATTTATGAATGAATTAAAAACATAATCTAAATATGCTAAAATGTTAGTAAATGATCAGAGGACTAGCCACTCCATGAACACCTGAAAAGCCTCTGTAATGGAATGAGCAAGTTTAGAAAAGGAACAAATGAATGAATGGTGTGCAAAAAGTGCCCTGGTGTCCCTGAAAAACATCTGTAATGGAATTAGTTGGTTTAGTACATGAATGCATGAATGAATGAACAATTTGTGCAAGAAGTGCCCCGGTGCAAATTATCAGCAGCACTGGCCAATCTGTGAACACCTGAAAACATCTGTAATGGAATCCGTAGGTTTATGTATTCATTACTTATTTACTTAGTTAATTAATTAATTTCCCTGGTGCCCCTGAAAAACATTTGTAATGGAATTAATTGATTTAGTACATGAATGAATGAATAATTTGTGCAAAAAGTGTCCCGGTGCAAATTATCAGCAGCACTGGCCAATCTGTGAACATCTGAAAACCTCTGTAATGGAATGAGTAGGTTTAGTGTATTAACTAATGAATTAATTAATTACTTCTGGTACCCCTGAAAAACATCTGTAATTGAATGAGTAGGTTTAGAATATTAATGAATGAATGAATAATTAATTGATTGGTTGATTGGTTGATTGATTGATTGGCCATGAAGTGCCCTGCTGCAGCACTGGCCACTCTGTGAACACCTGAAAGCCATCTGTAGGTATAGAAAATGAATGAATGAATGATCTGAGTAATAAGTGCCCTGGTGCAAATCATGCCTGCTAGTCACTCTGTGAACACCTTAAAAAACTCAGTAAAAGAATGAGTGACTTTAGCAAATCTGTGCAAGAAGTGCACTTGTGCAGATAATCCTGCCGCAACTGAGCAGCACACTCCACTATGCCAACTGCCTCCAAAACCCAACCTCAAAATATGTTAAATGAATAATCTACCCAACGGAGTGCCTTTCCATAAACAATCTGGCGCTACCAACTGTGGTACACTGACCCCTAAAGTAAAAGTGCTCAGGAAATGAATGAATAAATGAATGATGCAAAGATCCCCAATCAAAAAGTGACCCGTTGCAGATAAGCAGACCATGAGGCCTCAGCAGGGTCCAGTGGTCCGCATGCCACCAGTACCTACAACTTCTTATTATTTATTTATATTTTAATTTCAAGACCTCTTCCTTTCTCGGGGTCCCTTCTCGGGATGTTTCCCACGCCCCCCGTACACTGTGGCTTTCTGTTTATTTCTCGCCAGCCGTTCGCTATGTCTCATATACGGAAGTCCTCTTGATCGCCCTCGGCATGACGTGCCCAGCACTGAAGCCGGGTATTATATACTCGAGGATGTGCTCATCGCTGAAGTTAGGGTCGGTAATTATTTTGCTGTCAAGCCTGATTTCAGCTTACTTTGGATTGTATTGATCCTTTAAGAGAAAATTAATAAAAAGCAAACCCCTCATTATCGAGGCGTCTCGACGCGTTCTTAATTCAATTAGTGGATGTTTAAGAGCCCGGTGTCTCACGTATGCATTACATCAGGCAGGCAAGTGTGCAATAAGATTTTGTTTCCTTTAATCAATTCATAAATCCATATACTGTATGCGTATTTGGTAAGCAGACATGAAAATAAAAATTGTGGCCCCCGTCCGTCAGATAGCGCACGATACTTGAAGAGAAAAAGCTGTCGGACTGAAGTGTCGCTTCCACACACTCTTCATGCAGGTGACCGCAGAATAATTAAAAGTGGACCTGTCGATCCAGACATAGAAGACAGCGGGTGGTCGCTACAAAAACGGCCGTCTGGTGGCATTTCAGCCCGTCTACGCCCCTTCGCCGCTGCCTATAGAAACGTCACTGTATAAGCTGGTGACTGATATTTCTGGTCCCCTTCGAAAGTCCGCTCACCCCTTGGATGACCAACGAAATTATTTGCACGTTGCCCACTCCAGCGTCCCACCTGCCTTTCTTTTTTTAAGTCTTTGTAGCTGATCAGGTCTTTCCGTGTGTGAGTTCGTCTCCCTTACTTTCTCGTGACGCTGCTTTGATTCGTAATGTGCCTCTGCTCTGCGACACGTACAGTATTCAGAAGTCAGAATGACGGATCCATTTCTCTTTAAATTGCAGTTTGCAGACTGCTTTATGTTGGAGGAGTTCATACAAAGTAACGGGCGATGGATTGATTGTTCTGTAATCTGAGTGTTCACGTCTTTACGTTAGCGGACTGCCAATTCCAAAGGGGCCTGACACTAAGAGAAGGACTAGGTCCTCATCCGTGGAGGGCACGACGTAGATAGGCTGCAGGACCCTCGGTTACAACAAGATGGTGTGATGAATAAAGGATGGATTGATGAGTGGAGAACAATGCGCAAAAAAAAAAAAAAAAATCATACTACTTTTCTATAAGCAAATGTCAGGTCTGGTCTTAACTATGAATCCATCCTCAATATCTGACTCAGACAAACTATTGAGCTGGATCGATAGAAAATATGAGCAAAACAGCAAGCAGCTCACTTACTAAAAAAGAAAAAGAAAAACAGGAATGGTCATCATAGGTGTAGGTATGGGGTCCCAATACATTCCAGCCATTTGCTCTTTTATTTTTAGAGGTCGCAACTAATGAACCAAAGTTTCTATCCTTGTGGCTTAGCATCTTATATGGGAGAGAATGGAGTGAGTTTACATTTGGCATCAGTACAAACAGCATGTTGGCAGCATGGTGGCATAGTGGGTAGGCTCACAGTAGGAGACCAGGATTTTGGTCCCGGTTCCTCCCTGCATGGAGTTTGCATCTTTTTCTTGTGTCTGTGTGGAATTCCTCCAAAGACATGCAGGTTGTGTGAATTGGTGAGACAGTGTGTGTATGCATGCCCATGTGTGTGTGTGTTCACACTGTGATGGACTGGTGCCCTGTCCTGGGTTTGTTCCACTTGTACACCCGATGCTATCTGGTGTGGGGTCCAGCACAACCCTAGTCTGGATTAAGCGGGATAGAAAATGACTTGACATGCCTCCCAGTACTGAGTCTTCCTTTCTCAGGTACCACCACTACTCTTCAGAAAGGGCATCTGGTCTTAGACAAAGGCAAATGTCAACATGAGTGGAGGAGAAGCCAGTTTTAAAAGAGGAGGCTGGTAGGCATTGGAAAAATTAATGCTAGGTCTGTTCTTATTAAATATGTACATATAAAAAGCACAATATAACAGAAAAAGATGTGAAAGGCACTGTATAGACAGAAAGATATGAAAGGCACTATATAATAAATAAATAGATATGATAGATATGAATTGTGCTATACCATATAATAGACAGAGATATTTGAAAGGTACTATATAATAGAATTATAAATATTAAAGACACTATATAATAGGAAGATAGAAAAGTACTGAAAGACAGAATATAGACAGATAGATATGAATTATACTATAAATAATAGACAGATAGATAGATGAAAGGCACTATATAATAGATAATGTAAATGTGAAAGGCACTCTGACAAAGAGCTAGATAGAGAAATTTGAAAGGCAGTATATGATCAATTGATAGATCGATAGATTTGAATGGCACTATAAAATTGATAGATAGATGATAGGAAAGGCACTAGATAGATAGACAGATAAATAGATATGTTGTGGCTGTTGTTTAAATTGTTAGGGTCTTTACACTTCGCCATTCTCTGTAAATGCCCTTTCTTTGCTGTGCACTTGCTGCCACGATTACCCAATGGAATTCTGCAGGGCAGGTGGTTCGATTCTTCTAGCAACACTTTTAGAATTCTTATTGGCTGCTGGGGTATTTTAAGTCCCATGATAAGTGAAACTGGATATTAATACTTATGTAAAAAGACACCTATACGGCGTGTTAGCTGTCATGAGTGCTTTGGCCTGCTTGGCCAGGTTCTCTATGTAGGATTCTTAAAGCGCTTTAATGATAATAAAGGAATTTCTGAGAGAAATCTGCCACCAGGAAACCACAAATGGACAAATCCTGAGGCATCTTCTGCTGAACCGAGTAGGTTGTTTTCCGTGGCCCTTTGTCCCATTTTGCTTATTTGCCTTCAGCTTCAGGTTTTCACATCATTATATGTTTATAAAGTCATTATATATCCCATCGTCACTATGCATTTTTCCTCTCACATGTGACTCTGAAGTGGCCACTTGGCAGTCAGTGTGGCCTTTTGCGTGGGTCAGTTTGTCTCATTCTGTGTTGGCTCCTGATACTGACGGGATAGGGTCTATCTGTCCCACCATGACCCTGATTTGGTCAGAGTGAATACAATAAATCCCCAGCCTGTTCACTGTGTGTGTGAGGAATTTGCATGTTCTTGTGTCAGCATCCATTGGGTTAACTGGCTGAATTAACATCAGTGAGTTAGTGCGCTGTATAATTGATAGGCGTCCAGTCCGGGCTGCATTCCTGTCTTGAGCCTGTTGCTCTCGTAACACTCTGTCCACCTGTCGTGCCCTAATGACATGACAAACTGAATATATAAATACTGATTAAACATTCTAATTCACATGGGGGCTATGTGTTAAGTCGGAAAGTCAATGCTGATAAATGGCCAAGGGTGTTTATGTTCTTACTGAAGATAATGAGTGGAATATAAAGAGTTACAGAAGGTGCAATATCTGGGTTCTAGCTCACAACCAGAAAGGAAAAAAAGGAAGCGAGCAGCCCAAAAATATTAACTAATTAATATTAATATAATTAATATTTAATATTATTAATTAATATTAAAATATTAATTAATATTAATATTTACAAGCTATCAAGAGCTCAAGCTAAGAAGTGCGTACTTAATGGAAAACAAACACACATCAATCAGACTGAGTCCGTGTGTCCACCTCAGAGAGCCTCTCACAGGATCCTGCCTTGTTTGAAGCTTGCTTTGTAGAAGTGACTCCATCTGGAAGACCCACGTGAGAAGAGCATCTTCTCAAAAAACAGCCAGGATGAGAGATCATCTAAGAGTTTCAGTTAGATAAGAATGTGTCTACGTTCTTTTATTTACCATCCCCATGATAGGCTCTTATAGATTTTCCTTCAGACAGGGGAAGAAAAAGTAGAGCCTGGAAAACGGCTGACCTCTACCGCTGACGCTTTGAAGTAAGTGGCATGGAGAATAAATTGGAAAGATAAAATGGACCCAGCTGAAGGCTTGCACATTTTACAGCAGGAAGGGAGACCTAAGAGCAGGCCGACCCGCTGCACGTGGGAGGCATGACGCAGGAGGTGAATCACAGTGGTGGGAGTCTAAAGGGGCCGGGGAGGGCATTCTGGCACAGCTCAATAAAGAAGATGTCATCCTTTCTTCTAATAGCTTTTATTTAATATATCGCCTTGTGTACAAGAATGCCATCTGGAGGTGCTACAGGTGCTGAGGTGAGGCATTTAATGAGCCTTCATATTTGAGCAGACTCCTCCATACCAGGAGTGGGTGAAGCAAATTGCAGCCGTATTGGATCAGAATGAGCAGCGGTGAGGGAAAACCCACTCGGCATAAGTGAGAGGCAGAGGCTCGAGCCCTGAGACGTACAGCCTGCCACATTTACATTTAGATAGATCTTTGTCATGGGTCTCAGAACGAAGGTGACATTCACTTTGTGACAGTCCTTCCATTCTGTGTCTCGAGTGGCTTTTGCAGGAGCTCAACATACCCTGAGATAACTTGATGTTCCTTTTAACCACCGAGTGGTAAGTTCATTTTGAGGTCTCTCAGAAGGACAGCGGTTTAAAGCAAGTGATAGGCAATGGAGATGTGAAGGATGTTGTTTCTGAATGCCCAGTGGTCCACTTGTGTAGTGACAAGAGTCTCATTTTAAGGGGGCCCTGAAATGTGTTTGTGGACTCGTGCAATGAACACAAATTAATGATGTTTAAAAATATTGTGTGCACCTCGGAGGAGTTTTAGGGGACATGTTGAACTCTTCTTCAACTCCAAGTTCACATACCTCACTTCACAAAACACATCATCACAAGACACCAAAGAGAATACAGGCAAGATGACTAGTGAACTCAATAACTAACAAAAGGAAGTTCACGTAATATATAGCCTCTTTCACAGAGCACCACCACGTGACTCTTTAAATGAATGAACTCAAACCAATGAAATAACAAATCATTCAATCAAACTGAATTTAATATAGAGCCTTTCACAACACACACCATCTCTACGATCTTTACAAAGTGCTCCAGGATCTATGATATAGTGCCTTTCCTATCTATCTATCTATTATATACTGCCTTTCCTATCTATCTATCTATTATATAGTGCCTTTCCTATCTATCTATCTGTTATATAGTGCCTTTCATAATTTATCTTTCTATAGTGCCCATCTTCCAGTGGGTCCTGTCTCCTGCGCCTGTTGTGCCATGTTACTTGATCTGCTCAGACCATTAATCTGATGCCATCAGAGGAAAACACAGCAGCAGGGGTTTTAGCATGTGTCTGTCCTCCCATCTTGCTCTTGTCTGAGGGACAGCTGGTTGTGCTTTGCATTGTGGAAGCTTCACTCCTACTGTGTCATGGCTCTGGAGCTGTAGATGGATTCAGATGCACAAGTAAGCAGCAGACACCCCAAGATCTTGAGCTATTTTAGTGTCCCTCCTGCAGAACTGACCACTCTCTCCCACTTACCAAGTCCTAGAAGGTGGCCATGCTGGAGCTGGATGAGATTTTTTTAAGAGCATCTCTAAAGTGGGGTTCCACTCTCTGTCTTAGCTCCATAGTAAGATGAGCCCAGGGTTTTGAGCATGGGCCTGACCAGCTTGCCAGGGTAACAGCAGACAGCAGGCTCCATGACACTGCTCCTCAAGGAGAGTGAGCCATTTTTGATCTGGACTCTGGCTTTTGTCTAGTCGATCATTATTCCTCTCTTGTCTGTATTGACCTCCAGTCTGACTGCTAGAAGGATTCTCAAATGACACACAATTGATTGTCCTGGCAAAACAAATAAAACGTACAAGGTCTAAAATATCGTTTGTGTGTATGGACTCATCAGTGATACACAATGGGATATATTTGCTGTTATTCTTTGACTCAGTTCAGGAGGAATGACGCTTGAAATGATAAATGGTTTGAGATGAGCTCAAGCTGGAATAGCTGTCATCACCAGGCAGAGAAGAATTGTCAAAGAGTCCCCCGAAAATGGTGGGAGAGCAGGGTTTGTTCCTACTGTATACTATGAAGGGCTGCAGCAGCACATGGGGTCACTAGATGAAGCTCCAGGGAGATGGTGGCTGCACTTCCAGAGCAGTAACATTTAAAGAGTGAGTAACAGCAAGCTCTCATTTGATCAAGGAGACAGGTAAGGATGAAAGGGTTTGGTGTGCTTCATCTGGTGGGCAAGTGGACAAGCCACACCAAAGCATCGTTGGGGCATTAGAGAAGAAGCCCTATATTTGGTTTTTCTGTTTGATTTGCTACTTCTCACTTCAATATCGCAAGGCATGGAGGGAAACCTCTGCTCTGTGGTTTGTTAGATGTCAATTGGAAAAATAATCTGCTTTTTTTGGAAGAACATTTGAACCGAAAGACATCTCACAAGATTGGCAATGTCAGTTGAACAAGGTTTTGAACTGATGCTACATATGGAAAGAAGATCTGTGGGTCAATCTGTTTTTTAGGTGATGTGTCCAGTGGAACTGTCAGGATGCCCTGTTGGTCAAATAGTGTAGCAAGAGGCCGGCATTTTAATATGTAATCCAATGTGTTACCTACATTACAAAGTAGTATTGCATTTTAATTCATGTAAACGGATTGCGTGTCTGTTAGTTTAAGGGTTTTGTTGATGGTAATTCTCCACTGGTCCCAGAGATGGCGCTGTGTGATAATGATCTCTCTTTTCCTCCTTCTGCAGAAAGGAAGATTTACAGGCTCCCCTCCTCCGGCATCACTTCCGGGGTCCGCCCATTTGGACCTGCCTCTTCCTGCCTGCATATGTCATAACTGGGAGAACCGCCATCTTTGTCAGTAACCTAAGAGGACTCACTTACTTATTATTCATTAATTATACGGTTGGTACCCCAACTCAATGACTTTGTCTCGTCTTGTTCTTATGCTGTCTTAACTAAAAGCAAAGCAGATATATGGCATTACGCTTAGTGGAGTGTATTGCATTTTCGATTTAAGACCACCCATTAATCATACCAAAAAAAAATGTAATCAACTGACCAATCAGCATGAGAAAGGTGAGGCAAGGGGGTGTCAACATTTGGGATAAAAGACGTTTCGATCACAAGTGTGTTCACCCAGCACTCAAGATGGCGAACAGAAAGCTGATAAGGCAGGAGTTCAGCCATCTCATTGAACAGGTGGAAGCTGGCAATGGAAATGATGGTTTCATTGTCTTCTACGTTGCTGGAATAGGATGGTGTAATAGAAGCAGGATCAGGAGAAGAACGTCCAGCTGCTACAGTAACATCCTTAGAACGCCTTCAAGAGTTAATGTCTTGAAGAGTAGCAGCTTATGGTCATCAACAGCAGCATACATTCTCCCATTTTCCCCTGAATTTGGTTTGTAATTCCTGCATATTTTGGCCCTTTGGAGTTTGATAGTACCAGCTATGACTAAATTTCTTGATGTACCAGTCAGGACTACCAGAAGAAGAATGGAAAAATGTAATATAAGGCAAAGATAACACATTAATTAGACCACTTGACAAAAGGGTAAGCTTTTTCAGCCAGACCTTAAACATACTTCTCACCATTTGGGTTTATCGATCCACATTGACAAAACTATACTTGTCGCCAGGACGCAGAAATATTTAAAATTGGAATGCATCTTAGCCCAACTGCTGGCACCCATTGCCCCTACCTTTTGCTGCTGATTGGTCATTTGATTGCGTTCAGTTTTGGCCTGATTAACATGTGATCGTGAATCAGAATGCAATACAGTCGAAGTGGTCGCTAAGCGAGATGTAATATGTTTAATGTCAAGGAGTCCTGGAACAGAATGGCCACTTTTGCAGAGTTGGTTCCTTCCCTGAGGTTGTCTCCAGACTCAGAACTGTAATAAGTTGATTCAAATAATGGACGGGAGCAAACCAGTATGTGATAACTGGATGGTTGTATGGTCAGGTTTAACGTTGGCCTGTGGTGAGAGAATTCAGCTTTTTCAGACATCCAAGTCAGGCATTATAGTACTTACTGTTTCAGCAACCTCAGACTTTCTGGAGCCTTATAGATGATTTATCACAACTCAATGGTACTCCTGAAGAGTTTGCATCTTAAAAGTTTTATGCAAGTACATTATGATAGAGGGATTCCGCTCACATGTCTGTGTTCACATAGAGCATCAGAGTCGATCTGTTAGTGTTGCTGTTTTAAGAGTGCAAGGCTTTCATGATTAGAGAAATAACCAACTCTGTACAGCAATATGTGTAAATCTGTAGGGTACCCATTATGGGTAATACTAAATGTTTTCAGACCCATCGTAAGATGATTCAGTGCTCTGCTAGGTAACACTCTATGCAGTCATTTAAGGTTCAGGTGACTCAGAAGTGTTGCCATACTGCAGACCTATGTGACAATACATCAAGCGTTATTCATCTCAATATTTACTGTATAATGTGCGGTGGGTGGCACAGTGGCACAGCACTCCTGCTTCATTTTTCTGGAGGAATGGGTTCAAATCCCAGCCTAGTGTCTGTTTGCGTGCAGTCTGAATGCTCTCCCTTGTCTAATTATGTCTGATTTTCTTCTCACATCCCAAAGACATGTGTGCCAGGATTTCATGTGGGTGTGTTTAATGATGTCAGGATAGGCTGAAGCTCATCATTGCTCTCAGTTAGAGTAAGGGATGGAAGGGTAATGTGTCACAGTTACCCATACATCCATTTGCTGAACCCATTAATTCCTTTGTTGGGTTGTTGGGAAGCAGATCTGGATGTCACTCCCTTACACACACTCATAGACGGACAGCCACTTTAGAGTCACAAACCAAGCTAACCTGGTTTTAAGGGCCTTTGCAATGTCTTTCATTTTCAATCCCTGGAGGAAGCCAACATTAACAATTGTGAAGTATGGGAGCTTAGGGAACCTTTTAAGGGCTCTGAAAAGGTAAGCAATACCACCCCAGGTCAAGAGAGGGGGCTGTCAGTAACACCTTCTTCCTGTTCTCAGAGAGACGGAAGATGAATGACATCACTTTCACATCCTCCAAGGCCATCCTCTCCTCTAAGTCTGCTAAAAAAATCGCAAGGCCACCACATGTGGGTTATTGATTGCAGTCCCACATCCCAAGAGTGCAGACCTCTGAGAAGCACCTGTCTTTTTGTTTCTTTCTTGGCTTACACCATTAGTGCCTTGCAGTTATTTTATTACATAATTTTAATATGTTACCACATTATAGCAACTCTTTTTGCTGTCTTTGTTCGTTTTGTTTTACACAAGGGAGGAACAAGCAATCTTCACTTAGATAATAACCAGTACCGCCGCTCCCTATACGCAGAGTACGCAGTCTGCGTAGGGAACCAACTCCCAGGGGGGCACCATCCCAGCTGCTCAAAAAAATCGTTTTTATATATTATAATAATAAATTAATATTAATAATATACATATACAAATAAACAAAAATATAAACGTATATATTGCATTTTACGGTGAACGCAGAGTAGGCTAAGCACACGTGATGACGTGCGCGCCCTAACCTCTGTTACGGCTGCCTATTTGGCCAAAAATGATAATAATTGAACAATATGCCTGGTCCTGGAAAGAGACATCAACAGTCCGGCGCCGAAAAACGAAAGAAAAAAAAAGCCCAAGATGAAGCCCGTGCATCACTTTCAGGTACGTTCATAATCCTGTGAAACTTTATTTTACTCTGTCGACATTAATAATGTGTTTTAATGTCGGTAATAATTTCACGACTAACGCATCTTTCTTAATATGAATACAAGCAGATCTAAATAAACAAAATGACTTAAAATGCATTATATTAAAACACAGAGGCAATTATGATTATTGATTAATAATGACCATATGGTGTCATTAAATAACAGTGTTAAAATACATAATCTAATACAAAATTAACAGTTTACATAACAATTTTAATAGAAATGCCTGAAAAGGGCACCAAAGGCCTGGTAAATGCAGTTGTTACACTTACATGATCTATGGCACAAGAGCGCATGAGTGGTCTGGCAATTGTCAGCATCAACTCTGAATTAGCAAAGGCTTTATCATATGAAGAGCTCATTTACGACTTTGCCTCAAGAAAAAGCAGAAGTGTGCCTTTGTAAATTTTGAACTTTGGAAAGCTCCAGCAGATGACAGTGTTGATTTTATTTGAGTTTATTATTGTTTATTTTATTTATTATAAATGATTTATTTAAAGTGTAATTTTAGTTTGTATTTTTTGCTGTAGAGCTACAATTGTAATTTATAAATGATACAATTTATTTATGTATTTACTTTTATTTGAATAAAGTTCTATTTTGGCCCCTATAGTAGGTGTTTTTTTTATTATTTTATTTTTACTTCCGTAATATATGGGGGAGGGGGCACAAAAGTAAATTTCTGCTTAGGGTACCCATTTGGCCAGCAGCGGCCCTGATAATAACTGAACCAAACAAGTCCAGATTATGCAGCATTCAGACACACGATGCTTTAATGCTGCACGGTATTTCCCACTCTTGCATTCGGCCTGGTGACACTCAATCCCCCTTGGCCAATTCGGCACTTGGAGTCTACATCATTTCCTCGAGCTGAGACTTGATCGTTTCATCGTACCATTTGTATTGATGACAAAGCCCTTGCTGTCACAGGCCCTGATGGCAGATACACCACTGAAATGGGGCCATGGAGCCGTGAAGCAGTAGTTATGCCAGTCTAATGCTTAGTAGAGCTCCAAATATAACAAAAGCCATTTATCGACAATGAACACACAACAAAGCTATAGTTGTCATGGAATACAAAGAATAAATGCAAAAAACTCGGTTCAGCTCTGATCAGGCTTACATACTGTAGCTCACTGCACTGTACTACATGTAAATACAATCGTGTGAAAAGGTTAGGCCCCCTCATTAAATGTTTTCTTGTTTAGCATATGTGGGCATATCAAGATTTGATCGTTATTTAAACTGTGTCTATAGATAACCGTGACTTAATATAACAATCACCATGCCATATTTATATTTTGTAGTTCACTATATAATTTAAATAAACACAAAAAAGTTAAAATATAGAAAAAAGTAAGTACGCCCTGTGACCACCAGGCGGCGCTGAACCTCCCCAAACTCCCAACATAAAGGCTCAGACACAAGTTCTCCTTAAACCAAATGGTTTAAATGTGTGAAACTCTTACAAGTAAGCATTTCTCACACCACAACCACAACTTTTGTTCTCTCTCTGCAATACTGCCATATCTCCTCTGCTCATCCAGCAAGCTATGTCTTCTTCCTCTGGCCCACCTGGATGAAAGAGGCTGTTCCTTTTATGTAAGACCTGGGAACTTTCACGGTATCCCGATACCCGGGGCTTGGGAGTACTTCCAGGTACGTCTGGAGTCCAATGAAGTAGGGCTCATAAATCCTCTCCGCACCCCCTGTTGGCACCCACAGGACCCAACACGACTGACCAAAAGAACTCGAATTTCCAATATTCTCTGTGAAGCACAGGAGGGCTGCACCTAGGGTGCTGGGGAATGCAATGTCCTAAATAAGTTGTCTTTCCCTGTCCTTTCATGCTATTGGCATCCCTGCCAGGTAAGAATTGCAGGTCTGCTCCGGTCAGGACGCCAGTCCCTGTGTACCATCTCTCACAACACTTTTCTGCCAGGTAAGAATTACAGGTCTGCTCCGGTCGGGATGCCAGTCCCTGTGTGCCATCTCTCACAACACTTACATTTATTACTACTTCAAATACCTAAACTTAGAATTAGGCGCACCAGATGAGGTGTAAATGATTAGAACCTCATTAGAAAGGATCTTGTCTGAATCTACCTTATGTAAACTTCAGACATTTACTTTGTTGTTGAAGTGTGTCCTATCATCCATACCCAGATCAACAGACTTCTCTGAAGCCTTCTGTGAAGAAATTTTTAAAAATCTTGAAAAAACTGGAAATCCACCAATGATCTGCTAATGGAGAAGATTTCAAAAAACTTCCAAATTGTCCAGGCCACGCTGCCCCAGCAAGTTCAGCCCAAGAGCAGAGGGCAAGAAGCAGAAAGAAGTCTCTAAGAACCCCAGAATTTCATCACAGAACTGATGTCAAAGTGCATGAGTCTACCATTAGAAAGAGGCTGTGACTACATGGCAGATGTGCCAGGACATCATGGCAAGAAAGCCCATGAGCACCTAGTCAAAGACATAATGCCATGAGTAGAATTTGCACTATAACATGGCATAAGGACAAAAGCAGAAATGTGCGTATGCACAAAATAATCCAAATGCATAAATCTGTGCATTCGTCAACTTCCACGTTCTTCCGCTACATAAATCCCGGTCAGCGTGAAAAGTAACGCATGTGCACGTGCCTGCTACCCCACCCCAAACACCTCACAGAATTACGCCTCTTTGAATATGCAAATAAATACAAATAGCCATTCAGCTCAATGTCTGTGAAAAGGCAATGGCAAAGGCACGGTGAGAAATAGAAGAATTTCAGCGAATGCCAAGTGGAGGTAAGGAAAAACTTACTATTTGTTGGCTAACAGTGGTATAAACAACAAAAAGAGTTGATTGAATGACATAGCGTGTCGGAGAAAGTCAAAAGCTCAAGTTCACAAAGTCGCACAGTGGCCGAAATAAAAAAGTTGTCACATATCATAGTCGCCGTGAAAAGGCGAGTTGTAGTCCACCGTCTGAGTGTCATATGAAAGCTTATTGCAGTACAGAGAAAAGAAAAAAAAAAGCCCACAGTGGGAAAAAAGCTTGAAACGTCAACTTTCATCTTGAAATTTCCATTTTAATCATGTAGTTTATTTTGTCATTAAAGTAGAACATCATAAACTTCATCTTAAAATTGTTTAATTTACTAGTTTCTCAAATCCCATCGTAACTAAAGTAGCACGTTAAATGCTTTGTTTTGTATTTGATCTTCTATGTGCTCTATGTGTGTGAATCACTACTTGCTTCTTAATAAGGCTTTCTCTTCCTCCGACAGGACACAGAATCCATTACATTCTTGATACTACAGCTCTCTGAATAATTAAAATACTGAGATGTATACGTGATATCATTTTATGATGATAGGAGTTAAAGCATGTTATTAAACATGGGAACACGGTGGCGCAGTGATTGTTCATGTCTCACTCAAGATTCTTGCTTTGCCGCGCATGAACTTCAATGAAATAATTTATTACAGCAGTACTGTCTCTTTCAAACATACTAACCCCCAATTCCTGTCCTCCCTTCTCCAAATACCCTATCGCCACACAATCAGCTCTGTAATAGACATTAAGCCATCTGTAAGCTGAGAACGCCGATTCTTCAAAACTTTTAAGGAACACTGAAATATATTCGTAGTACATGCTTAATTATTCCATCCATCTATCCTTCCAGTGTCGCGCCAGCCACCAGGAAGAAAACAGCGAGAGGCAGGAACAATCAGTGAACGGAGCGCCAGCGGCTTGCTAGCGCTGCGGCACCGTGTCCTGGCATGTTTAATTATTAACAACTAGCAGACCTTGTGCGCTTCGCTGCCGTCGCTGTAGTTGGAATAATTACGTATCTACATGCGACTTACAGTGCTTCTTTATATACAACATTTTTGGTTTGTCCTCCTGGAGACAAAATATATAAATTTTCTCTATGACTAATTAGTGAACATGTTACATAAAAAATAGAAATGGGAAAAACGGCAACACCGCCGGGAACAACACTAAATGAGATAAAGTAAAAAAGGGCAACACCGCCGGGAACAACAGTAAAAAACAACAGTAAATGAGATAAACTAAAAGTCTACCAAACACTAAAATACAAAAATGAAGTAGAAAGTAACAGTAAACCGCAACACCGCCAGGAACACTGGCACACCGCGTCTACTAAACACTTAGAAACACTAAGTAGAAAAACTAAAGGAAAAAATACTATTCAGTAAGTACTGCATCTAGTAAACAGTAAATCAGTAAAAGAGAGAGGACTAAACACTAAGGAAAAAGAACAGCAAGACCGCAACAGCTGCAGAGCTCAGGTCAGAGCGAAATGAAGTGAATGAAATGAGGTCAATGGGAGGGGAGATGATCACGTGACTCCCCCACCTGCCTTAACTCTCAATCCCTCCACAAACACACAAACACAGTCTCTCAGATCCCAGCTCTCCTTTATATAAATCAGTAAAGGAGAGAGAACTAAACACTAAGGAAAAAGAACGGCAAGACCATGTTAGCTGTGGAGCTCAGCGCAGCTCAGCTCAGAGCGAAATGAAGTGAATGAAATGACGTGAATGGGAGGGGAGATGATCATGTGAGTCCCCCACCCGCCTTAACTCTCCAACCCTCCACAAACACAGTCTCTCGGATCCCAACTGTCCTTTATATAAATCAAAAATTTCAGATAAAGGACTGGGGAACGTGTGGGGATTGTGTGTGTCTGCGGCAGCGTCACAAAGTTGTTTCCGCAAGACTGCATTAGCTGCGGAGCTCAGCTCGGAGCGAAATGAAGTAAATGAAATGAGGTAAATGGGAGGGGAGATGATGACGTGACTCCCCCACCCGCCTTAACTCTCCATCCCTCCACAAACACACAAACACAGTCTCTCGGATCCCAACTCTGCTTTATATATATAGATATAGATTATTTAAATGAAGTTAAAGTTTTATTTGTATACTATAATAAACATATTTTGCTGCATTTCATCTTAAAAATGATATCAACATCGTATATAAATACGCACTTTAAAAAGTGGTTCAAGTTGTGCAATATTATAACTGTATCGTAAATTTACAGTGGGTTAATTGTACTTATAAGTACAGACAGTTCTACAAGGAGAACTTGATGGACTGATTGAGTGCGTTTAGAGTTCTTGGGATGAAACTGTTTTGGAACCACGAGGTCCGTACAGGAAAGGCTCTGAAGCGTTTATTGTATGAGAGCAGTTCAGATAGACAGCATGTCTGAGGCAGTGTGTGCTTGATGATGTATACTGATAATTCTTTTTTCGATCAGCTGCTGTACAGCTGTGATTCACACTCAGATGCAGTGATATTAATACTCTGAGTGGTGCAGTGAGAGTAACATGGAAAAAGATGATCTGATGTGGCTGAAAGAAGATGAAGAAGGTGCAGTGAGAGTAACAACGCTAAAGCAGCTATGGTATTTAGAATAGTTTGACCATTCTGTGGACCATTATATTGTTACAGGCTAATTACAATGAGATGCCTTAAACTAATAAACAATATGCAGTTAATTTCAGTGTATTTATAAAGCTGCGTCAGGGATGTGGATCTGAAAAAGAAAGGGTGACCACATAGGAACAGTAGCACTGCTTTGAAGCTAGGTGCCACCAGTTTGCAAAACCGAGTGGAGAACTTGCGTACGCCATGGTTTGAGCTACCGTGAAAATGTGCGTGGCTTTATGCCAAGTTTAGGTTTTAATACATCGCGATTTGAGCATGGAAATGGGAGTACGCAACATTTTTGTGCATACACACCGTTTATACATGAGGCTCCTTGGACTTCTGGAACAACATGCTCTAGAGAGATGAGGCCAAGACAGAGATATTTTCAATGCTTGGTGACAACCAAAGATGGCATTTAAACAGAAGGACCTGATACCAACTGTAAAGCAGGTAAAGCATGGAAATGTTCTTTACTTCATCAAGGCCTGTGTTACTCACCATCATCGAATCTGCTATGAATTCTTCAATGTACAAGTGGGTACAACATGACAATGACCCTAAACACACCAGTTAATCCATTAAGGAATGGGTGAAAGGAAAGAAATGAAGGGTTCTGGGATGACCAAGGTTTGAAACAGGCCATGTGCACAAGATACCCCTCAAACATCACACAGCTGGAAGAATTCTGCATGGACGTGTGGGAAAAACGTTCTTTGTTAAAGGATGTTAGACACTTATAAGGGGCCACACTAGAACCAAGGGTGGACCTACCAAAGATGCAAATGGCAACTTTCACTCTATAAATTATTACACAGTCAAATTTAATTGCTTTGTTCAACTACTTGACCTTTATCCAAAGATACTGTTTAATGAACGGCAATTTTTGATATTTCCTCATATGTTAAAAAAAAAAATTCATAGGGTGACCATTGGAAATATGTTGAGCATTCAGCCCAATACAGCCCACCAATCTTATGCCCCTAATTTCTCCAAAATAACATCAGTTTGAGTTTAGAATGTCTGTATTCTCCATCCACACTATGTGAGATGCTGAAATTGAATCAATGACTGCTATGACGTTTAGCTTAACAGGTGATTCTCAATTGAATCATACGAGTGAGGGCATGAGGGAGGTCCTGTGTAGGACTGGCACCTCATCCATGGTTGGGCTTCCTTGTGCGATAGTGTTGAAGGGCAGCCATCTGAGACGTAAACGGGATCTAATTCAGAATTCCTGGTTGTCAGGAAAACAAAGAGTGTTTCCAAAAATATGCAGAAACAAAAAGATCTTGTGCTTCAGGTACATCTGCATATTTTCTGATCAAGAAAGACACCAATCAGGAGAATCTTCTGAGCTATAAATGCAGCAGACCGAAAGAGAAGGAGCTAAGGGCAGGTCAGAGGTGGGCTCAGAGGAATTGTTCCTGAGCTACTGCAGAGGAAGAGGACAGACAGCTGCCATGTAGTGCAACGTCCAGCCTTCCTTCTAAATCAGCCCACCTAAGGCTGGCGACAGACCCACGCGTATGGTAATAGGCTTCGTTCCCCTGCTACCCTATAACTAGATTAAGCGGGTTTCAGCATGTTATTACAGAGGAGCTCATTCACAACTTGGGCTTATCCTTGAGCGTCTGCTCAAGCAAAGGGATTCATTTCAGAAGAGAGTTTTATTAAGATGGGGGTCTCAGGTGGCCTTCCACTCTGTGCGACGGTTTAACACACCCATCAGACTCCCAATCAATCTGGAATGGCCAGAGGATTACAGAAAATACACTATTTTGTCCCACAGCTCCAAAAGTAATGGATGTGTTTTTCAGCATAATTATACTTGTAAAAACGTGAGGAGCGCGGTTTGATTAGGAGCCACATTTTTTCCGATTTAATGAGCTGTTTAAAGCATAAGCTGGAGTTGTGTTCTGTTCCTTTCCCATGTAAATATTGTTTAATTACCATTATTAAATTATTGCATGTGTTGTTTTCCGTTTCCAATTTATTTAGCTTATCTGTTCCTTTGAGTGCCACAACAGAACTTAATGAAACATAATATTCCCCCTGAGTGATCTGGCAATTTGTGTATCTAATTCTCGCCACATCTGCCAGCGCTGGTTCCTTCTCAGATCATTTTCTTGATGCTGTTTTTCCACCTCACTAGTGAGTTGCTCTTCGACTGTGGTTGCCTCTGAATGCTCAGCAGAGCACACCGAATTATGGGAACTATGCCATCATTTGCCCTCCACAGTGTCGTGATTTAAAACACTAATTTCCTAGCATTTGTTAATAGTAACCACTCACTTTGCTGGATGTCCTAGCATCTAGACTGTAAACCATGAAGATCCTGCTTGACCCAAAGCAACTTGCTTACCCTATGTACTTGCGTCCAACTGTAAAAAGTATATATTGTGAACAATAGAGCATATCATAGCCCCAAATCCCAGACACAACTCCCAAGTGATGAAATACCTTGTGCAGGCTTATTCTCCCACGATAAACAATACAATTCTTTTTCTTCCCTCTTCCTGTGTAATAGACATGCTACTGCCACTGAGTATAGTGGTGTCTGGGTTTCGTTGCCACAACAGTTACTTATTTATTTGCAGGCTCAAATCAAACCAATAGCTAGGAATCGTGTCGACTACGCCAGTTGTGGACACTAGGACCATCACAGCCCCAACCCTGAGCCACAACAACACAGATGTAAGTCACGGAACCAAATTCATTTATTTTTTAACAAAACACCTACTCACATGCTTTTGCCACAGTATTCTTCACAAGTAACAAAGCTCTCCTCTACCTCTTCCTGAATACCACTCTTCTCTGCTCCTGACTTTGAGTTAGGTGGAGCAACTTGCTTTTTGCTGGACCCAGGAGTACTGCTGATGCTACAATATTTCATGCAGGAAGCACTTCTGGGTCAGCCAGAACCTTCTTAGAACAGAAGATCTCCCTGCAGATCCCCCTAGAGGCTCTGAAGAAACACAGGAGGGCCTCCCAATGGGACTGCAACTTCCACGTAGCCATGAGGGAGCAAGTGGCTCCAGCAGGCAGTCCCATTCCATCTTTCTATTGTAATATCCTGACAGGGAAAAGAGTAAATTCCAGTAATCCAGCTGGGATATCGTTCCATCCATTATGAGGGTGTCACAACTAGGTAAGGAACTATCTGTCCTGACCGGGATGCCAGCCAATCCATGTCCTCTATGACAATATATAAATAAGTAGACACCTTGTGTTTAATAACGTGTATAATACTTATAAAGAAACTTGGGATGGAATTGCTCACTCTGGTAATGATGTTTCCTTAATCAGATTATCGCACAAGTACCTTAACATGACATATTGATGCTCAGAAATCTTATCTCTTTCAAATTCATGTATTGTTCATTTTTAATTGTTTTTTATGTTGATGATGTACCTTGTTTATTTTTAGTTTTGATACTGTGTGTTAGTTGCATTTGCTATGTTCTATGTGTTTAGTGGGCGGCCCCCCAAGAGGCGTGGACACCTACCATTTACTGCCAGGAACCGCCCTCGGCCCTATAAATCCGGAGGGTCTCCCACAGTCCCTAGCGGTTCATTTCAAACATGCTTGGGAGTGGTTGAGTTTACTTGGGTTTATTTGACTTATTGGATTTCTAGACGTATATTGGAATCATAAAAACATAAGAAATTTGACAAACGGTCAACAGTTTTCAGTTCACCAAGCTTGTCTGGTTAGCTAATAGCTAAGCTACCCCAACTTCTCATCTAAATACTTCTTAAAGGTTGTTCAGGTTTCGTGTTCAACTCCATGTACCTATAGTTTGTTCCAGAGTCCCACAACTCTTTGAGCACTTAAGTGCTAAATGCCTTCAGTCCTAAATGCATTTCCCAGGAATTTCCACTGGTGTCCTTGAGTATGTGATTCACCGTTAAGTTGAAAGAATTCTGCTGGATCTACATTATCAGTGCCTTTGAGAATTTTGAAGGCCTGGATTAGGTCCCCACGCAGTCTCCTCTGCTTGAGACTAAATAGGTTTAATTGGAGCAAACGTGACACCATGCTGAAAATATGTATGACTTCATAAATGTTTCAATTTCAAGAAGCTCTCAGTAAGTCCTTACCTTAACGAGATAACATTTGTGATAGCATTCCAGATAAAAATCCTCACTAAGCCTAATAAAGTTCAATCTCCTCCTATCCTTATTTAAATCACACTGGTGACCTCCAAAAGCTTACACCAACGCTGACATTTGGACTCTCTGCCTGCTTAAAACTGATGCTCAGCCATATGTCCGGATGATGCCCACATAGTACAGCTATTAATGGCAGCTTTGCAGAAGAAATTTGCAAGGAAGCTACTGTCTATTTTTATTTCCAATTAATAGTCCTCTCTGCCTATACAGTATGCGAGGTAAATCAACATTAGGGCTATTTTAAGATGATTGTTGCCATTTTCCTAAAGAAACTCTTGCACTGAGCTAGGACTCTTATTGAGATGATGTGAAAACTAATTTTTCAGCCCACGATACTTTGGGAAGCTCAGCTGTTGTGCTGTATTCTTCCACTTAGCCTGTTATATTTCGCCATATGGCAATAATCAGGCCCACTACTGCAGAGAGGGAAAAAAAAAAAAATTTCTTATCATTTGTCATGTTTCTGGAGCAGCAGGACAGCTGCATTTAAAGTCACTGAATGCTGTTAGGGTGGCATGGCTTTGTGGACAGTCCAAATGCTCTAATCAAGAAAGAAAGAAAGAAAGAAAGAAAGAAAGAAAGAAAGAAAGAAAGAAAGATTTTTAGTGTATAGATATCCCGATGGATCCTGTCCAGGCTGCAACAGGTTCCAGCTCAGGACTTTTATGTTTCAGCCAGGGTCTGTCATTTTGAAGTATTATTTTATATTTTTTACTGTAATTTATTGTTGGTAAATATTTTTTTATGTAAATATTATTTAATTCTTATATATTGGGTATTGCTGCAGAGAAATTACATTCCTTGTGTTATGTGGGTCGAACCTCAGGAGGCGGGGCCACTATAATGTCACTATGTGGGACCGCCCCCAACCATTCTCTTCAGGCAGAGGAGGTGGGTCCAGCAGAATGTCATTAAAAGCTTATTAAATCCGGTTTATTGATTTTTGATCTTTTTGCTCTTTATTCCCTCCCCATTCATTTTTGTTCTTCATTTTTATTTAACTAATTCTTTGAAGTTGAAGAACATTATTTTATTTTTGTCTTTCAAACCTGATGATTTTTGATCACCCTTTCTGCTTAGTATACACTGCTGTTAATACATAAAAATGTACATCATAGAATCTGTCTATCTATCATACTATACCTTTCCTATCTATCTATCTATCTATCTATCTATCTATCTATTAATATAGGGTGTCACTGAGCCCCAAACCTCAGACACAACTACACACAGACAGTCTTAGGTTCAAACAAGTGTTTATTATTATTATTATTATTTATTTATTTTATTTGCTTTCTTTTCCTTTCTCTTTCAATCCTCCCAGCTGACTTTTGTCCTTCTTCTCTCCTGACTCTGACTGGCTGGGCAAAGTGGAAGGCTTCTTGTTACAATTGACTTGGGAGTACTTCTGCTTCCCAAACCATTGTCTCCAGGAAGCTTTTCCAGGTAAAGCGGAAGCACCTTGACACAGGGCATTTATTTCCCACTAGCTCCCCCTTACGGTCCCCACCAAAAACAACAAGACAGCCCTATCAGACCACAACTCATATGCTGCTCTGAGGGCTTCCATAGAGGGGCTCGCAACAAGGGGTGCTGCCATCGAGTGCCTGAAGGGACGACCTGTGCATGGGAGACAGTCTCCCTCTGTCCCACACCTCTTGAAAAGGAACTGCTAACCAATTTGGTTGGAGTGTTTCTCCATCCAGCTTGTACATCCGCTATACTGGCCTTCCAGCCAAGTAAGGAATTCCCATTCACTGCTGCTGGATTCCAGTTTTGGGGCACCAGCTGCCACAGTGCTCCTTTATGCCTGCTTCCTAGCTGAGAGAGGGAATGTCACAACTCCCGTTCTTATCATCCATTATACTTAACTCCTGGCCAGGTAAGGGAAAGGGGTCCATGGAATTTATTATTTCCCCTATTTATTATATGGTGCCTTTCATATCTATCTATCTATCTATCTATCTATCTATCTATCTATCTATCTATCTATCTAT
>JANRMT010062840.1:32862688-32882713 GCA_026402145.1 Polypterus bichir lapradei
TCCTTTATATTTCAGGGAGGGTCGTAGGTGGAACCCTCCAAGAGGCCAGCCTGATATCACTGCTAAAGGACTGCCTTCTCCTTTATATTTCAGCTGGGGAGTTCATTGTCTGTTGGAGAGTATGCATATCTGTAGGCATTGAATTTCTCTGATTTATGGATTATTTGCTCTTGTTTTGAGGGGTTTTGATTTCTGCTTTTCAGAGTTGGACTTTTTGGCTTTGGGTTTCTTTTTAAAGCAAATCTTTTGCCTTACTTTTGCTTTTTTCTCCCCATTTTTTGCAAATTTCGTGGTACTTACGATCTTTTGAACAAATTCTTCATTTATAAAGATTATCTGTTGGTGTTGTCTTCTGAATATAGGGGTTTACAGTTTTCCTGTCCCTTGAAAAATATTTTTGGGACAATTAAAACCCAAAAAATAGTTTGTTTATTTATTTATTTATTTATTTGTTTGTTTGTTTTACTTACACCATCTGGTTTGTAGTTCTAAAGATTAGAAGTCAGGGACATAGAGGAAAGGGAGTGAGGCCTCATAAATAAGTCACAAAAGCAAGCCAAGAGACGAGGCTCACCCCAAGGCAGCCTGGAGGACTTTGACCTGAACAGACCCAAAATGAGGGAAGATGGCTTTGAAAGTTCAAAATATACTTTGAAGTCACAAAATATCATACGATGGTGCTCACAAGAGAAAAACTCTACCTTGTGGAAAAACTATGATGAGAAGACAAAGATATTTATTTTACAGTTCAGTTCAAAAAGGTGAAAAATGAAACAAAAAAGACATTCCAGAGGAAGCAAGTCTCAAAATGTCAAAACCAAGCACAGATGCGAAAACATCCAAGAATGGAAACAATTTCAAATACTCACTATTGCACCGTGAGAACTTCATTTAATGAACCGCTGAAGGACCTGCTTTCTCAGGCTGAGGGTGAGGGTGGTTCTGCCTCTTGGGGTACGACCCACAAAACAAAAGGAACTCAGGATAACACATAATGCATACATAATATATAAATAAACAGAATAACAGTAACAAAAAGACATATACACATGCAAATACATAAATACAACAAACATCAAAAGAATAATACTTTACAATAAAGAAAGAAGACACCAGAAAAGAAAACCAGCATCAGCTACGTGACACACCATGACAGTAGTGACGACCAACAGAAATACGTGTACCATCATCACATTTTCATCCAGAACGGAGATAACAGACTTTCTGATAGAATAGCTGTCTATGGCAGCGTTTCGCAACCTTTAAGTATTTGCGACCCGAGTTTTCATAACAGTTTTAATCGTGCCCCCCCAGCATTTTTTTGAAATGTCGATGCATATTTTATTATACCTACTTAACTTTTATCGACATTTATCTAACTCTATATTTATTGTTCTAATATCAGAATGTAGTTTAATTTAGTTTGTTTTGGTTTCAACAGATGTTTTTTTCATATTTTTGATTCTTGTTTTCTTTTTTTCACATCTTTGCATCCCCCTTTTTGTTACTTCACGCCCCCCTAGTGGGTCCCGCCTCACAGGTTGAGAACCACTGGTCTATGGTGTCAAATGCTGGACCACAACAAATGGTATTAAAAGTTACTCATGTCACACAATCCACATGTCAAGTCATGTAGTCATAAAGTTGTAATGGTCAAAATGCATGCATTATTTGCTAAAACATTCTCAAATAAATACTTTTGGAAAATCAGAGCACTGCACACAGAGGAGACATGTTCACTCAGGATTCAGCTTTTCATTCTCCATGAAAACATGAGCTTAAGCATTTTCCTCGGCCATCACTACAAACTACACTTGAGAAGAAATGTAAAAAAAAAAAAAAAAAATACATTTTTTGGATGGAATATTACTTTAAAAGTATTTTTAAACTTTAAAAGCAGTTCACCATTTTGGGTTTGTGCAGGCCAATGCCTGTGTATGGAGTTTGGGGTCAGACTACCTGGGATGAGACCTGTCTCTAGTGATGGTCCTGGGCTGGTTTGTTGGTCTTTTCGAGGTTTTTTGTTTGAACTTATTGACAAGTAGGGCCAACTGCTGGCACAGACCGTGTGTGTGTGTGTGGGGGGGGGGACAAAAATGTTGTTTCATATGCAAATGTGAGAGTGTCGCTCTTTAAGGGGACATATCTATTGCTTGTTGATTTTATTTGTACTTGCAGGGGTGTTGATCTCCACGAGGAACCACCAATACTGCTTCATCGATTTAAGTTGCAGATCCAGACGCACAGATCTAAAAGGGTGACTCTCTTTTAGGTATCTCTTGCCTTGGCACATGCAACCAGTTCTGCCTATGGGTGCAATGTACATGACATTCATAATTTAAACTATTCTCTTATTATCCAGGCATGGGAATTGCTGTGAAAAGTCAGAAATTAGACAAGAAAATGACAATTAAAAGTGAAGGGCAAGTGTCCACTATCAGCCATCTTGGTTATAGCACAAACATATCCCGCTTCAAGTTTTCATCAATTGTAATATTTTCCTTATCATAATATAAAATCAAACATGTTTTTCAACTGCATTAGGATTGTGTCTTTTCATTTTAAACTGCTAATACAGTATCAGAGTTTAATTTGCACTGTGCATAAGATCAGTCGCAGGAATGGATCGTTCACAAGACATTGTGCTGCATCCTGATTTCAACCCACCGCTGAGGAACAAACTGCCAAGGAAGCCCAAGTGTGGAGAAGAAGTCAGGCATTCCGATGCAACACAAATATTTCCTGCTCAAAGTTTTCATCAATTCTTATTATTTTTCCACAACATAATATAAACTGCATTAGGACTGCGTCTTTGCATTTGTAACTGCTAATACAGTACCAGATTTTCCACTGCACTCTACATAATAATAATAATAATAATAATAATAATGACATTTTAATAAAATTACTCAGCTGGAAACTTTGTTACTAATGTATATGTATGTTCAATATTTAATTGTGCATCGCTATAATGCGTTCTTTGCTAAAGTGTAATAAAAATATTCTCTTAAGTAAATAAGATGCTCATATAATAGTCTGAAAAGTAAACATATGCAAGCCAATAAACTGCTTAAAATGCATTATTCATATCCTTTTGTTTAATAATAAGAGACTCACATTTATTTTTCATTTTCTTTTTTTTTCTGTTTGCTAATGATTTTCAATACCCTTACTGCCATCTTTAAATAATAAGAAGTAGCCTTAAATACCAAGAGAACAAACTTAATAATGAATTACATTTTCACACTGCTAAATCTCTTAGTATGCCATATGCTTCGAAGAAAACCTGCTTATGTCTACAATTACGTGAAGGATATAGAAACAACCCAGAAGGGGGGGCGTTGTAAAGCTCTGCGCTGCTAATCGATGCTCAAGAGCCACTGAAAACTTCAACGTAAGAGCGACTCCATGAGTGCAATGAGCTAAGCGCACATGCAATGCAAATTAATTATAATTCAATCACTGATGGATCCTGCTATTTAATATTCCACGCTAAAACAAACCCTCTGCTATCTGCCCAGGGTCTACAGATTTGATGAGAAGCTCAGCCACCCAGGCATTTTAAAATTGTGCTGACATTTCTGATTTAAATGTTTTTACTGTCGTGTATAACATTTGCTTGTCTGCCTTCCAGTCTGCAATGGGAGAGCAGAGCAATACATGTGGAAAAATAGACATTCTGATGTAAGAGGGCACCACAATGCGATAACAAGTCTCCCATCTGCTATTCTTGTCCAAGACTCTGGATCCTCTTTTCTACAAGATCTTCTTCAGTCTGGCTTCCACAAGGGTCACTCTGCTGAGACTGCACTGCCTTTGGCCTCTAATAGTCGAGCTGCTTTTCTCTCCTCTGTCTTTATCCTTCTTGACCTTTCATCAGCTTTTGATACTATCAGTCTCTCCTTGCTAAACTTGGAATCCATGGACTACTTCAAGTCTTACTTTTCTGACCAATCCATTTGTGTCTTCCTTGTCTAACACCTTGTCTTCTCTACAGGGGCACCTCAAGAATGATTGTTGTGTCCACTTCTCTACATTCATTCCTAAGTCTTTTAATGGCTTCTGCTACCATTTCAATGTTGACGAGGCACAGATCTTTCTCTGATTTCTCTGGGTTTTAGCCCAGATCTCCAACTGTTTCACTCCCATCTCATCATGGATCAATGCTCATCAACTTAAACTTAACCTTTCAAAGTCAGATACGCTGTATTTGCCTTCTGATTCACCTTTATCAGATTTGTCAACCTTTCATCACCAGTCAGTCTGTTGGAATGACGAATAGAATGCATATGCCTCTGTTATATGCCAGTTGGTATGCAATTTGCTAAAGCAGTATTATTGTTTGTTGTTTGCTATCTGTTGCAATGACAAATGCAATGCAGTGTAATTACTACAAATGTTTGTGATGCACCATCTGTTGGAATGAAAGAGCAACCGGATGAGCACATAGATACACAGGCACATAGATACTTGTCAGGAAAAAATTTTAAGGCCAACTCCCAGGAAGATGGAGAAATGGATACCTTGTTGGATTCGGTGATCATTAACAAGGTGACAGCTTTGTTTAGATGGAGAGAGGGAAAACTGGTAGAATATTTCTGAAAGGGACTGGGCTGATTTCTTTGTTTCAGAGGTTGTTAATAAGGTCACATTTTGTTTACACATAGAGGAGGAGAACTGATAGGTCATTCCCGAAAGAAACAGGGATAGAGTCTGACCAGGGTTCCACTTTGTCCCCAATTGCTAATGTATGTTAAGATTGGTGATTCGATACAGTCAGTTTACTTTTTTATTTGTACCTAGAGCCTGATTGTTCTCTGCTTTTCAAGGACAGTTTTATAAGAATATTCTCCCCAGAAACTTATTCGTTTCCACATAAACTGTAAATGTTCTATCACTCTGTTTGGTAGGGCAGCATGGTGGCACAGTAGTAGCGCTGCTGCCTCACAGTAAGGAGACCGAGGTTTGAGTCCCAGTTTCTCTGTGTGAGGCTTTTGCATGTTCTTCCCGTGTCTTTCTGGGTTTCCTCCCATTGTCCAAAGTCATGCAGGGTAGGTGAACTGGTGACACTAAATTGGCCCTAGTGTGTGCTCGGCGTGTAGATGTGTGTGAGTGTTCACCCTGTGATGGACTGGCACCCTGTCCAGGGTGTGTTCTTGCTTTGAACTCTATGCTAAGGCCCCAGCACCCTAGTCTGGATCAAGTCACTGACATGACACAAGTGTATTTGGTACAATATGTTTTGTTTATTTCCTCCATTTGCGTGTTTCTGATTTTTGGAAAAGCCAAAGATATTACATTTCCTAAAAGCAGGCTCTCTCAATTATCAGGAATTGGATTTAGCATTAAAAAACGTAACTTGTACCATTGCTTCCTTTCTCACATGAAGGAATCGATCAGCCACACTATCTTTGTTAAATATGGGACTCAATTAGCTAGTGACAGGAATTCGTTAGTTATTGCTCAGATTTGTTTAGTTTACATTTTGGTGTACTTATAATTCTTATTTACTTTTATTTTCAAGACACCAATTAGTTTAAAGCTTTTTCGCTTGGTGCAGCAACTGTGACCAAGTCACTTATTCTTACCAGTATAGAGGACACTGTCACTCAAACAAACTCCATTCACACTCTAATGAAGAGCAGTGTATGGTGCATAATCACCATCAAGAAGGCCAGAGTACAGGAGGGGGAGTCCATGGTGGGATTTTCTTGGCAAACAAATATAAACACATTGCCAATTAACATAAACCAGCTGAGAATGAAACCGACCTTATGTTCAGGAGGATGTACACTTGTCCATTTCAGTACCACCTGGGAAACTGAAGCATACAATATCAGGAAATTACACAATTACATCATCAATTCACCGCTGTTCACTAATGGTAACGGGACCCCAACTTCCAACAAACGAGAACACAGCAGGCCCAACTCAAACAAACAGTTGTCTAGTTTTGAAAATCATTGGATTTGTTTTCAGAATTTCAAAGACATATAATATTTTCATAGTATTGTCTTAAATTGATGCTACTGAATCTTTTGGGATTATGCTTCTGTTATAATATCCTCTGAAAGTCTTTCAGTAATTGTGATTTTTAATGAAGCAGACCTCAGATATGTTTTCTCAGGGGTCCCTATTGCACCCCATTCTACGGCAACAGGACTGTCTTTACTTCCATAACTTAAGATGAGTTTACAAGAAATTTGTCTTATGCCCATAGCCTCCTTAGCATAACAAAAATGTCATTATGTACAACAGAAACATGGAAATAGCAAGACATCCACATATATATGATAGGAAAGGCCTGTCAAGTGTCCACTCCTGTACTGATGCAGATTTACCACGTCCTTGGTATGATATGCTCTGAAACAGTCACCAAAATACAGACCAATGTTGCAATCAGGACAGTAGAAGCATGTTTCTTTGTGCGGTTTTCTTATAATTTTGTTGCGGTTGCTTGCACACGAGATGGTAGAATGTCAGTGCCTAATCTGTACAATCAATAAGCTCCTTGTGTTATTGTAGGCTACCACAGCAGAGGGCTTAGTGACTTCCACCAATACGAACAACAGTGAACAGTGATTAGGAGGCTAATGTCTTCCTTGTCCTTCTACTTGATTGCAATCATCTTTTGGTCAAATGCCTACTTGCACCATGGTTTACCGACAGGCATATTATAGCAGTTTGGTTGTACTTTGCCATATACATTAATTTCACTATCTGTGTGAATGTATGATGACTGATTAATATTTTTGTTAATACCACTTAATTCAACTAATACTTTACATTTAGTTTGTTCTAAAACTGGCTTTACATCTTTTCATTTCCACTCCATTGTATTTTGGTCGTGAATATCGATGAGTTACCTTCAAATGGCAAAACGCATAAAAATATTCATGAATTTTTGCACCAAAATGTTATTTTATCCACTAGATGGCAGGAAAAGTAACGAGAGTTAATCGGTGCTTTACACCGTAAAATGGATTGTTAAAAGTCACCCCGAGTTGGACTCGGGGTTAACTGTAATTATAGTATTCAGAGCCAATTTTTTGTTCATGGCAGCCGCTTTCACTCTCTGTGTCTGAAGAAGTCTCACTACGTCGCGTTGTTCAACAATTGTGAAATCCCAAGGCGGTATATCCATGTTTATTTGACCTTGACTTCAAGTAGATTAACAGCAGCACGCCGTATTGTGTGAGCTTCCATCCGTTGCGGTTACTGCGTAATTTTCCAACTGCCTTTTTTATTATGATTTCCCCTCATACGTTAGAAATACTTAAAATATGCAGAATCAAAAAGCAATAAAAACAACGTGCAACTCAATAATAAAGCAATTAAATGACATAACAATGGAAACAATTATGAAAGAATTGTAGTAAAACAAGCAATCCCAAGATATGAGATTAAGAAGAATCCAAAGCCAATGAATAAAATGAGATTTAAGAGTGTCAATAGACGGGGTTAATCTAACAAGTTGGGGAATTGGATCCCACAGCTTGAGTACAGCATCAGAAAAAGCACAAACGCCTTTAGACTTTATAAGTGACTGTGGAATGAACACCACTTGTTGGTCTGATGACCTAAGGTAACTTGAAGGAGTATAAGATTGGAGAAGGTCTGAGATGGACTGTGGAGGCAGACCGTGTAGGGCTCTAAAAACAAAGAATACAACTTTAAGCTGGATTTTAAATTGCACTGGTAGCTATTGTGGTGTGGCCAGCACTGGGATAATATGATCCCTTTTCTCTATGCCTGGTCTCTGTGTTTTGGACAGGCTCTAGATGTATGGAAGCTTGTGGCAGCCTCCTACAATAGTCCAGCCTGGATGTGCCAATAGACTTGACTTGGAAAAGCTCACAACTGCACTTTATTTGTTTCACAGATTTCAAATTAGCTTGTCAAAGATAACACCAAGATTTTCTTTTTAATTGATATTTAATCGATCATCTGATATGAACCCATCATTTTGAAATTAGTTTATCAAGAACACAGGGACACAATTGGAAACATGGGAAGGGTAAATTTCACACAAACGTTAGTTTTTGCTTTACGCAAAAGACCATAGAGACATGGAATAAGCTATCAAGTAGTGTGGTAGACTGCAGGACTTTAGGGACCTTCAAAACTCGACTTGATGTTATTTTGGAGGAATTAAGTGGCTAGGACTGGGGGGCTTTGTTGGGCTGAATTGCCTGTTTTCGTCTGGAATGTCTTAACGTTCATTTGAAGTGACATCAGATATCATAGTCTGTAAAGACCCTTGTGCATATGAATGCCCTTAAGAAACATAAGAATTTCGACCATCAAGAAGAGATCATTCAGCCCATCAGGTCTGTTTGTTATCCAGATGCTCCTTAGGCCAGGGTTATACTTCACGTGATGCATGCTGAAGCAGACGCTCCTGCTACACAAGCGTTGTACTGTTTATACTTACGCGTGTACTTTACGTAAATCTGGAGGAATCCACCAGGGGGCAGTGTGAGGTATTATGAGGGTGAGAACAGATTTGGCTGTGCTGTATTGTGAATTGCCTGGAACACCTATTAAATTCCGATGACACCTTACTGCAATATCTCTGAAAAGGATGTTTAATGATTAAATCCATCAGTCCAGGGATTTGTCCATTTCAGCTAGCATTGGGCACGAGGCAGAAACAATCCCTGGATGAGGCATCAGCTCATCGCAAGGTGAATACAAGCACTCACATACACGCTGGCGTCGTTTTAGTGTAACCAAATCTGCATATCTTTGGAAGGAAACTGGCGAACACTGAGGAAACCCAGCAGGAAAACATGCAAACTCCAGGCAGGAAACACCAGCGATGTGACTCCCTGCAAGACAGCAGTGCTACCATGTCACCCTCTTGTGTATAATTAATAACAGTATTCATTATTTAAACAAAATTAATGATTTATCTGTAAAATCTAACATACATACTTTAATGCATTTCATCATGAAAGTGATATCAAGTATAAATCTAAGGATTCTAAATGTGCAGAGAGTTGGAATATCATACATTTAATGTGCTCAGTATGGCAATCTATTGCTGGCTATCTGCTGCTGTCAGGACCAGAGGAAGCCCTAGAAAAAAAGACAGCACAGAAGACGGTATGTGAGACTTTTAAAATGTATTATGTCATTACGATCGGGAATATGCGACGCTTGAATATAAAAGCACCATGAATACATCTGTATGTCGGCATTTTGCTTCACCACATCAAACCATTCATCAAACATCGAAGCGAGCACACCGATCTTGTAGGATCCGCAAAGCGGCTTTCTGTCACATGTAGATAGTAAACAGAGACTCTGACGTCACATTCCAACTTTTAGCACACTGCGCCCCCTGACGTTTTGCTGGTACTGCAACTCGCGCACGCGTCGCGTTAATTTCTGAGGACCTGCTCAGAGGACGCTTCAAATGAACTCTGGGAACGCGTGGCAGCCATGATTCAGGTGCGTACGTGTTCTGAGTGTGAAGTATAAACGAGCCCTTAAAGTCTATCAAGTTTTTTCCTTCAAGTTCATGTCTCCGCAGTTCGTTCCAGATTCCCACAACTCCTCACATAAAGAAGTGCTCCCTGGCTTCAGTCCTAACTGCACCTCCCCTTAATTTCCACTAGTGTCCTCCAGTATCTGATTCCCCCTTAAGATGAGAGAATGTTGCTGGATAATTTTTATCAATGCTTTTGAGGATTTTAAATACCTGGATTAGGTCTCCATGCCCATCTGGTGTTACCCATGACGTAATCCAAGGGGTAAAGCTCCAGCTTAGGCAGACACCTATATGATTTCTCTGTATATACTGGTCACTGGGCACTGTGCAGAAAATAAACTTTCAAAAATTGTAGAACTCTGTGAGTATAAGCTCTGGGTCTTTTATACAATTAGGAAATAAACTGACAGGAAACTGACAACATGAAATGTGCAGTTCCTGCCGGAGTGATTGGCATTGCGAATGCCACAATGTGAGTAGTCGGAGCGTCACTGGGGAAGCTGATCAATGGGATGTGAAGGCTTCAGATTGCTGCCTTTCTAAGTTCAGTGAAAGTTTAAAATGAAGGCACACTAATCTTTTCCTTTGGCAATTGCAAATAAATGAGTCAGGATACAAGGCTGAATCGTTTCTAATTATGGGAGAAGAGTCTATCATTACACAACGTTTTCATTTCTCCCCATCCAGGACATACAGAGGGTGGTCTCCAAGAGAATGTTTCATTTTCAGATCTATTCACCTATTCATTTTAGGCTTCGCTGTTGACAACCGTTTAAACAGAGACATATTATTGCAATGCCTGCCTTTGAAAAAAAGCGCACCAAGCCTCACCAGTCTGGAAGAAGGGACTCCATGCTTTTTCTTACCGTGTTAAGAGCAGGGATTCCCAACCTTTTTTTGTCCCCATTTACTCCTGGGCACCGTTTCGAAAGTAAATTTACCCCACCCTGTATTTTTCAGTAATTTGAATTTCTACCATGATAAAACGATTGACAATTGGGGGAAATGTTAGATAGTTTTAAACATTTAAAAGTTCTGATAACAATATCAATAACAGTAGCACACGTTAATGCTATTTCACTTATTTAAAAACCACTAATGATGAGCAGATACCGGCATAGCTGCATTTTTCAAGGATTTCCAAACAGTCCAAAAAAAAGGCATTCCAACACTAGTATGACTCGCCATACATAAAAAACTGCAAAGTCCAAGTGTGTTCGTTTTAGATAGATACATAGATACTTTATTAATCCCGAGAGGAAATTCACATAATCCAGCAGCAGTATACTGATACAAAAAACAATATTAAATTAAAGAGTAATAAAAATGCATGTAAAAACAGACAATAACTTTGAGTTTTTTTACTCCCCCGGGTGGAATTGAAGAGTCGCATAGTGTTGGGGAGGAACGATCTCCTCAGTCTGTCAGTGGAGCAAGACAGTGACAAAAGTCTGTCACTGAAGCTACTCCTCTGCCTGGAGATGACACTGTTAAGTGGATGCAGTGGATTCTTCATGATTGACAGGAGTTTGCTTAGCGCACGTCGCTCTGCCACAGATGTTAAACTCTCCAGCTTTATTCCTACAATAGAGCCTGCCTTCTTAACAAGTTTGTCCAGGCGTGAGACGTCCTTCTTGTCTATGCTGCCTCCCCAGCACACCACCGTATAGAAGAGGGCACTCGACACAACCGTCTAGTAGAACATCTGCAGCATCTTATTGCAGATGTTGAAGGACGCCAACCTTCTAAGAAAGTATAGTCGGCTCTGACCTTTCTTACACAGAGCATCAGTATTGGCAGTCCAGTCCAATTTGTCATCCAGCTGCACTCCCAGGTATTTATAGGTCTGCACCCTCTGCACACAGTCGCCTCTGATGATCACGGGGTCCATGAGGGGCCTGGGCCTCCTAAAATCCACCACCAGCTCCTTGGTCTTGCTGGTGTTCAGGTGTAAGTGGTTTGAGTCGCACCATTTAACAAAGTCCTTGATTAGGTTCCTGTACTCCTCCTCCTGCCCACTCCTGATACAGCCCATGATAGCAGCGTCGTCTGCAAACTTTTGCACGTGGCAGGACTCGTATTGGAAGTCTGATGTATATAGGCTGAACAGGACCGGAGAAAGTACAGTCCCCTGAGGCGCTCCTGTGTTGCTGACGACAATGTCAGACCTGCAGTTCCCAAGACGCACATACTGAGGTCTGTCTGTAAGATAGTCCACGATCCATGCCACCAGGTGTGAGTCTACTCCCATCTCAGTCATCTTATCCCTAAGGAGCAGAGGTTGGATGGTGCTGAAGGCGCTAGAGAAGTCCAAAAACATAATTCTTACAGCACCACTGCCTCTGTCCGGGTGGGAGAGGGATCAGTGTAGCATGTAGATGATGGCATCCTCCACTCCCACTTCCTCCTGGTATGCGAACTGCAGAGGGTCGAGGGCGTGGCGGACCTGTGGCCTCAGGTGGTGAAGCAGCAGCCGCTCCATGGTCTTCATCAGATGTGACGTCAGAGCAACAGGCCGGAAGTCATTCAGCTCACTAGGACGTGATACCTTTGGGACTGGGGTGATACAAGATGTTGGGACTGGGGGGATACAAACTGTTTACACAAAAAATAAGGAAAAAATGTTGATAAATCAGGCAAAAAAGGTGAAACATCTATATCTGTGGTAAGTACCTACTGTAGTATTACATTCTTAAAGTTTCGATCTGTTATCACATATACTTGGAAAAATGTTTGATCTACGTACCTAACGGTCAGAAAACTGTATGCCCTCAATGCCTGTCTGTCTAACGGTTCATGGGTCTCTCTAGCTGTCTAACTTCAATCTAAGGTCTACTCAGTTGTCGCACAGAGCTAACATTAAGAACATTCCATTAACTTTAACTTATAGGGAGTTAAACTGAACCTTCCATCATCTCTAGTAAGCTACATTAAATTCAAGTTCAAAAGTAAGCAAACTAACGTAAGTTTATCATTAACATTAACTTAAAGGATTTGCCTCTTACAACTTGTATACCGAAATGAAACACGCCGAGTTGAGGGGAACACGTCAGTCAGCGACTTGCTTGTTTTTGTTTTTCACCTATGATTTTGGATATCCTTGGTGCAGTTGTTGAAACAACAAGTTTTGCATCGTCTTTGGGAATCCAGATCCAGATCTTCGCGACCTCAGCTTTTTCAAGCAAATTGAGTAGGAGAAATTTACCTCCCCCAGGTTGGGATTTAGAGGTTCTTCATGCAATAGACCCATTTTAATGATATTGGTTCCATCACAAGCCAACAAAACTTCTGTCCTACAAACTTTTTCCCTTAATACTTACAAATAATTTGAAATGAACAACAGTATACTTTATGGCCTCAACGTATTCTCACGTGTGTGATTTACTGTCATGTTTCAGGACATACACGTTGTACATAATTGATAGCACGCAAAGAAAGTGGAATAAACAGATGTTGGAACAAACCGGTAAATCGTGAGAATAATGTAATTAGCTGAGGGTACCAGATAATTATAGAGTGTAGGAAGAAAGGTGGGCGACAATAAATATCATGGCTATTACTTATTGCACCGTTGCACACAAAAGTGGTGCATCAAGGGAAAACGCAGCACACTCTGCGCGAAAGCTAATGAGATAAGGCCATTGGAACAAAGTTAAAGGAATGTAATTATTCCATAGACAATTTACGTCCGACGTCTTTTAGGAATAGCAAGATGCTTGAATAATCTGCTAGCTGAAAGACGTGGAGACCACCATCACTGGATTTTTATGGTTTTCAATAGAGAAGGAGGCAATCTCTTTTCACTTCTGCCCCTTTTAGGTGACTGTGACATAACAATGCAGAACACCGTATTTCATCCTGTAGACATTTTGCATAAATGAGTCTTGCTGACCTAGAAATTGTTACTGTAGGTGTGGAATATAATTCACATGATTTCACAAGTAAGGCTGGTACAATTTCCTTAGAAATAAGGACATCTTATTTAATGTGATGCATCTTATTCCTGTGAGAAAGCCACAGTTAAGGCCTGCAGTGACATGCGGTGCCACATAACAAGATTATGGTAAAATCTTTCCACAGAGGGAAATCCAGAAATGAAACCACTTAAATTATTCTGTTTGGATTTTTTTGTTTTGTTTTGCTTTGCTTTCATACCTTCTCCCTCTAAAATAAATTCACATATGCTCTGTTGCTTGGGCACCTTCTCTGGTTATAGGCCATTTTCTTCAAGACTACAAGAATAATCTTTCAGACGTACATAATAACCAGAAGGTGGAAGAACATTTTACTCCACAGGCCATCTTTATCCTCATCTTATTACATCTAGTCTACTCCTTCATAATGTGAGTTACATTTGTGCCCATCTATTACCGACCTGTTCAAAGGCTGTTGGAACCTGTGCCCATGTTTTTGAAGTGTCTTAGATTAGGAAAATAGTCCTAAGTGACTCAAAGTGACATAATTTTGGTCCTGCTCTTAGGAGCAGAAGTAAATGCATTTGAGTGGTTTTCCTAATTTAATAAACTACTCGTAACTTCAGCAGGATTTAGGAGAGCTCATGAGGCGTCTTGTCAGACAATGGTGGTCAGGAAGGCAGAGATTGGCACGAATATCCCAGGAAAGGAGGAATTTTTCAGAAAAGCTGAAGAGCAATGATCTTATAAAAAGATATCGATTTTACCAGGGCTGTGGAGTTAGAGTTGTGGAGTCGGAAGCAATGACTGGGTTACTGGGGTTGGAGTCCGCACTCCAAAAAATTGTAAATTCTAATGTGATAAAATTTCCAACTTCACATATACTGATTCGATTAATCCTCTAGACATTTGCTGAAAATATAGCTTCTTTTTTGAACGCATTGACTGCTGGACCATTTATTACCAGGATGCTGCAGTGTATGTCTATGCATATGTAATAGATAATAAACCAGGTACTCAGTACTCCAAACTCATAAAAAATGTAAAGAAATGTAGCAGAAAACAATAGTTTTATTATCAACAACAACTCTGTTCAAAATGTAAAGGAACTGTTTTTTACTTGATTTTGACCACCAACACGATTAAAAGTCTCCACTTGAATGAGAGTCCTGGAGGCAGGATGCAGGCTTAGAAGAACATTTGGTGAAAATATAACATGTTTGTTTGCACTCAGCTAGTGGCAGAAAGTCCATGTATTGCCGTCCAGACAGTCATGACAAGTTGGACATGTTATGATGAAGAAACACAGCTATCTGCATCAGTGCCAGAGCCTAAAGGCTCCACATCATCCAATTGATTGTCGCTATCTTGATCACTGTCATTATCATCTAAATATTCATCTTGCAACCAATCTAGTTGTTTCAAAACATCAGAAGCTTTACACCTTTTTCGTGCGACACAATAATAGACTGTCTATTTCCAACACTATTTTCCACAAAAAAAAAAAAATTCTATGGCTATCCACTAGATGGATAGTAAGAAACTGAGATATGGCGCAAAGCACCCCAGCCACGTCAATAGTGGCTCTAAACTGAGATGCGAGTTATTTCGTAGGTCTCACCTTGACAGGCTCAATGAGATACAACTTAACTCGTAGCAAATGCTCAAAGTGTTAATTTTGTAAGTTTAGTCATTCAGTGTTTGTAAACCACAACACTGCGACAGCATTTAAACCTAAACTTTAACAGGTTAGAGTGCTAAAAAGTAGCCTGATGATTCGTTCTGGCAGTGAAGCAATGCCTTGTATCTTGTATGGTGTGTGCTTCTAATCTAACGACAATTATTCGAGTTCAAGTCAGTGATAACAGAAACTGAGGATTTGGAGTCAGCGGTACCATAAATTGAGCAGTTGGAGTCGATGTAACCATAATTTAAGGAGTCAGAGTTGGAGTCGCAGATTTTGAGTACTGACTCCACAGCTCTGGATTTGACAGAGATTGACTAAAATTCGCAACAAATCTTGTACATCATGTGTTCAGTCCATCTTATGCACTTTCACGTGTACTAAAAGTATTGGTACAATTCCATTTTGTGATCACTGGAAAAATTCAGCTTTACAATAGCGCTGATTTTCGGATGTTACAAACTCAACTTACTCAAGATTAGTCACTAGTGAAACAAGTTCAGAAGCAAAAAGAAAAGCAGTGAGAAACACAGAGTTTTGGTAAATGGCTGCTGCTTGCACAGTGCCCGTTACTGCATATTTTGCGAATGATCAGAGAAACATTGAGACTTACGAAATTGGACAAACAAGAGGAGGCCATTCAGTCCATCAAGTCTGTTTGTTTAGTTAATAGCTAAGCTTTTCCAGCATCTCATCTTGATTCTTCTTAAAGGTTGTCAAGGTTTCTCCTTCAACTCCATGACTCTGTAGTTTGTTCCAAAGTCTCATAACTCTAACTGGTGTAGCCAGTGAGTTTAGAAGTCCCACCATAAGAACGTAAGAAATCTGACAAGCGAGAGGAGACCATTGAGTCCATCAAGCCCTTGTTTGTTTATCTAATAGCTAAGCTGTCCCAACGTCTCATCCAGATTCTTTTTAAAGCCTGATCAAGGTTTCTGTTTCAAGTCCATGCCTCTGTAGTTTGTTCCATACTCCCATAACTAATTGGTGCAGACAGTGGGTTTAGAAGTCCCATTATAAGAACGTAAGAATTCTGACAAATGAGTGGAGAGCATTGAGCCCATCAAGCCTATTTGTTTAGCTAATAGCTAAGCTGTCCCAACATCTCATCCCAATTCTTTTTAAAGCTTTATCAAGGTTTCTGTTTCAACTCCATGTCTCTGTAGTTTGTTCCAGAGTCCCACAACTCTTTGTGTAAAGAAGTTCTTCTTGGCCTCAGTCCTAAATGCACCTCCCTTTAATTTTCACTGATGTCCTTGAGTACGTGATTCACCCTTAAGCTGAAAGAATGTTGCATAATCTAATCTATCAACGCCTTTGAGGATGTTAAATACCTGTATTAGGTCCCCAGCCATGCCCAGAACTTTCCTGCATTCCTACTGTAAGCAGACTCCACCTCATATTTTACGTCACTGCCTGATCTGCTTCACTTATGCGTGATGTCACTACCCACGTGCGACTCCCGATGGATTTGTGCCTTGCGTGCACTTAAAGAAAACAAAATATATTGCAGTATTATCATTTGAGAGGTACATTAACTGACCATAATAAGAATATTATAAGTACTGCCACTGAATATATCATACTGATCTTCCCATACCGCATAGTTAATTTCGTTTCCTGACTGAATGCATACGAAATTAGCCACGTGGTTAATTATAAGTCAAAATAAACCTCAAAGGAACCCTCTCTCTCTCTTGCTTGCTTGAGTTAGAACGCACGCTTGAAATAATAATAATAATAATATTACTAATAATAATAACAAAACATTTATTACTTTTTACAAGGTATTTCTATTGTCTTGATGGAAGAAAAAAGTGTGGAGCATCTGCAAAGATAGAGCAGAAACATCAATGCACTGCAAGGGGTATGTGAGAGCAACTTCAAAAAATATTGTATTACACAGTCAATCAGTGCCCCAGACATTGGAACTCCGTGAGCCCGGTGATCCATCCATCCAGCCATCCATCCATTATCCAACCCGCTATATCCTAACTACAGGGTCACGGGGGTCTGCTGGAGCCAATCCCAGCCAACACAGGGCGCAAGGCAGGAAACAAACCCCGGGCAGGGTGCCAGCCCACCACCGAGAGCCCAGTAAAACTGTGTATATTTCTGTTTGCTCATTGCAATAGTGTGTGGCCATTTGTCATACATTGTTTGTGGATAGCGTTCCATCCACGTCTTTTATTACATGAGGCAGGGTGGCGTGGTGTTTAGCGGTGCTGCCTCACAGCTCAGGTCACATTTGTGGCCACAATACTGCATTTCTGTTTGTTAGTCACATGTACAAAAATATAAGGATCATAATATTTCAAAATCGTTACTAACCTTCCTCTCTTCTGTTTCTCTTCTTCTGAGTATCTGGATGTGGCACTTGGTTACACACCTGGGAGGAATGGTGACCCTCTGAGTCGCACTTGTGACACATTTGACACGCTGATTCTTTTAATGGCATACTGATTCCAGGACCAGTGTACCATAAGAATGGTCATGGCATCATGATGACAGTGATGCAAAATGGCAGCAACCTGAGAAAAACGGTGATGAAAACAATGTCTAAATTGTTTTGATATTACAAATTAACAATTTCTATTTTAGAAACAAATTCACAATTGCAGTGCCTCAAAAAAAACCATAATGGGAAATAATGATTAAGAAAAAAGGCTTAAGCAAGTGACCAAAATACCTACCATAGCAGGTGTCCAATCCCAAGGTCCTCATAAGCCGATTAAAGTGAACCTCAACTTTATGTAGCAGGTGTTGTAGGATGATAAGTTACGTCATCCTGATTAATGTTTATTAACTCAGCAATTGAAATGATTCACTCTGTTCAGGGAAGCCTTTATCGAACATCTATGTTGTTTCCAGAAATATTTGGCCCCACATCTCGTTGCAGTTGATCACACACTGCATTCCAGACCGTTGTTCCAGCCCAGGATATGGAGCACTTTTGACAGTCGTCCACAGAACAACAATTAATTGTCTTACTCATCTACTTCACATGATTCCTAGGAGCTATGGGTAAAAGTTACCTTTCAACATGGAAGTAACTGAATGAAGACTCTAACTTTACTAGATGCTACAGTAATATGTTAAAAAAAAAAAAAGAAAAAACAATTACATCAAAATGTTGCTGTTACCTATGGTGATCGCCTTGTCACCACATGCCAACTCTGGATCATCCTTTTCTAATTCCTTCTATACAAGACAAAGATGCCAACTGGTCAGTGGCTAACGGATTCCATTGGCAAATCTGAGCATCTTAACTCTGGCAGGTCTTAAAGTTAATAAACAGCGTAAACGCTACTAAAAAATCTATTCTTGTAAGGAGTCTCACTCTTATAATAAATGGCTCCCTCTTACAAAAGTGGTAAAATGTTTAACCAATTTTAACATCAGATGATACACTACTGGCAAACGAAAGAAATGTGGTTGTGTTCAATAACATCATAAAGCTATGCTAAACAGCAAATTTTAATTCCAAGAGCCCTCAGACAACAGATCTCATTCTGATACTGTCATCATTCTTTTATGTTCAACTTCTCCATGGAGTTTTTTCTATTAGCCTACAGGTTATAATGGTTGCTATAGCGATGCAGCTGTATTTTGTAGGTAGAACCGGAGAGCCTTCAGATGCGATAGGAGGTCCTGCATTGCTAGCATTATGCTAGGTGTGCTGATAAGATGCAGAATGAGCCCTGCTGCTCAGACTGGACTCCTCAGATGCTCAGATCTAGACATGGATCACTCCTGAATGCAGCTTTAAGGATAAAGTATGAAGGGGAAAATAAGATGGCTTTTTCATTAATAATATTGTTTGTGTTTCTTGCAGTAAAGAAGGTTTATTACATTTTTCTTATAGTAGATTGAAGTCAGGCATGTGAGCATCAGGATTGTGTAATGGGTTCTCACCAGGGTTTAAATAGGGGGAAGATTAAGGGTGCGACACAGGAACTAAATGCTCTTCCTACTTTTTGGAGAAATCTGAGAAACACCCACAGGAAGACCTATGATGTCACATCGATGAGAACAAACATGACGCCGCCTCTTCCAGTCATACAGCCATATGAGCGTGAACTGACCCAGTCAGTCGGCATTAAGTCATGACAGCCATTTCGACTCACTTTACTGATTCAGTTTGTTTGAACCACCTGATTCATTTCATTCATTTGATTTGCTTGATTCATTCATAATAAAAACACAAAACCCTTCTTTCCCTTGAATGAGCAGCAAATAACTTATTTATTGAATTCTAGTATTTATAGTTATTAACTTATATTAAACATGTTGTAATTCAAATCATATAATATTAATGAAGCATGATAATATAGTGAAAATGCATAATTCGAGAATCTCAAGTGAACAAGAATCGTGCAACTCACTTATGGGTAATAATTCAAATGATTCAGTGATTCACTTCACAAATCAAATGAATAAGAATTGTGTCTGTTTTATAAACCAAATGAACGAGAGTCGCATGACTTGTTCTCAGGTTATTGATATAGTTCATGAATCAAATGGATGAAAATTGTGTGACTCGTTCTCGTGTTAATGATTCAATTCATGAATCAGTTGAATGACAATTGTGTAACTCGTTCATGAACCAAATGAATAAGAGTCATGTGACTCCATCTTGAGTTATTGATACAGTTCATTAATCAAATGGACGAGAACTGTGTGACTCGTTCCCATGTTAATGATTCAATTCACAAATCAATCGAACAAGAATTGCATGTCTCATTCTTGGGTTAATGATTCAATTCATGAATCAAATGAATAAGAATTGTGTGACTCGATTCCGGGTTAATGATTCAATTCACAAATCAACTGAACGAGAATTGTGTGACTCGTTCATGAACCAAATGAACAAGAGTCATGTGATCCATCTTGAGCTATTAATACAGTTCATAAATCAAATGAACAAGAGT
>JANRMT010062840.1:32897448-32916291 GCA_026402145.1 Polypterus bichir lapradei
AAAAAACACATAACCCTGGCAGTAACAGAAAATTTACAGGTTTGGACCTTCCACTTAATATGGCTGAATAGATTGCATGATCAATAATCCCCTGAGCGACACAGTCAGGAGTCATGTACTTCTGGTAGGGCCATCCATTGCTGCAAATTCAGAGGTGATGTCCCTTCCCACATTGCCCCATGTCATCCTGCACACAACTTACCATGTAGTACCGACAGGAAGTGAATGATTAAGGACTGCGCAACCCATAAACAAAGGTGGCGGTCTTCTAATCCTCTTACCACTGGAGTAGAGCTGCTCTCTAGTGTCTTTTAAGATTCAGTACTACGTTACAGTATGTGGTGTCAGGAGTGGGATTATCAATACAAATTGCATGCTGAGTATATATATTTTTTGTATCGTATTTTTGTCAACAATTCTGAGGATACATGCAAGTATGAATTTCATTGTATTGAGCACTCTTGCCTATAAACTTGACTTGAATAAGAAATTACATGTCTGTCTGCTTTATACACAGCTCTGAGGCTGGCAACCAGAAAGAAGATCTTTGACCCTTTCACACCTCTTGACCCTCTGCACATCTTTAAAAGGACACTGATGACAGCATGAAGACATTGTTGTTATGACCATGGGACATTCCAGACCCTCTAAGGACTCGTTTATACTTCACACTCAGAACACGTACGCGCCTGCATCATGGTTGCCACACGTTCATTTGATGCGTCCTCTGAGCAGGTCCTCAGAAATTAACGCGACGCATGCACGAGTTGCAGTACCAGCAAAAAGTCAGCAAGCAGTGTGCTAAAAGTTGGACTGTGACGTCAGAGTCTCTGTTTACTATCTATGTGTGACAGAAAACCGATTTGCGGCTCCTACGAGATCGGTATGCGCGCTTCTATATTTGATGAATGGTTCGATGTGGTGAAGCAAAATCCCGACATACAGATGCATTTGTGGTGCTTTTACTATAAATTCAAGCGTTGCATATTCCCGATCATAATAACACAATACATTTTAAAGGTCTCACATACCATCTTTTGTGCTTTTTCTTTTTTTTTGCAACTTCACAACAGCAACACAATGTACAGCGCTGTGTTTGAGCCACTGAGAAAAAAAATTAAGGACACGGTGAAAACGTGTATCTTGTGATTAAAGTGGAAATTTCAGCTTTAATCTCAAAATGTCCACTTTAACCTCGTAGTTTACTTTATCATTAAAGCAGACCATCGTAAACGTCATCCCAGTTTTTAATCATTAAGGCAAGCAGCAATAGATCACCACACAGAACACATTAAATGTATGATATTCCAACTCTCTGCACATTTCGAATCATTAGATTTATACTAGATATTGCTTTCATGATGAAATGCATTAAAGTGTGGATGTTACATTTTACAGATAAATCGTTAATTTCATTTAAATAATGAATACTGTTAATAGTTACACACATGGGGGTGACATGGTGGCGGAGCAGTAGCACTGCAGTCTCGCAGGGAGTCATGTCGCTAATATCCCCTGCTTGGATTCCACACTGTGCTCCAGTTTCCTTCCAAAGATATGCGGATTTGGGGATTTGGTGCCGCTAAAATGACGCCAGCGTATGTTTGTGCTTGTATTCACCTTGTGATGAGCTGAGGCCTCGTCCAGGATTGTTTGTCACTCTTGCCCAATGCTTGCTGGAACGGACACATCCCTGGATTTAATCAATAAACTTCCTTTTCAGAGATAACGTGTCATAGAAATTTCATAGTTGTTCCAGGCAATTCACAACACAGAGAAGCCAAACATGTGCTCACCGTGATAATATCTCGCACTGCCACCTGTTGGATTCCTCCAGATTTACGTAAAGTACGCGTGCAAGTATGAACACTACAACGCTTGCATAGCAGGATCGTCCGCTGCAGCATGCGTCGCGTGAAGTATAACCCCGGCCTAACAGTGCTCCGCTGTTAATCGACACTGGCGTCATTGTCTGCATTTCTCATTTCACGTATCAAATGCTGTTTCTTTGCTTATTTTACAGCACAAATACAAGCATGCTGTATGATCAGAATGTGATATGCTACTGAAAACGGTGGGACTGTTATTTCATATAGTGTAAGTCTTTACGTTTGTAAGCATCAACTTGACTACAACTTGCCTGAAGAAGAGGCCCGAGCTGCCTCGAAAGCTTGCATATTGTAATCTGTTCAGTTAGCCAATAAAAAGCGTTATTTTGCCTGACTTCTCATTGCATCCATAATGGCTATCATGGTCCAACACCCTAGTACTATAAATGTCTGATTGAATTTCATACACACCACCAAGTTAAAGGGCAGCAAGCCAAGCAGTTCTTTTGAAACCTCAACAGCATCAATCAGTTTTCCATTATGGATCTTAACAATCTCTGATTGCAATCAGCACAAATTATACATTGTTTGGTTTCAAACAATAGTTACAAAAACCTATAATAAATTCAATTTGGGACAAACCAACAGAATAATTGAATATCTTTATTTAGCATTGGTAACTTAAGTGGTCTGCATCTTTTGAAATCTTTGGCTGCATTTCCAGAGTAGTCATCCAAACCGCATTATTCTCTGATGCAGTAGAATTTGTTAATCAGGCCCTCCTGAACCCACACTGTTTACCTGATTACTGTGTGTCCACCGTTACGGAAAATACTAAATAAAGAAGAGCCTTGAGCCATTGTTATCTGTGAAATTCAAATACGGCCATGTTTTATTTGCACCTATAGGGGGAGCTCCTATGTGCCTTCTTCAAAGCATCACGGCACAGGAAAGAAATCTAATAGGAAGCTTCCTTTTATCAGCTAGGTTCATCTACATAACACATTTCAATATATTTTTATTTTCACCAATCAGCTTTCGATAAATGGTATACTCCAGAAGCACACCTCTGAATGAAGTATTATGTAAAGTCCCAGACTAGTTAAACATATTAAAAGCTGCAAGTATAAGAAACTTTTATCACAGAATGAGAAATGAAGTCATGATTTTCTAGCATAACAGGCACTTTTTTCTTTTCCTTTACACCCCTTTATGAGGTTGTGTGATAAGCTGAGTGCTGTGATAATTGAAAAGTAAAGATTTATGTTGCTATTTATTTATTTATTTTTGTATTTTATTTCCCCTTATACAATTTCTTGTTAGTTTTCACATATCCCTTGGGGTCAGGGTGCAGTGTCAGCCATTGTACAGCACCCCTGGAGTAATTTCAGGTTAAGGGCCTTGCTCAAGGGCCCAGCAGGGTAGGATCCCCTTTGGCAGTGATGGGGATTCAAATTGGCATCCTTCTGGGTATCAGCACAGATCCTTAGTCTCAGAGCCACCACTCTGTTGTCCATTTACAGCTTATCACAGACATTGTAAATAGTTATAGAAGGAAAAGAGATGTACCTGACGTTTTAGTGCTCCCTTGAGGGATAACACAGTGAAGGGATGAAGTTCAGCGAGGGCCACTCAATGGTTGTCTGGAAGCTTAAGAATGACTTGAAGGTGCATCTTCAGGTCCAAACAGGCCTTACAGTGAGCCATATCCCCAAAGCTGCTCCGGGAGCAGAAGAATTAAATGAAATGAAAGGAAGGGTGAAAAAAGCAGGGCACTGAGTTTAAGAGGCTGCTGGCAGATTACACATGCATAGAGGAATAGGATGGATAGATAAAGTGAGCAGTGGGTGAAATTTTACCACATAACTTATCTAAGTGGTGAACAATGAGCCAACGCAATGAGCTGACGTGATGTGGTTTGCATTCACATACATGTGTGTCGAGTTGGAAGACAGATATAGGCTGGACTCCCCATGAACAGAGTGTGACGTGCAGTGTATTGGGGAACCATGGTACGGCGTGAGTGTGGATTGGCTAGACAAAGGGCTAGCAGTATAAAATGGACTCCAGACAAGTGATGGGCAAATGAATCCCCATGAAGCTTTTCAAGCTTCTTCCTAATTGTGCGGGGGAAAAAGATCCAAAGCTTTGAAAATACTGACATCTGGTGGGTTCCAGAAATCCTAGCAGCCATGAGCTCGACACAGCCCAATTAATCCTTGCTCTTGCTGATCGCACAGTTATTATTTGACAGGTGCGCTAAAACACCCAAAGCCCAAAAACACTCGTGCGTTTATTTTAATTTTATGATAATCATGTTAATATTAGTCCTAAAGATGTAATTTGCTGCCATTATGAATATTGTACTTGTTAGTGCCACACCAGTGTTCACCTGCACCAAGTGCCAATGGCTTCTCTCTCTTTACATGACCCCTTTAGGTACTTCACTATCTTTAGGACCACTTGCTGCTGGACATATTTTGAGACATGGGCAAGCTTGCCATTTTTATCAGTTCCCCTGCAGCCGGCACTAAACTGCTCAATGCATGATAAAATGCCAACTAAAACTGCTGGCGACTTATGCCCAGGTTGATACAACTTGACTATAGTGATGTAACAACAAAAATGCATCAGTGAGAGTGAGCACCTATGAGTCGCCACCATACGTTATATGCCACCACTGATTCACAATTATGTGACGACTTTATCAAGTCAGGGTTCTTCTTACTGTGAGGCTATGCAAAAGATTAATATTTTTCTATTAGTACCCAGGAAGTAACAAAATCAGACAATCATATTTTAGCGGTTTATGTGCAAACTTGGGTGACTATGAAAGTGAACTGGCTGATCTTTATACTGACGTGTCTTTGACGTGACATGCCATGATTTTTTTTGGTAATACAGTGGTTACTGCAGCTCATTAAAAATAACATGCCCTAATGGGAAGACATAAAAATATCTTATATAAACTTTTATTGCAAAAAGGAATACGGAATTTAAAATCTTCATATTGAAAAACCCTATATGGGACAGACAATGTTCACAAAAGATGTCAATGACGGGTAGGAAGAATTAAAAACAAAATTGGTTATGGCTGTGATAGTACGAGGGATGTTCAAAAAGTTTCCGCACTTTTTTTTAACTCTATTTATTAAGAATTTCCAAAACAAATTACATTACTTATCTACATAGTCACCTTCCTTTGCGATACAATTTTCCCAGCGTCCTACCAACTTTTTAATGCCATCAGCAAAAAATTCTTCATTCCTCATGGTCGTGGCAGTAGCTGAACATCCAGAGCGCTCTGCATTCGTTACACTAGTACGGCCATTTTTGAACATTTCAATACACTCGTAGACGACTCTATGAGACAGAACTTTATCATCATACTGAGAACTGAGAACTGAGATGAATTTGTGCCCATAAAAAGCGTATGACAGAACGCTGTTCCTCTTTGGTGCAATGTATAAGTTTTGCAGCCATCTTCACCACAGGGTGACAAATCTTATACTAAACTGCAAGGGCAGCCAGCTTGCCAGACAGAACTAGTCACATGACACTCTCAGATATGACCAATTACTGCTCCTCCTGCCTTTACCGTTTCCAATGAAAATATAAAAATTCAGAAACTTTTTGAACGTCCCTCGTATAACCGACATTATTCTTCCACCAGAGTTGTGAGATCTGTGAAAATATCGTAGTAGTGGTAGTAGAAGTAGTACTGTCAGGTAAGATAAATCACGAGCCACCCAAACCCATTTCCCATTCTGTAAAATCATTTCATAATCAGCACACCCTGCTTGCTGACAATGTCCAGGGAAACCACGTACATGCATGGTTAAACCAGAACATTCTGTCTAACTTCCTATCAGCTCCTTAAGGAATTACGAGATTTCCTATCAGAAAGCACACGCAGTACAAATGCCATCCGTGATAGAAATGTGGGCTTTCAAGTAATGAGTCTGAAGTGAATCCCGCTGCGCTGGCACATTTTAAAAGTGACAATTTTACATTGACAAAGTGACTGGAAAGTTGGCATCTATTCAAAAGCAAATTATTATGGAAAACATCCTCTCTGGGGATTTCAGGTTGCGGTCTGGACATCATGGAAGGATCCTATCTCCAGTTAGAGACTGCTCTCTCTAAGTAAAAGGCAAGAATGAAGGAGACAGCTGTAAGTTAAACTAAAATCAAAAGCACTGAGTCAGGATCAGCTCCGTCAATCAGTAGCGCAAAGAGTCCCAGAGCTGTCAGAAGGCAGCATGGCGACCACTGGGTTGTGATCTGGTCTAGTTCTGAATCGAAGGTCACCTCTTGCTCTCACTTCATGTCTTGGTGTATTCAGACGATGCAGTTTGCTTTTAAGGCCCACAAAACCATTAATGCATCTCAGTGTGTGACTGACATTTCCTAGAAATTTCAGCAAACGTTAATCCCCTCAATGTCTTGAATCAATTTTCTTGTCATTTTGAAAAATATTTTCTAGTTGTCTCTCTTTGTTGCTTTGCAAAAGTTTTGCTTAAAAGCCAAGGACAAATCACAATGGGGATTAAGCAGATGTTTGCACCTCAAGTAGGCAGCAGCTTTGAGAATTCCTGTTGATTTTGAAAAAAAGCAAGAAAACAGACTTAAAGTAAGGCCAGAAAAAAAAACCAAATTGTATCCTATAAAAGTGCAGAGACTGAGTGGCACTGCTGCTGCACTGGTGCCCACCGCAGCATTGATGGGTTCAAACAGAAGCCCACCACTGTCTCTGCTGCAAATGGCCATTCTCTCATGGCTTTCTCTGGTTACTTTGAAAAGATGGTACACCACCAACATAGGCAACCTAGTGGCGGGTGGGCAGTTAGTTGCACTAGGGGGCTACGAGGCTTTATTATTAACAGGCTCTCTACATTTTTTTTTAATCACAGTGTTTTCAAAGCTTATGACATTTTATGTTTCTTATAAGCTTGATGTGTGTCATTAATGGTGGTCATTTTTTAATTGGATTTAATCCAAGTTTTTAATTGGATTTAATTTAATTTCACAACACTGGCCTAATTTATTTTTTGCACTAGAGACCCATGAATTTCAAGTTACGCTGCAGTTCTGATCCTCTATGAACAGCACTGAGGTGAAAAAAATAATAGGTTTGTAAAATGAATGAATGAATAAATTAATCCATTATTCCATACCTTACATAATGGATAAATTAATTAATCTATAGATTATTTAATGGGCAAGTGAAATAATTAATAAATCAATGACACAATTAATGGGCAAATAACTGAATGAATGAGTACATTAATCAATTAATTATTGGATAAATGAAAGAATGATTCAATTAGTTAGTGGAGAAGTAGGTTAATTAATAAATCAATCAGTTATTTAATGAACAAATGAATGCATAGATTAATGGACAAATTAATTAATCAATGAATTAGTTAATAGACAAGTGCGTTATTAGTAAATCATCAACCAAGTAGTAAGAAAATGAACTAATGTAGACAATTAGTTAATAGGCAAGTGCATTATTAATATGTCCTCAATTAATTCATACAAAAAATAATCAATGAAAGAATTACACAAAGTGCATTGTTTACTAAATCAATCCTTTTATTAATAAGCAAATGAATGAATTCATTTGTTGACAAATGAATGAATGACTTAATGAAAATATAATTTAATGAATACACTAATCAACTAATTGATATGCAAATGAATGAACCAATTGATTAATCAATGGACAAAAGAATACATTAGTTACTGGATATGTGAATTATTAAATGAATCAATCAATTAATAGGCAAATTAATTAACAAATTAATATATTTTATAGACAAATGGATGGAAGAATAAAAAATCAGCTACTGAAAAAATAAATTAATAACTTAATGAATTAATGGTCAAATGAATGAATGAGTCAATCAATCAGATAATTGCACACATGAATTATTTAAGAACTGAATCAATCTACTAACTAATTGGCAATTAAATGAATTGATTGAATAATTAATGAACAAATAATGAAGGAATGAATAAAATGTTATTGCACTTGTGAATTAGTTAATAAATGACACCGTTTATTAATTGAAAAGGAATTGATTATTAATGGAGAAACAAATGAAGGAAAAGTTCATGGACATGTAATAATAATAATAATCATCATTATAATAATTGTTTTTATTTATATTGCACCTGAATTATTTAATAAGTCATCAAACAATCAATGGTTAAATAAAGGAATGAATCATTTAGTTGTTGGACATGTAAATTATTTCATAAATCAATCAATTAATTAATAGGCAGATGGATGAATCGACTGATTTATTATTAGACAAATGGATGAAGGAATCAGTCAGTTAATGTAAAAGCAAAATAATAACTTAATCAATTCATGGGCAAATGAATGTTTGAATGAATGAATCAGTAAATCAGTCAGATGTTGCACAAGTGAATTTTTTAATAAATGAATCAAACCATTGATTAATTTAGCAAATAAACAAGTCAATTGATTAATTAATGAACAGTTTAATGAAGGAATGAATAAATTAGTTTTTAGAGTTATTTAATAAATGAATGAATCTATTCATTAATTGGCAAATTAATTGATTGATTAATTAGGGGATATATGAATTAAGGAAGCTATTAGGCATGTGAGTTATTTAAATCATGAAACAGTCAATTAATGGGTAAATGAATGAATGAATGAATGAACGAATCATTTAGTTATTAGACATGTGATTTACTTCATAAAACAATGAATTAATTCATGAGCAGATGAATGAATTGATTAATTAATGGAAAAATTAATGAATCAGTTATTAGACATGTGAATTATTTAATAATTTAATCAGTCAATTAAGTAATGGGCAACTGAATAATTTATATTGGATATTTTTGGATTATCTCATTAAATGCAGAAAATGGAGCAATAACTGTATACTTTGTAAGAATCAATCCAGTTAAGAGCAGGATTTTTTTTAACTAATGGAGGCTGAGATGAGCGTCATCATCATACCTTAGAAACAGACTGAGAAAATGGGAAGAAGCTTCAAATCAAAATTTCTCCATCACGTAATACAACTCCATGTTCATCTCATTTCCCAGTTGAATTGTCTTCACACTCTTGGACAGTCCAAGTGTCCTTCAGAACACATGCTAGCCACAAAGTGTCATTCTGAGATCATCTGTCCTCTGACTCACACCGCTTGCCCTGAATAAGAAGAGAATGGTAACACGCAGTCTCCTTGTTATTTAAGGTGTGCTGTGGATGGTGTTTGGATAAATGTTAGTAATTAAAGTGATAAATTGACTGATTCTACAGATATGAGGATCACCAGAGTACTGCCATTAAAAGGTAGAATCATTAGAAGAGCCAAAAGTACTCCTGGAGCCTTAATGAGGTCAGAAATCAGAGGCAGGTGAATCATTGAGGTCTATGAATGAAATTGATTCTGCTCATCAACGATCCCGTATTGTCTTCAGGTTTCTTAATAATTCACTTTGACATGAAAATGCTTTCTTCTTATCACTCTTGAGACTCCCCACTTTGTTTTATGTGGCAATGGGAAATCGACATCGTCAAATGGTTCATCTTCCTTATTTATACAGGAAAAGGGTATTGAAACCGAAAATAAGACCTAATGTTTGGCCTACGTGTTGACCACTCTGGAGTGATTTTTGTTCATAGTTTATCCAATTGAGGGATAATGAAACATGGTGCTGCTCCTGAATTTACAGCAGACTTTCACTGATGTCCAGGGAGTGCTCATCGCTGTCATGTGAGGTGTCTCAGCACGTCACGTCACGTAAACATAAGACGCTCAAAATATAAAAAGCACACTTTGCAAAAACAAATAAGAATTGTTCACATGTCCAAAAATAGATTATCCATGATAACAAACTGTAAATTGCCACACAAACAAAACAAATAATAATTAATTATGACATGTGTGACAGATTGGGTCCACTATCGCTCCCTTGAACCCTTGTCCTAGACGCCAGACACCAGATAAAAGTCCAAATATTGACTTTATTTAAACTGCACAGTGCACAAAGCACCCTACTCTCCACAATACTCATATACACTACAATAATCCAATAATATTACAATCCTCCACTCCCAGACGCATTGCCACCCTTCCACCCAGCTCAGCTTGCCGTCTGGGAGCTCCCATAATCCTTTTATAATCCCTGACCCAGAAATGTTCCAATCCCCAGTCCATGTGATCTCGTATCACTTCCGGGTCAGATCAAAAGTCCTTTTCTTCACCCCGGAAGCACGTCATTCCCCTTGTCCATGTGACTCGGACGTACTTGTGGCGCGTAAGGCAAATAATCGTTGTTCCTCCCTGCAGCATCTCCTAGCGGCCCCCATGGTATCCAGCAGGGCTGTGAATAAAGGCTCCAATGTCCATGATGCCCTGCTGGCCTTCGGGGCACTTCTCTGCTGCAGGGAGGGCTCCACCTGGCGGCGTGGGGGGTATTGGCCGGGATGAACGGCCGGCCATACAGTATATCACACATGTCTGAGGATTATTGTGACAGAGTGAAAGACCAAGAGATCAACAATCAAGAATAGTCAGGCATAGTCAGGAAAAGCAAAGGATCAATACCATAGTGCTAGAAATATTCAAACGCCAAAATAAAAGATGTCAGGAGCAAAAAGAAGTCATAACCAGAAGCACCGACCTACTTGAATTCAGAAATTGATCGTGCAAATGGAGACTATGTCAATAAATGTATCTGCTGTGGGTTTGTTCATATAGTGACCGTCACATTTACATATTGCTACTTTCATGACATCAGCAGAATGACGATTGCGGTCACATGATGCCTTCAAACGGCATCACGCAAACAAAGAAGACAAGACGTGAGTGAAAATTAAATCGAGTCAAAATAAAAAATAAAAAACTGGAATCCTCATGTGAAAAAATAAACACAAACTAGACAAAAAGACACGTATTACAATGTGTTAATATAACCAATGTACATTTGCTAAGAATTTTAATGTAGTTTGTTTGTTGAATTGTGTTTCATGTTTCATATATAATGGAGTGGGAGCCCCAGACAATGTGGCTGAGAGATACGCTTCATCTCTATAATTTAACTGAATATGCTGCAGCATCAGCTTCTACTTATTTATTTTTTAGGCTATCATCCTTGAATTCTCTCTGTCATAAAAGTCAACACTTTTATGAATTTATCATGAGTTTACATTTTTTTAATGGATTTCATTCCTTTTATAAAATATGGATTTTAAGTCACAGAGAGAGAGAACTATGTTTCACTTTCATTTTACACTTTCACTTTGGTTTTAGTTTTGTTGTTTTACTTTACCGTAGTGCAAGTCCTGCCGACTATGCCAAATGTTTTGTTATGAAATTAATCCCAGTTTGATGCATTTACATGCTGATAACTACCATTTTTATAGTCTGGAAATTCATGATGTCTGTATTACAAAGGCCCTAAGAAACAGCTTCTGTTTAATCTGAGTAACAGGAGAACTTCCTCACTAATGACCACATAAACTGCTTCTAAGTATTGCTTTCTGGTCTCTGTCTCTCAGTGAACCCCTACCTTTCCATACAATGCCACAGTGCAGTCCACCCTTCCACAGTGCCTACTATGCCAATTGTTGTAGTTTGGAATCATATTACGATCTGTCTTATTTTGCATTTTGGTGGTGTAGTGGGTAGTCATCTTATGTTGAGCCTGCAGTATTTCTGAGGGTCAGCTTGTGGGTTTCCTCCAGATATTCCAGTTTTGCTCCCTCATTCCAAAGACACACAGATGAAGTCTATTGGCCCAGTCTAATCAGCCCAGTTTATTTGTGTTGTTGTCTGCAAGTGTAACCGGCCTTTAAACTCAATGCTGCTAAGGTAGGCACCAGGATTAGAAAGAACAAAATGAATGAATAATTACATAAAGATCTTTTGCTTTATTTGTTGTGAAAATATGCATGACAAAAAGAAGTGTTATAATGTGACAATCAAACACATGTTTCAGTGAAAGAAATTTAACAGTCTGTCCAATTAGAAATACAATCAATCCTACAGACACACTGTTATTGAATGAAGGAAGATCTACAGTATGTGGTCAAGGTAATGTGCTTTCCTGCCACAGTCCAATGAAGTGCCAAATGGGCTTTTCAAAAGCTCTAAGCAGACCAGAATGTGCCCTGAGACTGGCATCTCATCCAGGGCATGACACTGCCTTGTGCAGCAGCTACGGATGTGCTGTGGAGAACTTTTTAAAGGCTCTTGGTAGTTAATATCCATTGATCAGCTGAATGAAACTGACAACTGGAAACATTAGTCAGCAAGCAGTTAAAAGAGCCACATGGGAGAAAGAGATTCCTGCTGTTAATATCACATGTGCTGAGAGATCAAACCAAAGAGATAAATCTCAACACTGATGACAAAACAGGCAGTGTGGAAAATTCAGAAGGGACATGCTTGCTTATCTTACAGAGCCACTTAAACGTGTCATGAAATGTCTGTCAGACACCTAAAATATAAAAGACGCCTGTGATGTTCATCAGGCAACAGTAGTGAAGAATTGTTCTGCAAAAACCTTAATTTAGACATGCATTCTGAAGCAGCAATTAATAGTATTAACCATACTCATAATAATAAAGTATCACTCTAGTCTTGAAATAAATAATATCTTTTATGCAATGCATTTCATATCTGTCATCATAGTATCTATCTATCTATCTATCTATCTATCTATCTATCTATCTATCTATCTATCTATCTATCTATCTATCATGCAGTGCATTCATATCTATCATCATAGCATCTATCTATCTATCTATCTATCTATCTATCTATCTATCTATCTATCTATCTATCTATCTATCTATCTATCTATCTATCTATCATTCCTTAGCTCCTTTGAGACCTCTTAAGGAGGTACAAGATCCACTGGATGACATTGGAGAGGCTATGCAAACAACAACTGTTGCCTCAGCTTCTTCACCTGTCACAGCGTTATATGAACGTATCAAAGGGAAAAAACAGACAGGACAGCTTAGCAGAAAGGCAAATGGTAGTCTCTGAAGTCATCTGAAAGAAGGTTCTATAGTTTGATGAGACCATAATTAATCACGTTACATTTCACATTATCAAAAACATAACATCCCAATCATGAAGCATAATGGTGACAACATCAGGGTCCAGGGGATGCTCCTCTGCAGCAGGCCCAGGAAGGCTGGTGAAGGAAGAAGATAAAATGGATGCAGCAAATTACCATGAAATCCTGGTGGAAAACATGTTGCAGTTGGCAAGAGACCTGCTACTTTGACTTGTTTGCCTGCAAGGCAGCAACACCAAGCAGAAAGACAAAGCTGTGCAGGAATTGCTCGAAAACAATAATGTGAATACCTTGAAGTGGCCCAGTCAGACTGCAGATGTCAGTCCAGTTGAGAATGTGGGGCTGGACTTGATAAAGGCTGCTCACTCACGATCTCTGTGACACTTAACAGAGCCTGAGTGGTTTTGCTTTGAAGAATGGGGAGCAGTGGCAGTGTCGAGATGTGCAAAGCTGATAGAGACCGGAGCATGCAGATTTAAAGCTGTCATGGCAGGTAAACGTGCATCTACTGAATACTAACTTGAAGGGCGTGAATACAATGATCAGTTGTTATCTGTATTGTAATCAATTTAGACCACTTTGCAGAGATCTGTTTTCACTTAGACATTTTCTTTTGATCAGCACCAAAAAGCCAAATTTTGTCCACTTTGATCTAATATTCTATATACTGTATGTCCAAGGAGGGGGTGAGCCCATTTCTAGGCACTGTAACAGGCGATTCTGCTGCACCCTGTCACAAGCTCTGCTGCACAAACAGGGGTCAGTGTGTAAGTCATCTGTATTTGCTGACTTTACAGAGGCAAGCATTCCACTGGTTATTGATGTAAATCTGACATGTCTGTGGGTGTTTGGCAGTGCTGCTTCACTAAACGCAGTTTTGCACACATCAGCCTATTAAACACTTGGTGCTTTTGAAATAAGCAGCTGTTAGACATCTGATTCAACTCCTTGGAGTTTGATTGTAAATTGCTTGTCATCACTTCATCTTCTGGCATATCCTTTGAAGGTCTGACTTTATGTTTCTCGACGATCCACTAACTGGACCCTCGAACGCTGGCTTGTGAGATTGCTGATGCAGTGCACTGTGAGTGAGAATACAAAAGCCATTAAAAGGTAGAAGAAAGCTCTGACTCGGATTGTGAGTAACAGTAAGTCTAGACTTTAGCTTGTGTTTGAGCTTATAAAAAATTGAAATGATGTACTTGTGATATTTTGTAATTACATTTTTATTAGAAACATAATGAAATAACAAACACAACACAACACACTGCCCTGCGATTAAAGTAAATGGAAATCAATGGAGTGGCCGGACTAGACATCCAGTCCCCCACCTTGCCGAAAGTGCTTAAATATTCAGCTGTTTATGAAGAAATAAATGTTTAGAAAGATTTAAATTACAGAGCAACGCAGAGATTATGTGACTTAATTAAAGTCAAATGGTTTAAAGTTCCATACTGTTGCAGCAACACTAATGAGCAAATTCTTCGGACCACTATACAGGGTAAGATCTCCTTTTGCTCTCAAAACAGCCTCAGTTCCTCATGGCACATTCACAAGATGTTGGAAATATTCCTTTGAGATTCTGGTCCATGTTGACATGATTGCATCACACATATTCGGCTGATTTGTCAGCTACGCTTTCCTGTTCCACCACATCTGCTGGATTCTTATCTGGCCACTGGCAAACGCTGAACTCAATGTCATGTTCCTGAAGCCAGCGTGAGATGACTTTTGACATTTGTGACATGGTGCATTATCATGCTGGAAGCAGCTGTTAGAAGATGAGCCAGTTGTGGCAGATGGTTATCGACAATACTCAAATAGGCCTTGGCATTCAAGTGATGACTGACTGGTGTTAACAGTATGCCAATTAAACATTCCCCACGCCATTACACCACCAACCGCATGAAATGATGACAAAAGGCAGGTTGGGTGCATGGATTTATGCTGTTGGCGTCCGACTTTGACTCTACTATCTGCTTGAAATCGAGATTCCTCACACCAGTCCTTAGCTGTCCAGTTTGGCTAAACCTGTGCCCACTGTGCCCTTGGTTTTTCTGTTCTTGGCTTACAGGAGTGGAACCTGACGTGGTCTTCTGTGTTGTAGCCCATCTACCTCAAGGTTCTACATGTTGCCCATTCTGAGATGCTTTTCTGCTCGCCACAGTTTTAGAGGGGGTTTATCCATAGTCTTTCTGTCAGCTAGAACCAGTCTGGACTCTCTCGTCAACAAGGCCACAGAACTGCTGCTCACTGGATTGTTTTTTGCTTTATTTGCACCATTCTGAGCTAACTCTGAAAATCCCAGGAGATCATCAGGTACAGAAATACTCAAATCGGCCCGTCAGGCATCAACAATCCTAACACAGTCGAAAACCCAGACACCAGATTTTTTCTCCATTCTGGTGTTTGACGTGAATGTTAACTGAAGCTCTTGATCTGCATCTGCATGATTTTATGCAACATTCTGCTGCCACATGATTGGCTGATTAGATAAGCGCATGGATAAGCAAGTGTACAAGTGTTTTGCTCTGTAAGTGGATACGACATATCCCAGCTTTAAAATACGGCTTGATAGCAATTGCAAGTGATGTGGACATTCAGTTCGATCCTTTTGACAATCTAAACATTGGTTAGACAGTTATTCAGGAAGATCTGAATGGGAAACTGGCTAGCAAACGATTTTCGAAAGTACAAAGAGACAAAGAGAGTTTCAAAAGGACTACATTATAAAAACAGGGAGAAGAGACACTTCCATCCAGAAGTTAAAGTCCTTTATGCTGCTAAGGTACCTAATGAGAAGAGTCTACGTTGTATGATTTTGATGTAGTAACGAGACTTGAACCGGCAACCTTTCAGATACCAGCAGAGATCCTTAGCCACACAGCCACCACTCTGCCTTGCAGGTAGATCCAAGAGGTACAAGTGGAATTTTCAGAAGACAGAGAAATACTGGTGATGTTGAATTAAAAAAAAAAAAAAGTAAATAAATAAAAAACTCAAGACCAGACAGGGCGTAGACACGAAAAGCCCGAGGGGATCCTGATGGGAAGAATTTTCACTCTGTTGCTAATAACAAGCACAGGTAATTCAATGTGGACTGACGTCAACAGAGTCACCTCATATACGATTCACATTTGTGCGATAATTGTCTACGGAGGATAACACTGCCCCCAAAATCCACCCTCCATCTCTTGAAGCGACTGCTGTGTAATTTAATATTACAAGCCGTGATTAATTTGTTCCACGGACCTGCGCAACCACTGCGTCTATGAGGCTGGCTGTGAAATAAAGCTGACACTATCCATGGTGCTGATGAGAAGCGGCTCACATAAAGAATGAGAAAGGGAGGGAAGGGTGGGAGGAATAATCCTCTTGAGGAAAGCTAGAGCATTAACGGAAACTCTAAATGGGCGTATGAAATTCTGAAATGTGTTTTAAGTTCTTACTTAAAATGCAGGAGTCGTTTTTAATTGTATTTTTATGGAATGCCGAAATGAGGCATTCTGTTTTTTAGTTCTCATGATGTCTAGCTTGGACGTAATGGGCTATTCCTCCAGTTCACTTTTCTGTGCATTAACATCCATTTTTTGAACCACTAAGGTCTACTGCTGAGCCACAGCCTACCACTAGACACAAGGAAGGAGTGTTAAGGTATGGCCAGGGTTTGGTCTCTGGTTCAGTTCTTGATCTTTAAGTATTATTTGTCATGATTTGCTTTCATATTTAATTTTTCATGGCTGTATTTTTACTCTTTTTTAACTTTTCTTTTTCCCATTAGCAATCTGAACGCCACCAAATTAATTTCTGCACTCTAATTTCATGTTTCAGCAATATTTACAGATGTTAATTTTGAATCACATCTTTTCGTAATTTGGTTGCAATTTTCTAGAACTGCTCCTGTGGAATCAAGGTGACAGCAGTAAAATGTAAAATTCGAATCTGGAGATAGAGGCAAAGTCAAAATGTGCCACGGTTGAAAACAGGGGAAAACAGAATGTGAAACCAAAATCAAGGGAAATAAATGAAGAGAGAAAGGGTAAGTAACCTCTGCCAAAATGAAAGACAAAATAATAGTCAAAAAATGAAAGAGTATTTTGAATTATCCACAAACTTTGACTAACATGAAGTGTGAAACGCTGACTTTAATACCTTTGACCTGATGATCATTATTTCAGAAAGTGGAAAGCAGAATATAATTTAGAATCGGGCCAGAACGTAAAACACAGAAGCAGAGATTTGTATCTTGGAATTCAAACATGCAGTCGTTGTTACAGCAACAGTTAAAAAGGAAATTAGGAAGGCTAAAAAGCAGTTGGAGAGAACTATTGTTGAAAAGTCGAACGATGGCCCAAAGAGATTCTTTTAATATTTTAGAAGTAAAGGAACATCCAAGAAGGAAGTAGACATTATTTTGAATGGCAAAGGTTAGCTTGAATATATAGACAGTGAAACAGCATTATTGTTGCTATTGTTTACATCCCTCTTCAGGCAGACGTGGAGATAGCGGGTGACATCATCCACGCCGCTGTTGCTAAACTACAAACAGAGCACCCTGAGGTGCTTGTGCTAATCGCTGGAGACTTTAACTATGTGACGCTGGACAAAACATTACCTGCCTTCTCCCAGTATGTGGATTGTAACACCCGGGGAAATAGGACTATCGACCTACTGTATGCAAATGTTAAAGACGGATACAGCGCCACCCCGCTGCCTGCGCTTGGGAAAGCAGATCATAACCTGGTGCTGCTTCAGCCTAATTACAAAGCAAGAGTGAGGGAACTACCTACAACCGCATGCTCATTCAGGAAGTGGTCCCCTGAGGCAGAGCAGGCTCTGAGAAACTGCTTTGGAACTACAAACTGGGGTATCCTGCACGGATCATATAGGGAGAATATTGAGGAGGTTGTTGACTGCACTACTGACTACATCAACATCTGTATGAACATTGTCTAGTAAGAACAGTATGCTGCTATGCTAACAACAATTTCTTTAACAGGTTTGACCATCCTAACCCACTCTCACCTCGGAGTACTGCACCCTCCACCCATCCTTCTGCTGATACCAGCATAGGAGAGACATCCCTACCCACAATTACAGCAGCCCAGGTAAGCAGAGAGCTGAGGAGACTTCGTGCCAGCAAAACAGTGGGTCCAGATGGAGTATCGCCACGACTGCTGAAGGCCTGTGCGTTAGAGAGCTGGGGAGTCCTCTACAGAACATCTTCAACCTGAGCCTGGAACAGGTACTGGAGACTTTGGAAAACATCTTGTATCACCCCAGTCCCAAAGGTATCATGTCCTGGAGAGCTGAATGACTTCAGGCTTGTTGCCCTGACATCACATGTGATGAAGACCATGGAGCGGCTGCTGCTTCACCACCTGAGGCCACAGGTCCACCACGCCCTCGACTCTCTGCAGTTCGCATACCAGGAGAAGGTGGGAGTGGAGGATGCCATCATTTATATGCTACACCGATCCCTCTCCCACTTGGACAGAGACAGTGGTGCAGTAAGAATTATGTTTCTGGACTTCTCTAGCACCTTCAACACCATCCAACCTCTGCTCCTCAGGGACAAGCTGACAGAGATTGCCGTAGATTCATACCTGGTGGCATGGATCGTGGACTATCTTAAAGGCAGACCTCAGTATGTGTGTCTCGGGAACTGCAGGTCTGACATTGTGGTCAGCAGCACAGGAGTGCCAAAGGGGACTGTACTTTCTCCGGTCCTGTTCAGCCTATATACCTCAGACTTCCAATACAACTTGGAGTCCTGCCAAGTGCAAAAGTTTGCTGATGACACTGCTATCGTGGGCTGCATCAGGAGTGGGCAACAGGAGGAGGAGTATAGGAACCTAATCAAGGACTTTGTTAAATAGTGTGACTCAAACCATCTACAACTGAACACCAGCAAATCCAAGGAGCTGGTGGT
>JANRMT010062840.1:32933861-32943902 GCA_026402145.1 Polypterus bichir lapradei
ATCTATCTATCTATCTATCTATCTATCTATCTATCTATCTATCTATCATATAGTGCCTTTCATATCTATCTATCTATCTATCTATTATGCAGTGCCTTTCACCTATCTATCTATCTATTATAGAGTGTCTTTATCTATCTATCTATCTATCATATAGTGCATTTCATATCTATCTATCTATCTGTGAGACTCGCCCGGACACCACCAGTCGGAAACCACATCTTTATAAAGTTCACACGTTTATTTTCCATAAATAAACAAAATTCCTAAAACACCACACAATGCACACAGCAATAATCACCACAATTAGACTTTAAATCTCTGTCCTTGGCCGCCAATCTCCTCCTGGGAGCTTCGTCTTGCTCCGTCTCCCAACTCTAGCTCTCAGACCGTTAGGAGGAGGCGCCTTTCATTTCCCACCCGGATGTGCTCCAGGTGTGCGATGACGAACTTCCAGTAGCACTTCCTGGCGGAAGTGCTGCCCTTTGCACCGGAAGCACTCCAGGCGTCTCTGGCAGGTTCCTCCGCCATCTTGCCGAGTGTGGCGGAAGTAACTGTTTCCAAGCCCTTCGAGGCTTAAGTCGCCCCCTGGTGGTGGCCATGGGTCACAACAGGCCAGAGCCTCTTTGTCCCTTTCCCGTGGTCCTCTTTTTTTTACAGGGCGGTTGCCCCCTCGTGACCCGGAAGCTTTTTATATGCCACCTTCCGGTCCTTTTAGGCGCCCTGGCCGGGTAAGAACCCCAGCCGTCTGTGACACTATCTATCTATCTATCTATGTGTTTTATAGGGCCTTTTACATCTATATCTATCTATCTATCTATTATAGAGTGCCTTTATCTATCTATCTATCTATGTGTTTTATAGGGCCTTTCATATCTATCTATCTATCTATCTGTCTATCTGCCTTCGATGCCGGGGAAGCAGCTGTACAGGATGTGCGTGAAGGTGAACAACCTGGAACAGCAGAGGACACAAAGACAAGACACACCTTGGAGAGACAAGCTTGGAGCACCACAAGGACTGAACCCTGCCTGGAGGTCGTTGTACAGGCCGCCATTGGCCAGTAGGGTGGGAGACCTGCAGTGGAGGTTGGTGCATGGGATACTAGCGGTGAACTCCTTCTTATCGATTATATGTCCGGGGGTCTCAGATTGCTGTCCTTTTTGTGGTCTGAAAGAAACTATTTTTCATGCTTTTATGTACTGTGAGAGACTCCAGACTTCTTTTAGTAAAATTTAAAGAATAGTAGAAGGGCTGGGGGTCTCGTATAATGGAACAGTGTTTGAGTTTGGGGTGAGATTACTAAACACACAAGAGAAAATATGAACTTAATTAATTTTATTATCAGGCAAGCAAAACTGTCAATATGGAAGACCTGTAAAAACAAGATTACTGGGAGGGGGATTGAAGATATTGTTGTCTTTTTTGGAAAATTGTGTTAAAGTAGGATATTAGTGGATTTTAATTTTTAAAAGTACACAAATAATTTAGCACAATTTAAAGAATTGTGGTGCGTGAATAATGTACTTTGTAATTGTGATGATAATAATTTTCAATTTGTGCTCTGACTTTGGTGTTTTACTTATTTTGAGTTGATATTTAAGAATAAGTGGGATTGGAGGATGGAAATAATGAGAGGGATTAGATAAATATATATATATATTTTATTCCAAGAACAATATGAATATGTAATGGTTTGAAACTGAATATTCATCATTAGGAATGTGTGTACATGTTTTCTGTAAGACTTAGGATTGAGTTTGGTTTACTTTTTTGATTTTTTTCTGTGTTTATTCAATAAAGTTTGGTTTTAAAAATGAAAATATCTATCTATCTATCTATCTATCTATCTATTATATAGTGCCTTTATCTATCTATCTTTTTATTATATAGTGCCTTTAATATTTATCTGTCTATTGATCATATAGTGCATTTCATATCTAAGGTAGATATAAAAACTGTACACACCCCTGTTAAAATGAAACTTGATTGACTTCATTACTTTATGTTTTAAAGCACTTTGAGCTACATTGTTTGTATGAAAATGCGCAATATAAATAAATGTTGTTGTTGTTGTTATTAGGACAGACATTGGGCTGCAGGGAGAGCTACTGAAAATAATTGGTAAATTAAAATATCTAATATCAGTGGTAACCCAAGATGGAAAACAAGATGTAGAGATAACCCATAGAGTGCAGTGTGGATGAAACAATTAGAAGAAGCTATCAGAAGTGTTGTGTGATCAAAGAGTTAAGGCAAATGTTAAAGGCAAGTTTTTCAAGACAGCTTTAAGTCCACTAGTCATGTATGGATTTGAGACGCGGGCAGTAAAGGGAGTGCAGGAGAAGAAGTTAGATGTGGGAGAAATGAGAATGTTGAGGTGGATGTGTGGAGTTCACAAAAAGTGCAGAATAAGAAATGAGAGAATCAGAGGTGCAACAAAAGTGGGAGAGATAGCTAAGAAAGTACAGGAAAGCAGAGTGAAGTGGTATGGACATGTGATGAGCAGAGACAACGAATATGTAAGCAAAAGAGTGATGGGAATGAAAGTGAAATTCGAGAGAGGCTAAAGCAGAGGTGGATGGATAAGTAAAAGGAGATCTGAAGGGAAAGGGCTTGACTGAGGAGGAGGAGGTGCAGGAGCAAGCTGTTTGGAGAAGGTGCTTCAAGCACATTGACTCCACAAGGGAAGGCACTGTATAAATAAAATGTACTATTATTATTATTATTAAAAGTGGTAAAAGATGATGATGAAGAAGAAGCCTCCCAGGACTCTCAAGACGCACATCCAGTCTGGTGGACAAAGAGTGAACTGGCATATCCCTCATCCCAATATCCTGGGAGCAGTGAAGCCATTTTACTTGCATGCAGCCCACTGAGTGAATGGCAGTTAATTCATTTATTTCAACGTATAAGCACTTCTTAATTAATGAAGTATGCAAATATAATGCTAAGACGGCTTATACTCTCAATTTATTAATTACGAATTTTAATGCATTTCAATCAATTAATTTTCCTTAAAGCAGTCATTTAAATACACTACCATTTTAATAATTAATTTCAATTGACTTATTTCAATATCTGTTCATTCAAATTCATGTCAGTTAGAATATTCTGTTCAGTTAATGCATTTCTATTTGAATAAACTCACCTTCTCCAAGTGCTAATTTATATTCAGTGTCGCTGGGATTATTTGTTTCTCGCAAGGCCGCTAATATTCTGGTGTCCAGCTACTGTATGGCCATTCTCCGGAGGCTTTCTTTTACTGACCACTGTTAAAATCCACTGAAAGGTCAGCAGTGTGTGAATTGAAACCCAGATGAGGCCAAAAGCACTTCAGGGAACGGAGCGCCCACTGTGTCCGGAGTCCAAATAGGGGGTCTGAAGATGGGCTGACCAAGCACCTTTCAAGTCAAGTCAAGTTGGAGAGCATGCACTGGTACAGTGCATTGCCACACCCACTAGACGTCGAAACAGATCCCGGTTGGCAACCCCCCAGACAGACACGCGGCCCTGTCCTACCCTCCAGAAATGACCCTCTATCTGCCGCAGCCAGGAAGCACCTTTCACAGCACTAATAAGACAAGATTGTTAATTACACTGTATATTGCAAAGACCACTCTTCAACCCGTTGAAGTCCTACTACCAGGAAGCACAAAGGCCGTGGTCACACTGGAGCTAACAATGACATGTAAGAGTTTGGAGGAGGTCTTTGAGTAGAAGAAGAGCAAGTATGAAGGAGTAGTCAGCAACAAGGCTGTAGGGCGAGGTAAGGTGCAGAGGCTTTGTAGGGCAGTCTCTCTTTCTACAGGACATGCTCCGCATCTGAGGAGAAAGAAAGAAAGAATAGCACAGCCCATTCAAGAATATGGGGGAGATTCACAAGGAGTGGACTGCAGCTGGAGTCAGTGCGTCAAGAGTCACCACACACAGACGTATCCAAGACATGGGCTACAACCGTCACATTCCTTGTGTCAAGCCATTTCTAAACCAGAGACAATGTCAGAAGCGTCTTACCTGGGCTAAGGAGAAAACGGACTGGACTGTGGCTCAGTGGTCCAAAGTCCTCTTTTCAGATGAAAGTCAATTTTGCATTTCATTTGGAAATCAAGGTCCCACAGTCCGGAGGAAGAATGGAGAGGCACAGAACGCAAGTTGCTTGAGTTCCAGTGTGAAGTTTCCAAAGCCAGTGATGATTTGGGGAGCCATGTCATCTGTTGGTGTTGGTCCACTGTGTTTATCAAGTCCAAAGTCAATGCAGCCGTCTACCAGGATATTTTAGAGATTCCCTCTACTGACAAGCTTTATGAAGATGCTGCTTTCATTTTACAGCAGGACATAGCATCTACCCACACTGCCAAAAGTACCAATACCTAGTTTAATGACCATGGTATCACTGTGCTTGATTGGCCAGCAAACTCACCCGACTTTAACCCCATAGAGAATCTATCAAGAGGAAGATGAGAGACACCAGACCCAACAATGCAGATGAGCTGAAGGCCGCTATCAAATCATCCTGGGCTTCCATAACACCTCAGCAGTGCCACAGGCTGATCGCCTCCATGTCACGCCGCATAGTAATTCATGCCCAAGTATTGAGTGCGTACATGGACATACTTTTCAGTAGGCCAACATTTCTGTATTAAAAATATTTTTTTATTGGTCTTATGTAATATTCTAATTTTCTGAGATACTGAATTTTGAGTTTTCATTACCTGTAGGCCATAATCAGCAAAATGAAAAGAATCACTTGAAATATATCACTCTTTGTGTAATGAGTTTCACTTTTTGAATTGCATTACTGAACTAAATTAACTTTTCGATGATATTCTAATTTATTGAGATGCACCTGTATATAGGTGTTGACCCATTGACTACTCTTTAGGCAAGCAGCAAGGACTTGAACTTAATATGTGCCGCTACAGAAGATCTGAAAAGAGGAGCGACACATGCCCTTTGAACCATCTGGAGTAGCTTGGTGACACATGCCGGCATTCCTGCCAGTGGAGTGTTGCAGTAGACCAAACGTGACAAGACCAAAGCCTGGGCCACAGCAGTTGTGTTGCAAACTCTGTCAGATATGGTCTGGCCTTGCTGTGAATCTTCGGACCTAAGACCCGTAGCGAGGACAGCTGGTTATTAATCATAACCGCCCACCCCACCAAGCTGACCAGTGATGGAGTGCTCAACAGGCAAAGACCAGTGTTAGATGACTTTGTATCGTTTGCTTTCTCCATCCCTTTAGATGCTCACATGAAGCAAACTGTATTTTCTCTGCCATTTGGAAGGCCTAGCTGGCAAGGAACGAGTGCACCTTTTATTAATGAAGGATCCACTCCTCAGCCTCACAGGTGGAAGGTGGTCCTTCAGTTGTGATGTTAGGGTGGCGGTAACCCTTTCAGGGGTACCACCACAAAGTACAAGGGAACACAGGAGAACAACAAAAAACATAGAAACTAAATGATAAATAAACAGAGTGGTATAACAAAATATATACAATTAATGAAAACACATAAAAATAATATTTAAGAAATAATAAAAAAAGGACAAAAGAAATGAAGATAAACATAAGCTGGTGAGTACACCCGGGCTGAAACATAACTAAAAGGAGCCAAAACGACAGTGCCCCATTGGTCCAAAGGCCAGAATAAGAAGGCCCAAGACTGGCATAAATATGGGGCGCTCGTCAGGAGTGTGAGTTGTCTCTTTCTTTTGATTTCCATCCAGAGACCATGCCGGATCAAAGACCTATTAGCTCAGAAGTACAACCTGATATCTGGGCACATTCTTCAAAGAAGTTCTGCTGTTCACCCAGGTTGTACTGTTATGAGCTGTCACATCCACTTGCTTTGCTTCTGCTTTTGGTACATTAAGAATCTTACTTTAGAGCACGGGTGTCAAACTCCAGGCCTGGAGGGCCGCAGTGGCTGCAGGTTTTCTTTCTCATCCTTTTCCTAACCAGTGTCCGGTTTTCACTGCAAATTAACTTCTTTTCCCTCTATTTTAATAGCCCTGTTTTTAAGGATTAAGTCTTTTCAGTTGATTCTTTTCTTCATTAAATGACAGCCAAATAGAAATGAGACGTGAAACGAGCCAAGAGATGACCAGCTAAATTGGGGCTTCAAACTCTAACCAGTTCCTTAATGAGAAGCTAATTCTTGCTGTTAATTAAACCCGTTATTCAATTCCATGGCTTGTTGCTGCTCTCTTTCTGCCACAGCAGGCATTTCCAAAACTGTTGATATTCTGTTTTTTTCTAAGAACTCCTAAAATGTTTTGGTAACCTGAGGGATCAACCTTACTGAGACCTTCATCTTTATTTTCAGATTTTGTTTGATGGGTACAGGTGAGCTGGTCATGTCCTGCTTGTTTTATGTCTCATTACTGTCCGGCTGCTAATTAAGGAAAAACAACTAAGGGGCCTGAGTCAAGCTAATTAAAGCTAAGGCTAAAGAAGTTAATTAGCATCAAAAACTGGTCACTAATTAAGAAGACGGTTAGAATGAAAACCTGCAACCACTGCGGCCCTCCAGGACTGGAGTTTGACACCCCTGCTTTAGAGGATGTTATTCTAAATTGAGTGAGCAAACTTTTGAACCTGCTTCTCTGCTTCACCTTGAACTCCTTCTAAACTGGCCTGCTGTGTAGACATAACCTTTCTGCCTCATTTCACTTGCTATAACTTCAATATTCATGTTCTACTTCTCAAAATAAAGGTCAGCCATTTTTCTTTCAGGATGTTTACTCTGGAGAATGTACACACTCACATGTTGCAGCAGAGTAAGTTGGAAAATTCAGTAATATTTTTACCAAATAAATGCACTTTGAATGTTATTTCTGTTTACATAGGTGTCTCGCTCCATCTTCTATTTCAGAATGTCTTTCACCTTACACTCCAAATCGTAACCTTAGATCTTCAAATGAGTGTCTGCTTAGAATTCCAAGAGCTAAACTTAAAAGAAGTGGTGAAGCGGCCTTCTGCTGTTTTGCACCTAAAATCTGGATTAGCTTGCAATAGGAATTCGCCAGGCTAATACAGTGGAGCACTTTAAAACACTGCTGAAAACACATTACTTTAACATGGCCTTCTCATAGCTTCATCTTAGTTAAATCCTGATGCTCTGTATATTCAATTAATTATCATTATTACTCATGGTGGCTCCAAAATCCGTACTAACCCCTACTTTCTCTTCTGTTCTTTTTTCGGTTTTCTTCCACCTAATCAAAGCACCATGATGTCCCTACATCAGCGTTTCTCATCCTTTAAGTATTTGCGACCCGAGTTTTCATAACAGTTTTAATCGCGTCCCCCCCAACATTTTTTTGAAATGTAGATGCATATTTTATTATACCTACCTAACTTTTGTCGACATTTATCTAACTCTATATTTATTGTTCTAGTATCAGAATGTAGTTTAAGTTAATTTGTTTTGGTTTCAACAGATGTTTTTTTCATATTTTTGACTCTTGTTTTCTGTTTTTCACATCTTCATGCCCCCCTTTTTGTTACTTCCTGCCCCCTAGGGGGGCCCACCCCACAGGTTGTGAACCACTGCCCTTGATGGATTAAAGGCCAGAAGTCCACATGACCATCATCATCAAATTCTTACATGAGAACCCTGAATATCATGAGGACTGATTGAGGACATTTATATTAGGTAGAATGCCTAGAGGGGCCTGGGTGGTCTCGTGGCCTCAGAACCCCTGCAGATTTTATTTTTTTCTCTTGCCGTCTGGCCATCGGACCTCACTTTTATTCTATGTTAATTAGTGTTCCCTAATTTTAATTTTTACTTTGTCTTTTTTTTCTCTTTCTTCATCATGTAAAGCACTTTGAGCTACATTGTTGGTATGAAAGCGTGCTACATAAATAAATGTCGTTGTTGTTGTTGTTGTTGAATAAACTTCTAAATACTATAAAGGTGTCAGTGAATGTACCAGGACCACTCATAAGATATATTTCTAGTTTTACTATTTTGAAAAGAACAAATAATAGGACTCTATTCCTCTGCTTTTAAAATCTTATATATAAACGTGTGTGTGTCTGTCTGGCCCAGAAGTGAGAGGTGGAGTCAGGAGTAAGGGCTCCACCTCCGAGGAAACAGAAAATCCACTTAGCCGCTAATAACACAAGCAGGGCCAGCATGTCAGCAAAAAGAAACCGCTGAAGAAAGAGTCACTCGCTTAGCCGCTAACATCGGCAAAACGGTATCCCTTATATTTTTCCTCCCGCCGCTAATGCACAAGCGAGGCGAGCACGTCGGCAACATTTAACCTCCAAGGAGGGAGATGCCATTTTAATTTTTTTTTTTCTGACAATTTCAATAGTTTCTACAACTCTGTGCTTTTTACAGCACTGGGCTTACACAGCTAGTCAAGTCAAGTCAAGTTGGGGAGTATGCACAGGTACAGCGCTTTGCCGTACCCACCACATGACGAAACAGCTCAAGATCCCGATTGGCAACCCCCCAGGCAGACACGCGGTCCAGTCCCACCCTCCGGAAATGACCTGCTACACCACTAGTTTTCAAATAAATATCCATAACATACTTATCCATTATTGAAGTCTTACTTTGTCAGAATATATACAGCTGGTAAAGAAATGACCCCATGTGTCCAAATTACAACACCAATAGTTACAAGATTCAAACACATCTTTACAAAAATACTGATTCTGAAATTTAAAAGTGGAACATGGTGTCATTTGAAATACCCTCTCATTTAGCAGATAATAGTTTGTCCATCAAATTGTACGCATTTGAATTCTGTATATTCAAGAAAGCCATGGATGCAGATGTTGCAGTGCTACAGCAATTCAGCCATTTTTGAGGGAAGAAAGAAAAATGCTTCAATGTGTTATTGAGAAATGCAATACAGTATTTTAAGAGCAAAACATTGTACTTTGATTATAGCAATAAGGAAATTAATGATTTTACGCAGTTTTTTTGGGGCTTAGTTTAAAGGATTAACCAAAGACTCGGTCAGCTCTAGTTAATCCTGAGGGTGACCAGAAGTTGTACTGAAGACAGCAACCACATCTTATTGACAGGCTGGTTAGTGTGACTTAATACAGTAAGTAAAAGCACAAGCACAGGTGGAGTCCTAAAGAAAGGATAGGGTCACCACAATAAAACACTGTCCATGTTTTCTGGGCCCACTTTATTCTCCTTAAGGTCATAAACCTTACAAATTATCCCACCTGGGGTTAGTACCTGGCATGTACCCGATGCCACTTAGATAGGCTGATTGTGCAGTCACAAAAAACCCATCCCAGCATGAACCAGTCCAAGATGGAATTCCCATCTGCCATGACGCACACTGACTCAGGTGGGGCTTATTAGGGTTTGGGATGTGAAAGGAAACCAGATAAACAAATGAGAACTCATCTGAGAATGGAATGGAGATCAGACTGGGATTTGAAGACAGCGTCACACGCGTGCGAGTAGGAGGCAGCTGAAGGGCTTAGAGACTACTACTAATACATCTGCCCAGGGGTTGGCAGGGGTGCACTAACTCTCTTTCTAAGAGACCTTTCCCAAGAAATCCAGCCAGGATCCAGTGCCTCAGCTCAGGAAACATCACTTCCAGTCCCGGCCCCGAGGACGACATCACTACCTCCGGACTTCCTATAAAGCCTCACTCCCTTCCTCTGGAATTCAGGTCTGTTTTGGACTCTGACTTGTAACCATTACTTGCTTTGAAAAGCCTTACTTTGTTTTGCAGCCAGGAACATATTATACAGGTGGTTGTCCCAAACCTTTGTGATGTCTGGTGTCTCTTCTTGTCACAACAGGTACTTGAAGCTGTGAGGCAGCGGCCCTAATTACTGTGCCACCTTGCTGTTCCATTGTAAAATTTCCCCACTCATCCATTTTTCAAACCCATTTATCTTGAGCAGGGTTGCAGACCATTATAAAATAATAAATATATTTATTACTATGCTGTCTTTCACCAACATGACAGGAACATGAACTGAGAGAGACAGGAAGAGCACAGATAGATAGATAGATAGATAGATAGATAGATAGATAGATAGATAGA
>JANRMT010062840.1:32944265-32963684 GCA_026402145.1 Polypterus bichir lapradei
ATAGATAGATAGATAGATAGATAGATAGATAGATAGATAGATAGATAGATAGATAGATAGATAGGAAGGCAGTATATGATAGTTATTATAGAAGATATTATATAACATATAGAGCGGTAGATGCATATGAAAGGCACTATATAATAGATAGATTTTAAAGGTACCGTATCATAGGTAGATAGAAAGTCATGTTGAATGTAGCACTGCAGGACTTGGACCCTAGGCCTGGTGGTCTTCAGTGACTGCTTTATCATTTATGTTGATCGTGTTAGCAGGCTCCCAGTTTCAGATGTATTTGTCATTTATATTTGCTGCTTTCGCTAACCGCTGGCTTCTCTGCAACACATCAGCCTCCAAGGTTTGAATGTGGATAAATTAGGCAATCAGCTATGGAGTTTAAGGAGCAGACTAATTTAAAATAATTATTGGATCAAAGACAATTGGAATTGCAATTAATGGGAATGAATACTTCAATTACCACAGTATGTGCATTAATTCACCAATTTAAAGTATTTGATTAACAGAGAATAATTGAAACTGAAATGATCTGGGATAATTCATACAGCTTTGATAATTACTAAAGCGGGGAGTTTAGGTTGTTTTGCTCCAGAATTATGCCAGGCAATGTGGGTGTAGGCCTGCAAATTGCACTTTAAAAGGCACTCCAGATTCCCCAGATGCCCACACCCCCACGTCCCCTAACTTATCTTAGCAAGAATTGACATTGTAAATAAGTTTCGAGGCAGATTGTAGGAAGGATTAACTGAAGGTTACACTTTTCCCAGGCTTGCTTTTGTCTAGTCAGCCAACAGCTGTCTGGAGCTTTACAGTTTAATTCGAAACACCACGGACAGCCCTGGTGATTAGTGTGCGACGGAGGGTAATTTTAAAAACACTGAAATAAGCGCGCCAGGGATGGAGTGGTGATGGATAGCATGATCAGTGAGGCCTGCGAGTGCTTGGGAAAATCAATGCCCTTCATCAATAAAGATCTGGCACCAATCCGTCAATACCGCGTCCAGCACACTGTGCAAATATGTATTCCTGATTTCCAGTGGAAAGTACAAAAGCACAAACACCACATTTCTCAAGACATTTTGTAAAAATACTTTTGCCTTTGAGTCATACAGGGAAGTATGTTACATATAAAAGTTAAGGTCTTATTTTATATAGTGCCTTTCAAGCCATGGTTTATTTAATTGCAAACAACCCCCCCAAAAGAAAATGCAATGTTAACTGCATTATTATTGTGAAACAATATTATGCAGTATAATATTAGTGGCCATGTTGCATCATCATTATCATCATCATCAATATTATTATTATTACTATTATCTTAAGTAACCCTTAGCATGCCACTTATAAAAATGCATTAATGCAATTATTGTTTTTATTATTCTTTTAATACAGTGTTATATTAGTAACCCTAAGAATGAACAGGTTTGTATCTCAAAATTTCTGTTGAGCCTGTCATTGACGACCATTATACAATACAATACAATTTATTTTTTGTATAGCCCAAAATCACACAAGAAGTATCGCAATGGGCTTTAACAGGCCCTGCCTCTTGACAGCCCCCCAGGGTTGACTCACTAAGAAGACAAGAAAAAAACTCCCAAAAAAACCCTTGTAGGGAAAAAATGGAAGAAACCTCAGGAAAGGCAGTTCAAAGAGAGACCCCTTTCCAGGTAGGTTGGGCGTGCAGTGGGTGTCAAAAAGAAGGGGGTCAATACAATACAATACACAGAACAGAACAAATCCTCAACAGAGTATAAAAATAAAAATTTTACAAGTACGGAGCAGAGTTATCATTATTCATATATACAGTATATTGTCACACACGCGCGATTAGGAAGCAGCAATGAAGTCCTAAGGTGAGTGGTACTTCGCGAGGTAGACGGTTGGTTATTTGCACTGATATCTTTTTCTCTTTGCCGACAGAAACAAAAAAGAAAAATAAGAATGCTCTTACCTTACTCAGGCCCACCGACAGAAATATTTTGGCCCCAGACAACTGGGTATGTGTGGTCCCCTCTGCCTTCCCCCGGGTCCCCACATGCCAAAACCTTCAAATACATATACAAAATGATCGAAATATAGTTTATCCGACAGCGACAATGCTGCATTTATGAATACCATACTTGATGAGTTAAGCCTTCTCGCACACCAAAGTTTGACTGCGAGAAGGAAAGCCAGTGTTAGCGGAAGCGCGTAGCGGAATTGAAACAATACATTAATGAGATAAGCCTATGTATTATCTAACGTGTAACAGTACAATTATACCAATGCAATGAATAGGAGTAACATCTGAACATTTTAATATATACTAACGGTTATAGGGTTATCTACATGGTGTACAATCAGTATGGTAACTTGCTGTATCAAACTTCAAAGTTTTCAAAAAATCCAGGTGATCCAGAATCTTTAGTGATACACAGAAAGCCAATGCACACTCGTCACTGCTTTAAAAGCAACAATAAACACCCAAGCGAATGAATTATCAAACTACAGAGACGGACTTCAGCTACACCATAAATCCACGATAGTGCACAACAATATCGCTGTTGTCTGAGACAGAACAGCGCCTGTGTGTGTGAAACGGAAGTATCCAATTACAGCGGCGAAGTCAATCCATTATCCACATACCCTGTACAACAAACATACTACTCAACGTCAAGCTCAAAGATGGCGGCATCGGCTCTCCTTTGTCTTTGAGAAGCGTGCTTCACACGACATGAGCGTGATATCTACTTGCATGGGGTGTGCGGCTATTAAAACAATCACTTGTAATATTGTAAGCGAAATGATTTAACTTTTCTATTACATGTAACTTGAATAATTGTCCGAATATATATCTGCGCACACATCATCAGCATAAAAAAAAAATCAAGTGTGAAGGGGCCCCCTTCCGTTAGGGCCCCGGACCAGAGTCCCGTTTGTCCCCCCCTGGTGGCGGGCCTGCCTTAATTCCGGGTCCACAAAATGCCTGCAACAACAGCACATGCAACCTCCGTGATGTCACTTCCCATTCCTGCACAGTGACGCCGGGGTCACGTTCTGGCCATCCATGATGACATCACTTCCGGTGCTAGCATATGATGTTACTTCCGGCCATGTCTAATGACATCACTTCTGGTCTGGCCGTAATGACGTCACTTCCGGTCCACCATTTTGTATATAAATGCCTTGAACTAACTACCCGATGTCTTCTGTGATCAATTTTGATTCATTTTTACCGTTTTTTTTTTTCATCTTTGTCCATTGGACAATATACAGGGTCATTCCCCAACTCTTTTTGAGTTATCATGAGTGATTATTCCATCACAATATGTATCAAAATGTCAGCCACGGAGACAAGAAGCACAGTTTACAGCATTCCATGCAATGCATGCCCAGCGGTATATGTGGGACAAACATCTAAAAGACTCGCAGCACGCAGTAAAATCGCAATGCTATCAGAAGGAAGGACCCCTGGAGTGTGATTTACACACATATAAGTTCCACTGGACACACGTTTAACTGGGACACCATGAAAGTAAAATTCAGGGCCAGTTCCAAGAGCTGGCTGAATCGTGGCTCTCTAATGAAAATGCCATTAACAGACACTTGGACTTGAACGCAGCATATGTAGGCTTAAACAGAAGAACATCCAAATAACAAATAAAAGACTTTATGACCAACCCCTTCTGAACCCCACCTTACTAATCTGCCCCAAAACCCCCTTACAACGTCCCTGCTCTATATGGCCTTTAATTCCTGAATGTCTAATCATTTTCCTCTGATGATGACACCTGGCAGGTTGTCAAAAGCTTAAGAATAAAAAGCTTTTTTAAGACACGTGACTCATTTTCTCCCTTTGTGGCTCTCTAGCTACAAATATGGAAGCCGTCGTATCACAGACCTTCACTCGCTTCCATATATGTTAAGTATATATATATATTTATGCGCATGTGCATAGGGGATAGCTTAAGGGCTCAAGTGATGGTAATTCCCTGCCACTCCACAAGCTGGCGCTGTACACTAATGCTTTTTCTCTTCCTCCATCTTCAGACCAGAAGATTGACGGCTTTAACACCAATGATATTATTTCCGGTGTCTGTCCACCTGGACCCACCTCTGAAGATCCACCAGACTTAGACTTATTTTGTTTTCTCTTCCCAATGCTGTTTTGTTAGCCATGTTTATTTTCTATTCAAATATACAGGGTTTGCCCATGGAGCCCCCATGTTTTTAAGTGTTTCTCTTTACTTTCTTAAAATATATATTGTGGCAGATGGCCTGGGTCCATGCCCGGCCAGGACGCCCCTTCGGTATATGTTCAAGGGGAGCAGACATGGACTTTGCAATACCTCCCCCTGGACACTAGATGGAGCGGTGCCTTGCAGGTCTCCATGGGAATTGGAGTTGGGTACAGCCCTGTTGGGTCCTGCAGGCGCCGCCAGGGGGTGCTACAGCTGGGACTTCTGAGCCTTTATGGGCAGTATATTCACCACACCCAGAAGTGCAGCTGGAACTCGGCAATCAAGCACCTGAAGCACTTCTGGGCGGACTATAAAAGGGGCCAGCAGCCACCACTTCAGGAGCCTGAGTCAGGAGGAGGAGGACAACGCTTGCCAGGAGGAGTGGTGGTGCAAAGAAGAAGAGTGTGGTGTTTTGGTGCTTTTGGGACTGTATTGTGCCTGTGGGACCCGGGGAAGATGTGCCCCACAGGTGAAGAAAAATAAAAGTTAATTTGCTTTTATACATGACTCCGGTGTCATTCTGTGTCAGGTCAGCACCTGTAAAGTGCCTTTGTTACAAAATGTATATAAAAACATTATTTGCTATGTTACAATATTTGTTATAATGGCTGTTTATGTCAATATATGATGCAAAACTGTATTATAGTCATGACTCTGAGCAAGTCACGTTTCTAAATGCATTATCATCATTATTATTGCACAAAATTACATTTCTCAGTGACCCTGATCATATGCCCTGTGCGCCAAAAGTATGACACACATACAGTATGGAGTGGATCCCCGGATGGCTGTTAATTGTACATTTTGTGGGGGCTTAACGCAAAGTGACTTTGAAGAGTACCGTCCACTACAATTGCTCAGCGACCTGTAGATTCAACTATCCATTTTCTCAGCCACTTTGACCATTTCAGGGTCATGGATGACTACCAATAACAGACCATCACAGGATTACCACAGAGCTCGAGTGAACCTGACTTACGTAGATATCTGTGAGTGCCCTGGAATGTAAAATAGAGACTGCAGCTGAAGTAATACTACATATGAAGTATTTCAGAGTGAAGGATGCTGGGAGTCCAGTAAATGCAGTAAAGCCACGAGGAGTCATATCAGGTGCTGCTGGGAATTGTTAATATGGCCCCTTCTGCATTAGCGTTGACACCTCATTGTCTGCATTTCCTCCTCCGTCTATGATTTTTTTTTCTTAAAAATAGAAAAGTGTCTGCATGGAAGTTCAAATGTGGAGCTTAGATGTGAAGTCCCAAATTCTGGGTGGGTTACTCCTTCCCATGCTTCTCAAACACACACACACACGTGTGCAAAACAAAGATGCTGTTTAGCAGCTGAGAAGAGTGGAGATGGTTGAGGACCTGCATTTTCTTAGCCACTGGTAGGTTGACCCAAACCGAAGTGTCGGAAGTTCAGACTTGCTGGAGGATGAGGTGCTGACTTGTATGACTCTCATCCTGCGTGATCACTTGTATCACTTTAAAGTGCTTGCTGTTTTAGACCAGGGGTGTCAGACTCAGACCCTGGAGGACTGCAATGACTGCTGCCACTTTCTTAATTAGTAACCAATTACTGCTGCTAATGGAGCACACTTCCTTTGCGCTAATTTTAATTAAATTGCTTTTTAAGATTTATAACCCTTAATTGTTTCTTTATTCCTTAACCGGCAGCCAGATAATAATGAGTTACAAAGCAAGCCAGCAGATGACCAGCTAGCTCAGGAGTCTCAAACTCAGTTCCTGGTGGGCCGCCATTTTTGCTGCAGCTACTGTATTTTCTTAACAAGAAGCCATTAATGAAACCTGTTATTTTTTTCTTTACTTGTTACTAAGCTCATTCTGCCACATCAGGCATTTCCAAAAACTAAGAATGCCATCAATATGTTTAGTGGCCCAGAACAGATCCGTGTTTTTCAGACCTTCACTGTTTTCTTTCCTGGTATTGTATTTGTATGATGGATACAGAGGTGCAAATGGGATCAAATTAGCAGGTCATCGGTTTGTATGTCATTTTTTTATTTGCGCCCACCATAACCCATCTTCTTTGGGCAAGGAGCAAAAGCTTTAGATTTTTCAAAAATTTTGATATCTGGCTTTTGACAGATCTTGGTGTTTTCGGGTTAGGTTTAGGGTTAGGGTTAGGGTTCCCTGATTCCTAAAACATTGATATCTCAATAATGGGTGTTGTGTGTGTCACAGTTTCTAGAGGATGGTCTTGAGCTAACACGGCTGGACGGAGAAATACCAAACTTGAAACTTAAGCCTGTTATGAGGTGACGATGTGCTGATTAGTTTTTGAGCCAAATCGTCCAAGAGAAAGAGGCACTCAAATACTGCAATTCTGCAATTAATTATGAATTCTTCTTGTCAATTGTTATCGTAGTGATCTATTTTATGATTAGAAAGATCAGCATCTGAGCAGTAAATCATTACGGAAATGTTATAGAATAGTTCGGGTAACTTGGTTCCTGGGGTGCAAAACCTACTGACCCCCGTGTGCGAATTTTGTTTTTTTTGTTTGTTTTGTATCTACTGGAACCAATTAAGGGTTAACAATCTTAAAAAAGCAAGCAACTTACAAATAATAAAAAAGAAGTGTGGGGAATTTGTAGCAGAAATTTTTACTAATGAAGAAAGTGGCTAGAAAGAAGACCAGTTTGAGTTTGAGTCCTGTACCTCTTAGTTGAATATATCCATTTTCTTTACACCACTGTTTTCAGTTCAGGGTTGCAGGAGCGTACAAAATGCTCTGTAGTTGCTACTAGGCAATGGGGAAAGAGGACAAGTTGTAATCTTTGCGTACACTCTGAAAGACAAGCCGAGTTTTGTGGTTGGGGTTGTTGTTAGCTTTACCTCGTCTTTTACCTGAAACACCGGACACATGTCAGGAATCTACTGTGGAACAGGTTTCCATTTCATTGCACAGCCACACTCACACATGCTGACCGGGTCAGGATCAACAACCCCAATTCATTTACGAGAAGAAAGGGTTTGGATTTTTATAAGCCATAGACGTATTATTACATTTTTCAATGAAAAATATAATCCCTAGGCAATGGACCAGCATAAAAAAGATCATGAGAACAGAGAGAACAAATATAAAGGGGTCAATAGGAAACTTTACTAAGAATAACATCAGGTATGGAAACATTCTTCTTGATCAAAAGCAGGCTACCAACGGGTGGAGACAGAGAGTTGAGTGCCATGAGACACCACATGTCCTTAGGACTCATCAAAACGGGAAATAAACGAAAAATGAACCAGTAGAAAGGCAACCATGGACTGTATTAACTGGAATATCAAGAGCTCAAAGATGTCACCTTGTGTTGGACCCACCAGGACAAAAAAACAGGACAACCATCTGTTCTGAAGGCCTCATTATAAAAGATTGGAGTTTGGGAACGCCAAATGGACCAAGAACCCAGTTACCTCTCGACACAGTGTCACATCCTGAAGGTATAAAAAAAAATCGGCAGGCCAGACTTGTGTTTAATTCCCTAAGAGGAGAAAAGAAGAGTGGATGAAAGATTACAAGCTTGAATTTTGTCCCCTTTATGCTCTTTAATATGCAGCACCACTGGGACCCGAGATGTGCTGGATTAGTGAAAATGACAGATCACAGAAGGGTCACCTCTAAACAGTAGCTAAACACCTCATCATGCCTTGAAAACATCATAGAAATTGGTACAAGTTGGATACCGAAACATGAAATTAAAAAGCAAGTGACATTTTAGTGAAGTAATGTACCTGTGCTGGCAAAGTACCAAAAAACCCTAAATTAAAAATGGTATAGTACCAGCATTTTGGTATTTTTGAAAGTCAGGCTTTCTCTCAATTGCTCACCCCCACAACACCCACCACTTATCGTTTCAACATGCTTGGAACTTGATGCACCCACCTTGCTTCGAAGTGATCATGGCTTCACGGGCACTGAGGAGGTTGTTATGAAGAGTGAAGAAACGTAAAGTGCAGTGCGATCGGGGGTTCACAGGATGGTCCCCCCCAAACCCCCTTATTGACACTTGCAACTTCATGTGGATCATGACTTCACAGTGCATAGTGCAATGCATCATGGAGGGAGCTATGAAGCATGGCATAGTGTAAAGTTTGGCATGATCTGGAGTTCATGGGGGACTCCCCCACCTGTTTCTTTGACACATCAGTGACTACACGGGGTGACTACAAGTGCTTCAGAACTAACTTGGTACCAGTACTGAAGTCAAAAACCTGGTATTGGAACTGGAGTCAAAATTTTAGTACAGATTCAACACTAATGCTGGATTAGATTATCAAAAATAGGCAGGCAGTTTATTGAAGGTCTACCTGTACCATGAATGCTGATTACAACCTGATAATGCTAGATGTGTAGTTTCTGGTGACGCAATGACCTGTAGTTACATTAGATTCTTGCTGGTCAGCTCATCATTTATACAGGCCCAGATAGCCTGTCTGTTTCAATATGGCTGCTGAGACAGAATTTTCTTCTCTTCATGGAGGAATGGCATGAGCAAGTATACCTCTGCCTCTTTATTGTCCATCTGCAGCTCCTCACACACACACAGACACACACCACAGACACTTTCTGGTCCATCCTTCCCAGGTCAGCTACTTTACAGTGGAACAGTTTGTGTAAACTCAACCCCCCTCGCCACCCCAAGTCTGGCATTTTCTGTAGTTCCAAACGAACAAAAAAGAAAAGAAACAATTAAGCCATAAACCGGGCCCAAATGGTGTTTTCCTTATCAGTGCAACTCTGGGAGTAGAAAATTGCTTTGTCCAGCGTCCTGACTCTTTAACATTACAAATAAAGACATACAAAATATTTCTCAACTTACATGCTAGATATGATGTACTTTACATTCCACCACAGATGCATAATGGACAGAGAGCAAAAGCCAATTAATTAAATTTTAGGTTCATAAAACTCCCATTAATAAAACTGCAGGTCTGGCAGTGGTACTGGAGTGTTTCATGGAAAGTTCCAAAGAATCGCAGTTCATTCTCTTGTGTTTTCACCGCTCACTCGATATTTTTTGCTTATTGGTACTGTTCTCTATAAACTGTTGAGACGATAGCATGTGAATATCCCAGAAAGGAAGCTGGTTTGAAAATGCTGGAAGTTTCAAGTGAGAAATCGACAGTCACACAGTAGTCACTTTCGATGTCACGGCCTCGACATCCTGGGAAAACCCAATAAGGTTTCCACCTGTTGTTTCCCAGCTGCCTCAATGTTCGATGTGTTGTGCATTCTGAGATGATCTTCAGCTCACCATAGTTGCACAGAGTGGTTATCTGAGTTCCCGTATCTTTTCTGTCAGATCAAACAATTCTGTTATTCTGCTCTAACCTCTCTTCTTAACATGGTGCCTTGGTCCACAGAACTTCCCGTCACTAGATGTTTTTCATTTTCTACACCTTTCTGGGCAAACTCTAGAGACTGCATTAAAATTGTAGGCGATCAGCATTTACGGAAATACTTAAACCAGCCCACCTGGCACCCACAATCATGCCACAGTTGAAATCACATTTGCTCTCTGTTCTGGAGTTTGATGTGTATTTTATATTGTTTTATGCATTGCGCTGCTGCCATCACGACTTGGTAATTACAAAATTGCATAGATAAGCAGATGTACAGGTGTTCCTAATAATTAGCTTAGTGGCATAACTACAGAGTGTAAGGGTGGGACAGTGGGTCTGGGGGGTGGGTCCATTATTACTGGTGTGCTGAGATACTTGACATCAGAATGAAATTTAAAATGGTGTTATCATACCCACAAACCATTTCGCATTTTTCGGTGCCTTCATAAAGTATTCAAATCCTTAACACAGCATTTACTTTTAGCCCCTTTGGTGGAGATTGCAGCCTGGGGTCTTCTCGGGTATGACAAGTTCCAGACACCTGGATTTGGGGATTTTCTGCCATTCTTTTTTTGCAGATCCTCTCAAGCTCTGTCAGGCTGGATGGAGACTGTTGGAGGACAGCTGTTTTCAGGTCTCTCCGGTGCCATGATTTTAGTGAGTACCTTGAAACTTGTACGGGTACATAGGAAAATGCGCGAGAGTATATGTGAACTGGAAATAGTGACAAGGCCAAGAAATGAGCCTAGGAACCAGGAGACAGAGTTAACCATCATGACACCTTCCTGGTATTTGTGTATTGGAATAATTATGGTAGCTAGAGCGCGTCCCTATAGCCTCAGGTGCAAGGACATTTCATATTGTTCAACAGCAGGACTTTTGAGGGATGGTGCCACAAAGAACTTTCATTTGTTCCTTTTTCATCAGCCCAGTGCCAGTTCCTTCTGTGTTTACTTGTGTGGCGGTGAGTCGGACTGCCCCAATGTTCATTTTTATATCTTTATTCCACTATAATAAGCAGGGCAATCGAGTATAAATCAAATGTTGGCAGGTTTTCTTTTTTTTTCTCATGCTTGAACAAACAAGTCAGCACAGCTGTATTGATGAGAGATTTGGGGTAAAATCTCCCTTTGATTTGTGAAATGAACACATTTATGCCATAACACCCTGCGTGTTATCCAATGACAGTTTTAATCACCGTCACTACACTGCACTGCACTGCTGAGCTGAGTGACAAGGGTGTGCATTTTTTGCATTTTTCACATATTGTACTTGCAATAACATCTAAAGTGTGCTGTGTATGGGCAATACATACCAACTTAATTAATTACATTGATGGCTGTCAATTTACTCTTTCTGATGTACTCACTTGTGCAGGAGAATCGAGCTGCTTACAGAACTGGAGTCTGAGCACCGATGGAGAAAGTCACTTGCCCGTCACGCCAATGTGTTCACAAGGTTTGATCCTAACAGACATTTTCTTAAGACCTACAGGGCAGCTAAGTCGTTAAAACTAATTACATAATCACCATGCTGAAAGCAAATTGAAGAGAATTAGTTAATGAGTTTCTGTTGAAAACAAGACCTTGAAAATTCCTAGTCTTCTGTTAGGGTTTCCCGTCCTGTAGTATCAAGTTGCACACTTTTATTTTACTTTTAAAATTATTCGATAACAGCTTATGTTTACATATAATTAGTAAAGCTTACAGATAAATTTATCTGTAAATCCCACTGCGACAACTATCTCCTAAATCCGACATAATATATGATTAAAAATATGCAAAAAAACAAAGCCTAATGTGCGAGAGCTGTAAACCTGCCTTGTGTGGGTATGTCAAATGCTTCATATGGCACCAAGGGGCAGTGCCAGAGGGTACAGAGTTAATGTCGGTAAGGAAAACCAAGACTTCACATGGTCATCTTTTTGAGGACATCCATCAAGGAGATTTTATTAACTGTAGTAATTGATGATAAGATGCCGTTGATGTTGGTGCCTTTCTATCTATACAAAACATGGGGTGTAAGATAGACAAGGCTGTTCTCTTCATTTTGATTGGTGTAAACAGTGTGTTTTACAGTTGTGTAATCCTAGCAGCGAGAACATGGAGACATAGCTGGAAACTTGTTAAGGGTGAATTTTGCACAAACATTTGGAAGTTTTTCTTTACAGAGAGTCGCACCGACACATGGAATAAGTGACCAAGTAGTGTGTTAGACAGTTGGACTTTAGGGACCTTCAAAACTCGACTTGATGTTATTTTGGAAGAATTAAGTGGATAGGACTGGGGAGCTTTGTTGGGCTGAATGGCCTGTTCTCGTCTAGATTGTTCTGATGTTCTTTATATTCTTTACTATCTGTCATTGTACTCCAGGGCTGATCATATACCAGATGTTCCCTCTTGTAATAACAGATGTCTGTTGGAACGATTACAGTTGTGATCTCAGCTGTTGTTTAACAGAAATTCTGTAACACACCACTGAGAGGTAGCCAATTATTTACCCATTCATTTCAACGGAGGGTTGTAAGTTAAAGTGTCTGTCCTGGAAGTTTCAGACAGAAAACGGGAAGTAATAATTGACAGGACACACTTGATCACACAAGATCAATTTAGTCATCAATCAACCTCATATATGGGTGAAAACTGGAGTACCCAGAACATCTCCAAAGTCCACACTGGACATGAATCCAGGACTCAGTACTATGAAGCAGCAGAAGTCAAGTATCACCTTTCCAATAACTGTTTAAAATGTTGGGACTTTCCACTGTGGTAGAACCGAGCGGTGAAGTTATAGGTAATCTAGGAAAATCAGAAAAACTACACAAAATAAAAGAATCATTTCGCTACAACCAAAGTGATGATAGCACCTCCAAACAGATACAAATTATAAGTACCAAGTCGCTACCAATTAGCATTGTCTGGTTGCCATTGTTAAAAATTTACCAGTTAGGCCATGTACAGCTACCACATTCAAACTATCACTAATATGCAGTTACCACCACAAAAAGCTATTTTCCATAGTTTCCACTTTATGACCTTGGAATAATTCCCAGTTAATAATTTATGGTTTCCAGCTCCTAGTTATTTCCTTCAGGTAACAAGCAGTTACCACAGTTCTGCCATGGATGAGTCCTATGGTGACCTGTTCTCATGTTCAGACTCTTTACATTAGAAATTTGACAAACACCTGGAAACCATTCAGTCCATCAAGCTCATTTGTTTAGGTAATAGTTAAGCTGTCCCAATATCTTATCCAGATACTTCTTAGCGGTTTTCAAGGTTTCTGCTTCAACTCCATGTCTCTTTGTATAAAGAAGTGCTTTCTGCTTTCAGTTGTGAATGCACTTCGTGTTAAATTCCACTGGTTGAAGAATTCTGCTGGATCTACTTGATCAAAACCTTTGAGGATCTTGAAGACCTGGATTACGTCCACACGCTGTTTCCTCAGCTTGAGACTAAATCGGTTTAATTCTCTGTGTCTGTCAGAATAGGACATGTCCTTAAATCCTGGGATGCACCTGGTTGCTCTCCTCTGCACAGCTTCAAGTGCTGCTATGTGTCATGTAGTATGGTGATCACAATTACACACAATGCTCCAGATGTGGTCTGACCAGTGCATTATACTGTATACTCTAAACTTAATGTTCCTCGACTTATATTAAACAGTTTTTACAACATAACCTATCATTATATTTGCCTTTCTAATTGCTTTTGCACATTTTTCCAGATGATGAAAATGTGTCACCATAAAACACCTAAATCCTTTTCTGAGATTGCTTCCTTTAGGACAATGTCCCTCATCTTGAATTATAGTAGATGTTCCTTTTGCCCATGTGTTCGTTACGTAGATCTTCACAAAACACCCCCGAATCCCATCAATAGCTCTTGCATGTTTACACTTTCCAGCCTGGCCACTGTCATGGTTGACTTCCTTTGTCATCAAATGCTTCCCCCTTTCTTTTCCATTTGTAACCTCAGGCAGTTAGATAAGAGTAACAGAACAGAACAGACTTTTTATTCATAGATTAAGTTAAGGTTTCCAATTTTGCTCAAAATTAGCAGAGCAAAAAGTTGTCAAAATGATTCTATTAAAACCCGGGAAATAATCAGTACATCTGTTTTAGACTACCAGGTGTCTCTCTGCCTTAGTATGTCGATTGGTTTCTGGATTGACATCATCGATAGAGAGAGACACAGCTTCTCTGTTAGCCTAAATTGATGCTACTTTGACATCCTTGATGTGCCCCTCGGACCAATGGGAAGTCCCTTCATTCAAGCCAGTCCTGTTTTAAACATGACCCAGCCTCATTCCATCCCATGATTTCTTTCTGGAGGGAGGGCTCATAAGATCCAAAATGTCCCCGTCTCCAATAGTGGACCTCCTATGACCGGGAACAATGATTCTGACGTGTGCACACAGGGTTATAGCAAAGCAGCTAAGTGAATCTGCTTACATGTAGACCACTCACTCAGCGGGGGTTGCAGTGAAAATATGTCTTATCAGTTACTGTAAGAAGGCAGCTTCCTTGTTGAGCAACCAATTCAAGCTCATCCTTTAATGACATTATAATATCCTATTATCATAACGCTAGATATTACAAAATCAGAGCAAAGTGAAACAACAGCAAAAGAACATTAAGAAAGAAATGTTTCAGAAAACAATGCCATTTTGTGTAGTCCTTTCTCTGATGGGTTTTTCATTTGTTGACATATTTTAACCCCAAATACACCACCTTCCATCACTGGTAGTTACAGGTTATTAATGTGCACTGTGGAGGACTGCCGGCTTCTCATGCCGGTCCTCACCCCCAGGCCACCAGGAGGAGCTCTCCCGACAGCAGGATAGTGCCCCGAGGTCCAGCAGGGCCTCATGGACTTTGTAGTATTTATACACAGCCCTGCTGGATACCTTGGGGGCCACCAGGAGTCGCTGTGGGGGGCTTATGGGCTCTTTTGTGCCTTATGACCCGGGAGTACATCACGGTCACGTGACGGGAAGGAACGACATGCTCCCAGGTTGAAGTAAAGGATTGATTGCCCTGACCCGGAAGGAATAAGGAACTGTGGACTGTTGGGACAGGAGCACCTCCGGGTCAGGGGCTATAAAAGGACGATGCCTCAGTCCAGACGCTGAGCTGAGCTGGGAGGTAGAGGAGCAAGTGTCTGGGCGAGGAGGAGAGAGAGAGAGATTACTGTGTTTATTGTGAGAATTTATGAGTAGTGTGGAAGGTGCTTGGTGCACTGAGGAACAGATAAATAAAAAGTCTGGGACTTTTATCCAGTGTCTTGCGTGGTACCTAAGGGTTCAAGGGAGCACTAGTGCCCCCTACTGCCACAGCAGATACCATCTTTGTCTTCTTCCTCTTCACCTTTTTCCACTTCTGTGTTTGGCTGATGTGCCCGATCTACCCTCGCCAAACAGCTCAGGCCTGCACCTCCTTCCTCCTTCAGATCTTCTTTTTTTGTAACCCATCCACCTCTGCTTTGGCCTCCATTCCTTTATTTTCCCCTACACGTCCATTTCCATTGCTCTTTTGCCCACATGCTCATTGTCCTTCCTCATCACTTGGCCATACCAATTCAACCTACTTTCCTGTACATTTTTAGATATCTTTTGTTACACCTCTGATTGTTTAACTTCTTATTCTGTCCTTTTGTGTTACTCTATACATCCATCTCAACAGTCTCATTTCTACCACATTCAACTTCAATGCCACCAGCTTCCTTTTCCTGTTTCTTCATTCCTGAAGATGAGGAAATGTACGATTCAATTGCTGTGGAGAAAGGCACCAAGTCTTGTTTCTGTCCCTGATGCATCTTTAGGATTGTAAAAATAATACAAGAATGGCATCATACTACCACAACAATCACAATATATGTCTCGCGGCTCAACAAAATATTGACACGTGACAGGAAATTTAGTTTTCAGAATTAGCATAGAAAACACTTTCAAATTCTTTTCTTCCTGTGTCAGTGTGATCCTAATTTTGCTATACTTTTCATTTATTTATTTTTGTTTTGTATTTTTGTCAGCTATTCTGAGGTGACATGCAAGTCAGGGTTTCATTGCACTATGTACACATGACAATAAACGTGAGTTGATCACAAATTTCATTTGTTTCCCATAATGTCTGCTGCAAATTCAGTTTCACATCAATCATTGGCTCATCATTAAATGTATCCTGGGCCTCAAACACAATATAGAAGACAAAAGCAGTAACTGGTTGAAGTATATCATGAGGAAGATCAGGAGTAGAAACATAACCCCAAGATCCTTATAATTAGAACTTGCAAAATTATGCCCTTTGCTTTCTCTCCATTTTGTAAAAAGTGTGCAGCAGCGATTCAGAGTTAACTTTAAGATGGAAAAAAACTGTCAACAGCCATTGTTTGTAGTTGTATTTATTTAAGATATTCATTTAAAAGGATGAACATGCCCAAGACTGCATAAGTGTCAGCCGTGACAGTAAGCCATTTAAACAATCACAGAATGCATTAACATATGTAACAGATATAGCATCATTTCATTTCTAATAGCTAAAAAGAAGAAGCACTTAGGAATAACATAAATAAAGATTTGCATGAGTAGCCTGTAAACATACTGAATCTTTCACTTGGGAAGACAAACGAGCCACCAAACTGTGACCGTTTACTGTGTTCGAACATTACGATACAATTGATTTATTATATTTATGAGGGCGCTCTCTTGCTTCTAATGGCTTATATATTACATATAGATTTTTTTTTACTATAGCAATAAAAAGTGCATGAATTCTATTATTGTGAGGCAAAGGTGAGAGCTCTAAAGTTTACCTAGAAACTCATTTTGTTTTTTTTTTGATGAATGAACTCCTATTCATAACTGAAATCAAACATATATAAAAAAAATCTTATTTCTGAATTGATAAATGAGAACCAGCAATATGTTCTCCTTATATGAATCTAAGGTTGCACTCCCAATTATATGGAAAATGAACTCTGCCTCAGGGAGAATACTGGTGGTAGAAGTACTGGAAAGTGTAACTGTCCAAAATAACAAACAAACAAAAAAAATAGTAAAATTAAATAAAAGAGATGAAAAAAGAGAAAGATTCCAAGCAGTGGCAGTGGAGTCTGAAGGAGAATGTCCATCTAATAATCACCCATCCAGTAAACCATAGCGAAATCACAGATGTCAGGACCTCGGCCTTGTACTGGAACATCTCAAGGGAGCCTGTAAGATGGATCAAGTGTTCCCTCTCCAAAAAAAGTTGAGAAAGGTGGCAATTTAAAATTTGATCAATTCATAAATAATTTATTATACTACTAAATAGTTAGCCATGGTTGTTTGCTTGATAAACAGAAGTCCAATAAATCATAGGGTATGTCAGATTCCATCAATTATCTATCTATCTATCTATTATATATTGCCTTTCAAATCTATCTGTCTATCTAGCTATGTATTATATAGTGCCTTTCATATCTATCTATCTATCTATTATAGAGTGCCTTTATCTATATATCTATCTATATATTTATCTATTATAGAGTGTCTTTACCTATCTGTCTGTCTATTTATCTATTATAGAGTGTCTTTACCTATCTATCTATCTATCTATCTATTATAGAGTGTCTTTATCTATCTATCTATCTATCTATTATAGAGTGTCTTTATCTATCTGTCTATCTGTTTATCTATTATAGAGTGCCTTTATCTATCTATCTATCTATCTATTATAGAGTGTCTTTATCTATTTATCTATCTACCTGTTTATTATATAGTGCCTTTCATATCTATCTATCTATCTATACTAATAAACGGCAAAGCCCTCACTGACTCACTCACTCACTGACTGACTGACTGACTGACTGACTGACTCATCACTAATTCTCCAACTTCCCGTGTAGGTAGAAGGCTGAAATTTGGCAGGCTCATTCCTTACAGCTTCCTTACAAAAGTTGGGCAGGTTTCATTTCGAAATTCTACGCGTAATGGTCATAACTGGAAGTTGTTTTTCTCCATTTACTGTAATGGAGTTCAGCTGGAGGGGCGGAGTTTCGTATGACATCATCACGCGTCTCACGTAATCACGCATTACGTAGAAAGCCAGGAAGAGCTACAAAACGCGCTTTAGAAAACATGCATTATATAATTAAGAAGGCAGCGAAACAATTAGAAGCGAGCGAGTGACATATAAAACCATATTCAGCGGCTCACGTGAACTGACGCAGTGCGCAGACAAAAAGTAACAGTTCCAAAGAGTGCTGAACAAAAACCGAATTACACTGCTATGCTCAAATAGATAAACCACACGCAGTGGCGCGATAGTAAAGCATTCGCCTGTAGCGCCCACGTCCGAGGTTTGATTCCCGAGAGGGGATGCACTAAGTATGTACGCGCGCTTCTCGATTTATTTTAACCTTGCATCCCCTTAGTTTGAGACGTATGAAAACGCATGCGGTTAACGCAGAAAGACAGATCACCTATTCACCTATTGAAGCTTCATGAATAATGGATACTTTATTCGCGATCAATGATTGTTTTGGTAAAGCCATACTCAGTGTATTCATTAGATGAACGGTAAAAAAGTAAGAGCGAGGGGACGGTAACTTACTGAAGCACACAAGCAAAACCACAATAGCACGCGGGCTCGATGTACTGACTTGCGCGATCACATTCCAAAAAATATTTCTTTTCAAGTTCTATTTAGTCCATATGAGTCAAACTCAAAGCCCACGGGCCACATCCGGCCCGGCGTGTAATTATATCCGGCCCGCGAGATCATTTTATATACTGTATTATTGTTATTAATGGCCCGGGTATATGAAGCGCTGGTAACACAATAAACTACAGATCCCATAATGCAGCTTTTCAGCTGCCTTGCCGAACACTTACCGCGTTGCTGCAAGTTATTGCGAAGCTAGCCCACACGATGCCGAAGAGAAAAGTTGATTCTGAAAATAGAGCCTTTAAAAACCGATGGGAGGCTGAGTATATGTTTACTGACATTGCCGGTAAACCCGTGTGTCTCATTTGTGGAGCTAATGTGGCTGTAATTACAGAATTTAATCTTTACAACGACTGACAAACACAGAATGTAACTTGAACACAACACATCGCACAAATACGACCCTGATTGAAACAAATAATGATAATCAAATCCTTGATCACAGCAACACTCACAAAGCAATTACTGTATATTGACAATCATGTTACGTTATTTTTAAAATGTTCCCTTTTCTTTTTCATAGCTTCTTTAACACACTACGTCTCCGCTGCGAATATATATATATACCCCGATCTACATACTCTCAAATAAATAAGCCACACACCGTGGCATAATTGTAGAGGCTTCGCCTCTATCGCCTACATCCGAGGTTCGATTCCCGAGAGGGGATGTACCGAGTATGTACGCGTGCTTCTCGGTTCATTTTAACCTCGCATTTCCTTGGTTTGAGACGTATGAAAAAATATGCGGCTAACGCAGAATCATGTTACGTTATTTTTAAAATCTTTCCTATTCTTAGCACAAGCACAGCTGAGAAGCTTCGATGCATGTACTCCATAACAAAAAATAACGCATTTAATCACATTTTCAATTCCAAGCAAAGGGGAACTTTTGTCAATGCATGATTTCCTGGTACATCGATTACACTGATGCACACATTACAGCTACAAAAATGTTACACTCGGAATGAAGCGCGTTCCTGATCGGAGGAAAATTTAATTTCAAAGAACTACCCGAGCGAAGCCTTGATAAAAGCATGGTTTTGTGCACAGTGAAAAGCAAGCAAAATTAGATGCATTACAGAAAGCGGACTTTGTGGCTCTTACTG
>JANRMT010062840.1:32968684-32981549 GCA_026402145.1 Polypterus bichir lapradei
ATATTCATGTCCATGTCTATTATTTGATTCTGTCGCCCACTAAAACCTTTTTAAATTAAAAAAACACATTTGCGATTTGGGGCAAATTTACATGTGCGATTACATACGATTAATCAAGATTAATTATTACACAGCCTCTAATTAATTGGATTAATTTTTTTAATCGAGTCCCACCCCTAATATATATATGTAGATTTGTATATATATATGTGTGTATATACAGTATATATGTAGATATGTATATGTGTATATATGTATATATGTGTTTGTGTGTATATATATGTGTATATATATATATATATTTATATGTGTATATATATATATATATATATATATATGATGTGTATATATATGTTTATATATGTGTGTGTGTGTATATATATATGTGTATATATGTATATGCCAGCAACACTCATGACAATGACAAAACAATTATATTGTCAATCATGTTACGTTATTATTAAAATGTTTCCTTTTCTTTTTAGTTCTCTGCTGCCAAACGCGGGTATTTTGCTATGTATATATATATATATATATATATATAGAGAGAGAGAGAGAGAGAGATGACAACAACACTCATATCAATGACAAAACAATTACATTAACAATCATGTTACGTTATTTTTAAAATATTTCCTTTTCTTTTTCATAACTTCTTTAACACACTACTTCTCCGCTGCGAAGCGCGGGTATTCTGCTAGTTTATTATATAGTGCCTTTCACATCTATCTATCTATCTATTCACACTTCCTTTTTGAAAGGAACAAGCCAGGATCACTGAGATGTCCAGGGGAGGCAATAAGCATTCCAGAGAATATGCAACAAATAAAGAAGAGCCTTGTGTCATTGTTATAAATGAGCTCCAAACATGGATGCCATTTATTTCCTCCTGCATGTGGAGTCCCACATGCTCTTGTTAGTGCAGAATGGAAACTGAAGAAGTCACACAGAGCACTTTCTTTTATGAGCTAGGCTCATTTACATAACATATTTGAATATATTTTAATTTTCATCAACCAGCTCTAGGTAAATGGTACCCTCCAAAAACACACCTCTAAATTAAGTGTTATGTAACTTTCCAAACTAGTTAAACAAATGAAAAGTCCTTAGTATGAAAAATAAGTCTTCTTATGTAAACCCTTTAATTCTACTGTTATTAGAGAACAAAGCATGAAGTTAAATGTTAGATATGATTTCACTTTTTGACGACAGCTGTGCTGGTACAACAGAAGTCAGGATGTCCAAGTTTCAAGCACTGTGTTTCACTTCCATTACAATAAGAAACAGCAGGTACCTTTTAAGCAAGGTCTTGATTCTGAATACAAAAACCATCCTAAGAAACGTCTCCGAGAGCAGCTAGAAGCACCAGTAAGGACCATCCTGCTTACCGTGGAGAAATAGGGTATGTTCTTGCTGGTCATGGTGCCCTAAGTCATTATTTTTGCAGTACAGATGGAGTTAAGAATTGTTTCTGCTTCAAGTACATTTTATTAGTGGAATTCCTGTTTTTAAAAGTCTGGAATATCGGGTTACTGTGTCTGTATGATTATTTTTGCAATTGTGGTGTCTGGCTTATGACTATTTTTGTTGTCATTATGTTTTCATTCTGCTGCACCGCCATTTTGTTTTACCATGGCTGCTACCATTTTATATCCTGTTGTCACGACATGTTGTGCAGTTGCATATTTTCTGGAAGTTTTTCCAAGTGATGTCATGTGACACATCCACCTGCATCACATAAACAAAGAAAAAAAGGGATGAGAAACAAACAAAACTCTGTCAAAAAGCATTAAAATCATGAATAAACTCACAAGCAGAATCTATATAGCAGAAAAACCAAAATACATTTGTAAAATCTGTTTAATGTGTACAATAAGTAAAAACACAACACATGCAAACTATGGGTGTATCACAATGCTTTGCTGCTCTGGAAGATATCACTAAAAAGGAATAAACTCAAACTAATATCCCCCCTAAAGCAGCAGTAGTATTGGTAGTTGTTGCAGTAGTAGTGCCACATGTATAGTTCAGAGTACAGTGAAACGCTTACTTCCATGTCCCACCATCACATCCAACAACACGTTTGCAACTGTCCCCTTGCTGCAAGTACTAATAAATAACCTCCATTTGCTAATTAATTTTGTGGCCTAATTTTTTTTTCTCCTATGACATTTAATGGAAGACTTGATCAATATAACTTTTTTGGCTGTAATTGCAAAATCACTGAAATGAAACCATCATGCATGAGGAAAGATAACAATTTAGACGGAACTGCACAGCTATCATCGTCTGTGAATGGGAGAACAAGGGGACGCCACTTACAGACATGGCATTTACATGCAAAGATGAGCCGTTTCTGCCCATAACACTATATACAAGAGTTTTACGTAACAGTCAGTTGAAGAAAAGTGAGACAGTGAATCATGAAAACATCACTTTGACGGCTTTAAATGACTGCAGTTATGTATGCAGTATGTATGCGTCACACTCTGTTTTTATATTGTGTTAATGTTGGGTCTGAGCTAAGGCTGGATAAAGCCTTAGATAATATCAGGCTGTGCAAAACACAATAACCCAGCTTGAAGCAATAGATAGAAGTGTAAACAGCCTGAACAAACAAACAATGCACACAGACAAATAGCACGGGTAAAGCATACAGCTCAATTAATGTGTAAGACAGAAAAAACAAATACACAGCCAGTGACTCTGAGCCAGACTGGGAATACACGAGGAAGGAAAGAAAAAGCCAAAATACCGCTTGAAATGTGGAAAAAAATAAAATATATCCAAGCAAGAAGGAGGAAAGCATGTTGTGAGTGAAGGCTAGGTAGATAATCACACTCATTCTATCGATGGATGTCATAGAGAAACCCAGTCTCTGGTACGGGTGAGGTTTAGTGGAAATCAAGAGGCGCCCAGAGGAAAAACAATTCTGCTCCTGCTGGATAGGAGCCTGCAGCTCGATATCATTCTATTTCTGTCAGGTTGTGGCAATAATCTGTGCACTTTGTGTTATTACCTTAACATCTCCGTTAGTTATTTAAAAATTAAATGTACCATATTTACTCGGGGATAAGTTCTCCCGGGGATAAGTTGGGACTTGATTTTACCGTATAATGTCTGGTATTTTATAATGTCGGTCGTATAAGTCAAATGCGGAAAACTCACGCTATTGGTCTAAGAGATTATGATGTGCTAACGCCCACCTGAGAGAGTAACCACGGAGGACACGGCCTTTTTTTCTATGTGGGTGTGGCAATGCGCTTTATCAGCGTGTGCTCCTAACCTCTCTCTCTGCTGTGCCTACGTGACCACACAGTAATACCCAAACTATTCCGAAGTGACCTTTGCATTGTTTTGTGTTGTTTGTATCTCATACCCTCATACACCTTTATCATAAGAGCATCCCTTATCTACGATGGAGCATTTGATCAGAAGAAAATATGAAGCTGGTTTTAAATTAAACGTCATTGAAGTAGCAAAAGCAATTGGTAATTGCACTGCTGCAACAAAATTTGATGCATCTGAGAAACTGATGTGAGATTGGAGGAGGTAAGAAAATGTAAAAAGAAAAAAAAAAAGTAAGTGTCACATTTTTGAACGGGCGTATAAGTCAGGGTCTGATTTTATGATCGATTTTTCAGGTTTCAAGACCTAACTTATCCGTGAGCATATACGGTAATCATTCTTGTTTATATTCTGTACTTGCCCGTTGTCATTAATTCATTTGAGTTAAATGAAGCAGACTCAACATGTGACCTTCATGTTGCCAGGAGTAGAACAAATCTTCTAGGAGTGTGAAGGTCCATCAACACCCTTAAGAAAGATGACACTTCAATGCTGAAAGCAAAGTTTATAGTAGACAAAGTCAGTTGGTTTGGACATGTACAGAGGAGAGATGCTGAGTATGTTGGGAGAAGGATGCTAAGGATAGAGCTGCCAGGGAAGAGGAAAAGAGGAAGGCCTAAGAGAAGATTTATGGATGTGGTGAGAGAGGACATGCAGGTGATGGAGTTGATAGAACAAGATGTAGAGGACAGGAGGATATGGAAGAAGATGATCTGTGGCAGAGCAGACGGGAGCAGACAAAAGGAGGAGAAGAGGAAAGGAGGGGGTGATTGCATTCATGGGCCAATACCATACACCTTTCTTGCCACATATTTGGAGGACATGGGGTTTTCAGTGTTTACAGTGTCTATAAAAGGTGCTCATCCCCTTGGAAGTTTTCACATTTCATTATTATACCACATTGAATCGCAGTGAATGTATTGTCTTTTTTGACACTGATCGGCAGAAAAAGACTCTTTAATGTCCAAGTGAAAACAGATCTCTGTAAAGTGGTTGAAATTAATCGCAAATCCCAGCTATGCCAGAATCCCAGTTATGCAATCTTATTGGATATTCAGATATTTAGCATGGGCCATCTGTTCCCTAATGGTTTCTCCAGTTAACAGAGAGTCTTCCATTTTCATTTTGTCTTTTTATTCAGAGAAAGGGCCTATCTGATGTGACTGATCGGGAGCCACGGCCCTAGTTAGCTGAGTAGAGCGTTTCTCTAATTCTCTTTGCCGGTGACACCTGTTTATCTTGCCAGTGGAGTCTTTTGCACTGGATTGACTGAATGATCTTGACAATACGTCTCTTTTTTTTGTCTCGTTGCAGTAGTTGACTCTTTGTTGTGGAAAGAGCTGAGCAGCCAAAATGAAATAACACCAGGGGTTGACTGGTAACCTTAAACCACAGTGGGCATAATCTGACATCTTAAATCATAGTGGGCATAATGTGGCATCAAAAACAAAACACTAAACCAAAGTCTGATTTAAGGAAGGATTGCTATCATTCTTTAACCACAAACCATACTAAGAACGCACACAATATTTTCTTGGGTGTATCCACTATCTTTAACCAACTTATAAAGCATCACATTGATGTCACTATTTCGGAGAAACCTCCAGAAATCGTACGCCCATCAAGCATGTAAAACATCATGGCAGCAGGACCACAAAATGGATAGTACAACAAAGTGGCGGAGAATTACATCATTGTGGTAGCAACTATAACCACAAGCCCAGAGACCAAAAATAATAATACCGACAGAATTTCTGATACTCCAGACCTTTGAAAACATGAATTCCAGAAATAAAATGTGCTTGACGAAGAAAACAATTCTTAACTTCTTCTTCACTTCAATAATAATAATTTGGGGTAACATGGCCAGCAAAGACAAACCCTGTTTCTCCATGGTGACCTTACTTGGTGGTGCAGACTTCTATGTGCTTCTAGTTGCTTTCAGAGGTGTGTCATATATGAGTTGTGCCCCCTTGGGTTCAGAATTCAGACCTTGCTTAAAGGTATCTGAAATGTCCTTATTGTAAGGGAAAAGAAACAACGTGCTAGAAACTGTCTGCATGTTAAACTGGGACATCCTAACTTCAGTTGTACCAGCACAGTTTTCATCAGAAAGTGAAATCATATATAACATTTAATTCTGTGTTTTGTCCTTTGATAACAGTTTACATGTAAGAAGTCTTATTTGTTTATACTTATACTTGTTTAACTAGTTTGGAATGTTACATAATACTTAATTAGGAGGTGCCTTTCTGAAGTATACCTTTTATCTAAAGTTGATTGGTCAAAATAAAATATATTCAGATATATTATGCAAATGAATATAGCTGATAACAGGAAGTGCTCTGTATGATTTCTTCAGTTTTCCTTGCTGCACTAACAACAGCACGTGGGACTCCACCTGTAGATGTAAATAAATTATGTTCATATTTGGAGCTCATTTTTAACAATGAAACAAGGCTCTTTGTCGAGTATTTTCCATGACGCTTATGCTCACCCCTGGGGCCTCGTGCATAACACCGTGCGTATAATTTGCACTATAACATGACGTAAGCACAAAAGCCAAAATGTGCTTACGCACAGAAAAATCCAGATGCAGGAATCTGTGCGTACTCCAACTTCCATGTTCTTCCGCTCCATAAATCCCAGTCAGCGTGAAAAGTAACGCTCGTGCACGCGCCTTCTGTTACGCCTCAACTTCTCCCAGAATTACGCCTCTTTGAATATGCAAATCAATATAAATCGCCCTTAAGCTCAGCCTTCTGTGAAAAGACAATGGGAAAAGCACGGGGGAAAATATAAGAATTTCAGCGAATACCAAGTGGAGGCAAAGGAAAAACGTACTATTTGTTGATTTAAACCGTGGTATAATCAACAAAAGGAAGTTGATTGAGTGACATAGCGTGACGGAGAAACTCGAAAGCTCAAGTTCACAAAGTTGCACAGTGCCAAAATAAAAAAGAAGTCACATATCAAAGTCGCCGTGAAAAGGCGAGTCGTAGCCCACCGTCTGAGCTTATTAGGGTACAAACAAAAAAAATAGGCACACAGTGGTAAAAAAGCACGAAATGTCAACTTTAATCTCAAAATTTCCCCTTTAATCGTGTAGTTTATTTTGTCATTAAAGTAGAACATCATAAACTTCATCTTAAAATCATTTAATTTACTAGTTTCTCAAATCACATCGTAACTAAAGTAGCAAGTTAAATGCTTTGTTTTTTATTTGATCTTCAGTGTGCTCTATGTGTGTGAATCACTACGTGCTGCCGTTCTTTCTCTTTCTCCGACAGGACACAGAATCCATTACATTTGTGATATTACAGCTCTCTGAATAATTAAAATACTGAGATGTATACGCGATGTCATTTTCATGATGATTGGAATGAAAGCATGTTATTAAGAACACGATGGCGCAGTCATTGTTCATGTCTCACACAAGATGCTGCTGTGCCATGCGTGACCTTCGATGAAATAATTTATTGTAACAGTACAGTCTCTTTCAAACTTACTAACCTGCAATTCCTGTCCTTACTTTTCTTTCCCCAAATACCCAATCGCCTCACAATCAGCTCTGTAATAGATGTTAAGCCATCTGTAAGCTTACAATGACGATTCTTCAGAACTTACAAGGAACATTGAAATATCTTCATAGTACGTGTTTAATTATTCTATCCATCTATCCTACCAGCCTCAGCAAATATACAGCGCAAGGCAGGAACAATGCGTGAACTTGCTAGCACTGTGGCACCGTGTCCTCATATGTTTAATTATTAACAATACAGATTATTTAAATGAAGTTAAAGTTTTATCTGTATAATATAATCAACTTATTTTGCTGCATTTCATCTTATAAATGATATCGTCATCATATGTAAATACGAACTTTATAAAGTGGCACAGGTTGTGCGATATTATAACTGTAGTGCAAGTTTACAATGAGGTAATTCTACTTATAAGTACAAACAGTTCTACAAGGAGCAATCGATTGAGTGCATTTAAAGTTCTTGGGATGAAACTGTTTCTGAACCGCAAGGTCCATACAGGAAAGACTTTGAAACGATTTGCTGTGGCTTTGGCAGCGAGTGCTTGATGCTGTATACCGATAATTCTCTTTCCGATCAGCTGCTGCTGTGATTTCCCACTCAGATACAGTGATATAAATACTCCGAGTGGTGCAGTGAGAGTAATATGGAAAAAGGTGATCTGCTGTGGCAACCCTTAAAGGGAGCAGCTGAAAGAAGAACAAGAAGGTGCAGTGAGAGTCACAATGCTAAAGCAGTTATGGTATTTGGAATACTATGGCTATTCCCTGGGCCATTATATTGTTACAGGTAATCTACAATCAGATGCATTACACTAATAAACAATATGCGGTTAGTTTTAGTGTATTTATAAAGCCACGTCAGGAAAATAAAGAGTAACCACACAAGAACAGTAGCACTGCTTTGACGCTGGGTGCCGCCAGTCTACAAAACCGAGCGGAGAACTTGCCTAAAATAGGGTATGAGGTACCATTGAAATGTGGGTGGCTTTATGCCAAGTGTAGGTTTTATACATCGCGATTTGAACATGGAAAAGTTCTTACGCAACATTTCTGTGTGTACGCATCGTTTATGCATGAGGCCCCTGGACTTCTCAGCAGTCCTGGCTTGTTCCTTCCAAGAAGGAAACATGAATTGTGAGCAGGATAGATAGATAGATAGACAGACAGGAAAGGCACTATGTGATAGATAGATAGATAGATAGATAGATAGATTATGAATGGCACTATACGATAGATAGAAAAGGCACTATATGATAGATAGATAGATTGTGAAAGGCACTATATGATAGATGGATAGATATATAGACAGACAGGAAAGGCACTATGTGATAGATAGATAGATAGATAGATTATGAATGGCACTATATGATAGATAGATAGAGAGAGATAGATAGATAGGAAAGGCACTATGTGATACATAGATAGATAGGAAAGGCACTATACGATAGATAGATAGATAGATAGATAGATAGATTTTTACTTGCCCCATATACAAAATGCACCTAACAGAACTCAAAGAGATGACAAAATAATTTAAATGAAGCCAAACCCTAACACCTTTGAGCTATTGATGTCGTCCAACATGACTCTCAAGGACAAAGCAACCGTGCAACACGTTGGGAGCACAAAGAGACAAAACAACTACAAATGTTTTACAAAACAAATGCAAATAATTTTCAGAAAATTACCTAGGAACAATTCATAACAAAAAACATATGAATCTATCCTTCTATATAAAAGTGGTCGGGTGTCCTTCCGTCCCGTGAGTGCTACGCAGGCGCGGAGTTTCACACACGCCCCGTCCATTTTGCAATGCACGATGGGATTTGTAGTTTCGTTTTTTCAGGTAAAAGATGATTTTCTACTCCAGACTGTGCGATATCTTCTTCTTCTTTCTTACTATATAAAAGCGGTCGGTATTGTCCTTCCGCCCCGTGAGTGGAAAGCGTAGCCGTATTCTGCTTATCACAGACTTACTACTTGCAGCTTGCGGTACGAAGCGACATGATGTGAGCAGAGTTCTGGTGCTCCCATCGTTCCCTTGCTTTTGTGCGCGATGCGCTGGAAAAATAGACAAAATTATGTCTCTGGAAATAATTAATGTTGATGGAGTACAAATGCCTCACCGCATAGTAAATATCAGGGGGGTTCAAAAGGGTGACCTCAATATAGAAAAAAAGTTTAAATTTCATCACAAAAATAACAGAAACTACGAGTATTAAAGTAATACCGCTCAAATGCAATATAACCAAATTAATGAGTTTGTATAAAATATCAAATTGATCTACATATTGAATTGCCTTAAGAAGTGGTCAACTTAAAAGTCGGTCACCTTAAAAGGCGGGTCAGCCTAGTATACTATATCCATGGTAGTGTCTTACCAAAAACCTTTACCATATTTTTAATTGACTTAACACATTGCATAACAGAATGTTTGATAGATAGATAGATAGATAGATAGACAGACAGAAGAGTGAACTGTGAGATATCAATATGGTGGCTACTCCTTTATGTATGATCCTTGGGCAGATTTACATCTTGAAAAGTAAAACTTTATTACTGACTAGCTGTGCTACCTGTCTCAGCAATCAACATATATCTCAGCATTAATGTTTGCAGTGCCCCATCTATAGGAATGTATTTTGTAATGCATGTAGTAATAAAATTCAGTGCATTTGTCATTCCAACAGATGGTACATCACATTATCATTTGTGGAGAAACAGAAAGAGCTAGCTATTTAGAAAATATTAGAAGGATCAACTGCTCCTTATGTTTAACTTTGTTTTTATTTGCATCTCATATTTAAAAACTTGTTTCATTAATAAATATAAAAAATCATTAAACCAAATAATTAAATTTTAGCTTTTTAATCGTGATCAATGCAATCACAGACCAGGTTTGTAAGTTCAATGAAGGCCTTACTTGATGCAAAAATGAAAAGACAATTGTAATGTGACCCAGCTGCATGTGTGTCTTAAGTTCACAAACCCCAATATATATTCATTCATTATTAAACCCTGTAACCAGTAGAGGGCACCACTGAGCCCCCAAACCCCAGACACAGTAATGCCCAACACAGTTTCAGGTTTTGGGTTCAAATAAGGGATCTTTATTGATCATCAATACTGTTTCCAAAGTGAAGAAAGTCACAGACAGACAACTGCAAGATAAGTAAACTCTTTTATTCTCCTTCTGTCTACTCTGTGAGTGTCACCGATGGCCTCCAGACCCCTTTGAATCTGGACCTGAGATATGCCCTATTTGAAGCACTTCTGGGTCATATGAGAACTGGGGAGGTCCTCCAGCAATTGCACCCTCTGACGCCACCCTTTGACTGCATTTCCAGACTCCAACTCCCATGCACCCCAGTGGATGTTAAAACTGGGATTCCGCACTGCCACCTTTCATATGGGGGATGGCACTGCTCCAGATTTGTGGTTTATTTTTTTCCAGCTAGGCAATAACTCATTCTTTTGTCCAGCCGGTATGCCTGTCTGGCACTTACAACCCAAAAGATTGAACTGTGAGTGCTTTGATTGTGGTCAATACCATTGCTGACCACACTGTATGTATGTGTCATGGGTGAAGAAACCCCAACATTCATTCATTATTTATTAAACCTTCTTAACTGAATTCAACCTTTGGTGCACAGGTCAGACAAACACATCATGGACTGAATAAAAATTGAGCTCATTATACAACTCAAAATTATATATCAAGCACATCTGTCTCGACTAAAACTCTCCAAAATGTTTCCAGGGCATGATCCAACCTGTGAACGTTGCAACCAAGTCCCAGCCTCACTAGGTCACATGTTCTGGGCCTGCAACAAATTAACATTATTCTGGACAAAAATTTGTAATTACCTTTCAGATAGCCTTGGACTCACAATCCCTCGAAACCCATTAACAGCTGTGTTTGGTGTTCTTCCAGATGGGTTTAAAGCGGAGGAAGACAAACAAACTGTGATTGCATTCACTACACTTTTGGCACGCAGACTTATTCTGCTAAACTGGAAGAACCCAAACTCTCCTCTTTTAAGTCAGTGGGAAACCGATGTGTTATATTATTTGAAATTGGAAAAAATCAAATACTCAGTTAGAGGATCCGTACAGACTTTTTTCAAAACATGGCAGGATCTAATCAGTAATATTTTAAAAATAAGTTCATGAAGCACAGAGAATTTATTAATTTAGGTATGTTTAAAAGCTGTAAAATTTTTATGCCGTTTGGCTTGCTCTCTCTCTCAAGGGTGGGGATCGATTTGTTCTTGACTCTATTTTTCTTTTTGTAAAAACTTGATTGCTTTGTATGGAGTGCAATAAAATTAATAAAAAAAAAAATTGAGCTCAAATATGTTATCAAACTGAAGATATTATGGGAAATCATGGACTAATTTGCTCATGGTTCCCAAAATAGCTGCTGTGATGTAATTTCTGATAATGTGCCCAAACTTGATTTTTACGTTCACTCCATGCACAAGCATGCTGGTGTCTCTGAGGGCACCTCATGAAGCACAAAAATGACACCCACACCACGTACTAAAATAAAGTGTCAAAAAATCAAATAAATAAAACAGTACAGCAATTCAATCACTGTGCGTATAACTAATTTACACTCTAGCAAATTTTATCAAAGGCACAATGACCTGCACCTTCAAGACGCAGCCGCCAGTACTTTCTGGAAGGCTGATTTACCTGGAAGTTGGAAGAATGGAGAAGAGCTGTGGAAGATGGAATATTTGAGATTTTATGGTGATCAGGATTGAGAGGTTAGCCTGTAGGGGGAGCTTTTTAAAAGAGTGAAAATAATTAAATATGCAGGATCAGATGGAGAACTAGATAAGGAGATAACCCAGAGAGTGCAGGTATCAGAAGTGTTGTGTGATCAAAAAAATAAGGTGAAGGTTAAAGGTAAGTTTTTCAACAAAGTGGAAAGACCACCAGTCATGTATGGAGTTGAGACACCTCGGATCAGTGGTAGCCCAAGATGGAGAATTAGATGAGGAGATAACCCACAGAGTGCAGTGTGTATGAACAACTGGAAGAAAGTATCAGAAGTGTTGTGTGATCAAAGGTTAAAGGTGAGGTTTTTAGTACAGTGGTAAGACCCCCAATGATGTAGGAGCAGAGACACGAGCAGTAAAGGGAGTGCAGGAGAAGAAGTTGGACGTAGCAGAAATGAGAATGTTGAGATGGATGTGTAGAGTTATAAAAAAGGACGGAATAAAAAAAAGAGAGCATCAGAGGTGCAACAAAAGTAGTAGGGATAAGTACAGGAAAGTAGAGTGAAGTGGTATGGGCATGTGATGAGGAGAGACGAGGGATATGTGGGCAAAAGAGTGATGGGGATGGAAGAGGAGGGGAAGAGAAAGTGAGGGGGGACAAAGCAGAGGTGGATGGATAAAACAGAAGAAGATCTGAAATGAAAATGTCTTGACTGAGGAGGAGGTGCAGGACTGAGGTGTGTGGAGAAGGTGCATCAGGTACATATCAACCTCACATACAAGTGGGAAATGATGACACAGAAAAAGAGAAGAAGGAACAGATGAAGAAAGGTGTCATGTATGGAGGATGAAACTTCAAATCAAATAAATAAATCAATACATCTTTCTTATAAATGAAACAATAAATAAATCTGTAAACTGACTACTGTAAATAAAGAGGAATTATTTATTCACATCAAAGAAGTATTGATTTATTTGTTTTTACTTAAGAATAAGCAAGTCAAAACAAGAACCACTGATTCATTTTTACTGAGTAACCTGATAAAATGTCAATTATCATAATGGGCAAAGAACTATGCAGGCACATAATGAAGTGATCAACCAAAAACAGCTTGGTTTGCTAAAAAAATATAAAGTGCATTATGAGTTTGTCTTCCATGTATTCTTCTTAAATAATATTGTTTTTTAATTATCTATCTATCTATCTATCTATCTATCTATCTATCTATCTATCTATCTATCTATC
>JANRMT010062840.1:32981949-33005707 GCA_026402145.1 Polypterus bichir lapradei
TATCTATCTATCTATCTATCTATCTATCTATTATGTAGTGCCTTTCCTATCTATCTATCATATAGTGCCTTTTATATCTATCTATCTATCTATCTATCTATCTATCTATCTATCTATCTATCTATCTATCTATCATATAGTGCCTTTCCTATCTATCTATCTATCTATCTATCTATCTATCTATCTATCTATCTATCTATCTATCTATCTATCATTAAATGTAAAGGACCATTTTAAGTGTTTATCCCTAGGACATTGCTTTTGTGGTGCCACCTTAGTGTGTACCCATTGTAACAGTCTCAGCCATTTTGGGCACAAGACAGGAAGCCACCCTAGACAGGAGTGAAGTTCATTGCTGGGTCCCCGTCCTCACCCGCCACCATCAGGTTAATGCAGAACTGCTAATCATCCCAACATTCATATCTTTGGAACATGAAAGAAAAAACAGAAAAAAAACAGGCCAATTAAAGATGAGCAGAATGTGTAGAATCGTCACAGGGAGTATCTGTGTGTGAATTTTATATGGCAACTTCAACCACTGAAGCACCTCAGAACCAGAAACCATAATAAGACAGAAGTAGCCCATGGATTCAAAAGTCTTAGCTCGCATTTTAAATCCGACAGTGACGTCCATTTCTGTGTTCCTGCTTTGCTAGATCAATACTGGTGAAGGTTTTTTTTACATTTCAAAGGTAATAGTAATGATAGTAAAAAAAAATAATCATCTTTGCCTTAGACAGCCTCAGAACATGTGCTGCTCAGTGCAGTGGATGGATGTACAGACTTTTAAGAGTGTGATTAAAACCCTTGTGTGTCCAGATTTTTGCAGCGCTAATAAGATGTACAATATAAAGATATGGCAGCATTTCCATCGACCATGGCTCTATTTTCTTCCTTTAAAGTCATTATTATTGTATTTCTCCTTTTAGCGTGTCTCAAGTTTCTCTTTTACTTTAATCACTAAGCCTCTGTGTGCCATTCCTTAGTGTGCCTTACACATCTCTACAAAACTGAAATGGCAGAAATAATGGAACAATACTTCCCTATGTGGACTGTGGTACCCATAAATTAATAAGATGAGCTATGTAATATCAATGTGCAGTTTTATTTATTGCATATGCTGGTTATCGCGTGTGTGGCAATGAGAAAGTTAAACACTTTCAGCACATATCTGACGGGCAGGAATCTATCAAGGGCCAATGAAATACCAGGGTGCCACAGAACAGGAGGAAGTCCCACAAAATGGAACCAAAGCTGAGAGTATGACATTGGCATATGCATGGGGCTTCTGGGAAGAACATTGCCCTATATCAGGTACATGCTAAAATGCTGTATATTTATATGTATATTTTATTGTTATTATTGTTAATTATGAATAATTATTTGTCTTGTGTGTATATTGTGTCTGTTGTTTGCTTGAATGTGCATTGTGTTTTCAAATGTCAGCAGGTTCTAAGTGTTTTTGTGGGTGGTGTGCCAAGGGGCAGGACTACCTGCCAGTTACGGCCAGGAACTGCCCTCCACCAAATAAATAAGGGGGGTCTCCAGTAGTTCCTGGTAGTTCATCTTGAATCTGCTTAGGAGTGATGAGTTTTTGTGATTTTTGTAATTTCTTGTGGTTTCCTGGATTTTTGAACCTGTGGGATTTTGTTTGCTTAGGATTGCCTTATTGCTTTAGGCAATTCCTTTATGTCTTTGTGTCCAATGGCCCTTCTTATTATGTCTGGGCATTTTTAATAAAAGTAAGCTTTTTATTCTATAAAAATTCTGCAAGGTCGTTTTTGTATCTAGAGGACATTACTGGAACTCTTTGGTGCTTGGGACTCATAGTTTATGACAGACATAAGGCAGATGCACCCTGCTATAGCAAGGGTCTGATCCCTGGATAAAGTCTGCTTTTCTTTTGTTTGGCCATTTCTTTTGATTTTCAATTATTGTTTTGCTATGATTGTATTTAATATTGCTTTTTTGTAATATTATACAGAGTGTGAGTATTGAATGTATATACACAGTATATAATGTTTCTTTGCTACTTCCCTTGTGATCTGAGGGTGGAGCCACAAGAGGCGGGTCCACCATGACATCACTGATTTAGCACCACCCTCAGCCTACTCATTCTTGCAGAGGGATTGAGTCCTGTAGAGTGTCATTGACTGTTGTGGAGTAAGGATCACATTGTAAGTCCTATTTGGGTTTCTGTTTTATATTTTTACTTCTTTGCCATACTTTGCTGTTTTTTTGTCCCCACTTGACCTTCTGTGCTTTTACTTTTGATTATTTACTAAATTCTTTTTTTTGTTAAAAAAAGAACTGTGTTTGCTTTTGTCCTTTAAATTATGCCAAAGGCTTTTGGTCATCATCTCCTGAGAAGGGCATTATTGAGCATTTTGAACTTTAAATGTTTGAGCTCTGTTTTGAGCCTGTGCAGGCCAGAAAGCCTGTAATTTGAATTTGAGGCTAGGCTGCTCGAGAACCAGTGAAAATCAGTCCCACCTTTTCTTTTGTTTTATTTGTTTTAAACATTTTATTGATTTTATTAAAATCAAAAAACATTCCATACAAGCAAGTCAACTTGAAGCTCAAAACTCCCATCTTTTCTTTAACTCAAAGTGCAAAATAAAATTGTAGTCAGAAAGTACTGTTGTTAAATTGTAACCATGACATGAAACCTAAAACACTAGGTCCATACTTGGGAGATGATGACCTCCCACTGCCAATATATAAGCCTTCTGTTATGACAGCCAAAAAAAAAGGGCAAACGTTTAGAATAATGGAGTTGACTGGGAAACTAAAAAAGGATATTACCGAGATTCTGTCCTTTTTTTCGTCGATCCTAAATGCTAAACCAAAAAAGTCAATGCCAAAGGAAAGGTCTAAAGCACTAGTAACAAATACTAAAAACAATTACCCAGCAAATGCATTAGGTTTACTCAAAATAGATAACTCAGATAACTGGAAAATGAATGGTGACGACTTCTTTTCTTGTTGTGACGGCATGTCGGCACCACATACCTCCGAAACTCAAAGATGTTTGGTAAGATTTGCACTGGGTGTGACGAGGATGAATAGGATTAGAAATGAATACATTAGAGGGCCAGATCAGTTTGGACGGTTGGGAGACAAAGTCAGAAAGGCGAGATTGTGTTGGTTTGGACATGTGCAGAGGAGAGATGCTGGGTATATTGGGAGAAGGATGCTAAGGATAGAGCTGCCAGGGAAGAGGTACAGAGGAAGGCCTAAGAGGAGGTTTATGGATGTGGTGAGAGCGGACATGCAGGTGATGGGTGTAAAAGAGCAAGATGATGAGGACAGAAAGATATGGAAGAAGATGATCTGCTGTGGCAACCACTAATGGGAGCAGACAAAAGGAGGAGAAGAAGACAGAAAGATAAATAGATAGGAAAGGCACTATATGATAGATAGATAGATAGATAGATTTATACTTGTCCCATATACAAAATGCACCTAACAGAACTCAGAGGGATGACAAAATAATTTAAAATGAAGCCCAACCCTAACACCTCTGCGCTATTGATGTCACCCAACATGACTCTCAAGGACAAAGCAACCGTGCAACACGTTGGGAGCACAAAGAGACGATGCAGCGACAAAATAGTTGCAAATGATTTACAAAATAAGTAACCCTGTGTTAGGATATAGAGGGTTCGACAATGGATGGATGAAATAATTCAATAGAAATAATTCATAACAAAAAACATAAATTATGAAACTATATATTCATTTGTGCAGAAAACTGCTCTGAATTACATTGAGCAAAATATGGAATTATATAAGAAACCTCAATCATAATGCCTGAAGGTGATGAGAAAAAGAAGGAAGTGCGCCCTGTCCACTGCGATTGAGAAAATTGGTGAAGGGTTTTATAGGTAGCCTTGTCTGCAAGAAAGAGAAAAGTAGCCGCAGCCTGACCTTGAGCCGCTGGGCTCAGCGGACTCCGTTCGTTTCAGCCTAATTGCACACACGACTCCTGCTCTCTGTCACTCCAAGAGCTCAAGCCAGCATTCTGATGCAGACTCTCATTTTCTGGTTGGCCCCTCCAGGCCTAACTCATCCTCCGGGAGGGTTTGTTGCAAATTTGAAGCATATTGTTCAAATGTATAGTGGATTCTATTATCAGCTAATCATCTGGAGGCAGCGGAAGATGTGCAGCACTGACAAAAAGGCGATTTTGTGCAAATTTAGCAGAAAGAGTTATTCCCTATTGTCTTCATGTGTAAAGCCATTACAGCAACGTTAAGTCCTGCTTGTTGATTGTGTGTTGCGAATGCCATTGCCCTATCCTGAGACAATCTGAATTGTCTTTGACGCCGTATTTTGATCAGCCTTTCATGTGGTCTGGAAACACAAAGGTAACTGCTGTGTTTGAAGCCTACCCTTGTGCCTAAATAACTGAAGTTTTCTCCATGTCTGTGTAGATTTTTCCTGGTTTTCAGTGTTGTTTTAGAAATCAAACCTCCATAGAAAAATCAGGTGGTGGGAGGTCTCATTACAGGGCAAACAATAAGTGAACCTGTTGAAAATACCAAAAGGGTTCAATGGAACTTTTCCTTGAGTTCATCATTTTGAGTGACTTAGACAGGCATCCATAGATTTTAGTGCAACCTGTGGAGTAGTAAATGCTTTGAACTTGCATTTTACTGAAGTTTATATTTTTAAAGAAGTCAATAAGTTCTCAAAAGTAATAGAGACTACTAAGATGGTATAGTGTGAGTTGGAAATTGCAGAAGGAGAAGTTCTGCTTGGAATAAATAGGCTGAAATCTAACTAATCACCAGCACCAGGCAATATTTATCCTCAAATGCTTAAGGAGGTTAATGAGTGTATATATAAACTATATAAACTATATATATATATATATATATATATATATATATATACTGTATATATAAACTGGGGAAATTCCTAAAGTCCGGAGACAAGCAAATATTATCAGGGTGACCAGGCTGGTCCAAGTAACTATAAGCCAGTAAGCCTAACATGCATCATGGGTAAATTAATGGAAAGAATTATTAAGGAAAAGATTGAGCACCATACGGCAAGAACAGGCGTGTCAGTGAACAGAGAAAAGGCGATGATCAGATAGGTGCGTATGATATTTTTTTTCTTGATTTTTAGAAGACTTTTCATAAGGTCCCACATGAGATGTTGGGTATCATACTAAAAGAAGTGGGAATTCAGGGTGCTGTCTATAGGTGACTACTAAATTGGCTCAAAAACAAAAAAACAAATGCTTCTGGTAAGGGGACTTCTTTCTGAATTAGGTGATTTTAAGTGTGGTGTCCATCAGAGGTCAGCGTTGGGGCCACAGCCCTTTAAATAGTCTGGACAAGAGCATCATCAGAAAGTTGGTTAACTTTGCAGATGATACCAAACAAGGTGGAGGGGCAGATAGTATAGAATCAGCAAAATTTAGAGCAGGATTTGGGCAGCATACAGACTTGGGCAAACAAAATGTAATGTCAGTAAATGTAAAGTATTAAACACATGAAGTAAAAATGTTAGGTTTGAATACACAGTGGGAGGTCTGAAACTTGAAAGTACACCTTATGAGAATTATGAAGGCTAACAGAATGTCAGATGATTTAGTGTCCTGATATGTGGAGTACAAGTCCAAGGAGGTTCTGCTCAAGATTTATAACTCACTGGTGAGGCCTCATCTGGAGTACTGGGGGCAGTTTTGGTCTCCAGGCTAACAGGATGCTAACAGAAATAGAAAGCTAATAGGATGTTAGGTTTTACATCACGATGTGTAGAGTACAAGTCCTAGGAGGTCATGCTCAAGTTACATAACACACTGTGTTGGTCTCCATATTACAAAAAAGACATAGCAGTGCAAGAGAAAGTCTAGAGAGAGTGACTAGGCTGAATCTGGGACTAAAAACAAATGAGCTATGAGGAAAGATTGAACTTTTTCAGTTTAAGCGAAGAGAGATTAAGAGGGTGACATGACTGAAGTGTCTAATATTATGAAGGGAATTAGTCCAGTGGATCCTAGCTGTTGCTTCAAAATAAATTCTGCAACAAGAACACAGGGGCGTAGTTGGAAAGTTGTTAAGAGCAGATTTTGTACAGGTGTTATAAAGTTTTTCTTCACGGACCAAATTAGTTATTAAATAATGTGGTGGAGAGGAGGACTTCAAATCTCAACTTGATGCTATTTTGAACAATTTCGGGAATAAGATAGAGGAGCTTGTTGGGCTGAAAGTTCTCATCACAGTTTTATAACGTTGTAATGTTATTTAATGGCAAACATGACTGTGGTGTAAAACTGAATTGTTTATAAATAAGAAGCAAAACCAACTGTGATTTGGGCAGATTGCCAGGAGTGAGCAGGCAATGGGTTTAGATGAATAAAAAGTGGTTGGTGTTTTCGTGACGCTGAACCAGAATGATTACACAGGTATACATTTCAAAAACGGTTTTTACTATTTCATCTGATTCTTATATGTTTTTAGCACTAAATTCAAAAATGAAACCCATTTTTCTCTGTCATATAACATTTTTTTTTACATTTTTTAATGATAATTGGTTTGAATATAATATTTACTCTCTATATATAAAATCCTAAGCCTAAAAGTGCAACGATTTTAAGTGATTTTGAATGTAACATTTTTTGCCACGCTTTAAATCGGCTTATTTTAAAACCTACATATATGATTGGTATCATTTTTTTTAGAATGTATCGAACTTTAATGTGATGTTGTTAGATTTTCAGATTCTTATTCCATTTTTAAATTATAAACTAAAAAATATCAAGAACTCACGTCCCATGAGACGAGACTTAACCAAGAGTGCCAAGAGATTTAACCACGCCCTGGGCCGGAAATAAAAGACAAAGAGTAGGACAGCTGCTGCACAGGCTTTTAAACGTTCGAAGTGCCGTGCGAGATGCAGATCACACGGCATGGCAGCAGCAAGCCAGCAGCTGATCGAGCAAAGAGGAGGTAAAAAAAAGCTGTATTTGTTTCCCATTATATCACTGTTTAGATAGATAGATACTTTATTAATCCCAAGGGGAAATTCACATACTCCAGCAGCAGTAAACTGATACAAAAAACAATATTAAATTAAAGAGTGATAACAATGAAGGTATAACAGACAGACAATAACTTTGTATAATATTAACGTTTACCCCCCCAGGTGGAATTGAAGAGTCACAAAGTGTGGGGGAGGAACGATCTCCTCAGTCTGTCAGTGGAGCAGGACGGTGACAGCAGTCTGTCTCTGAAGCTGCTCCTCTGTCTGGAGATGATCCTGTTCAGTGGATGCCGTGGATTCTCCATGATTGTCAGGAGCCTGCTCAGCGCCTGTCGCTCTGCCATGGATGTCAAACTGTCCAGCTCTGTGCCTACAATAGAGTCTGCCTTCCTCACCAGTTTGTCCAGGTGTGAGGCGTCCTTCTTCTTTATGCTGCTTCCCCAGCACACCACCGCGTAGAAGAAGGCACTTGCTACAACTGTCTGATAGAACATCTGCAGCATCTTACTTCAGATGTTGAAGGACGCCAGTCTTCTAAGTAAGTATAGTCAGCTCTGTCCTTTCTTGCACAGTGCATCAGTATTGGCAGTCCAGTCCAATTTATCATCCAGCTGCACTCCCAGGTATTTATAGGTCTGCGCTCTGTTTAAGAGTGGTTTTCGGAGGTGTGACCGTGTCTCCTTGGGGTGCATTCAGCCCTCGTCTTCACAACATGAGTTGCCTGCCTAATTTTCTAATATTAAAATCTATTTTTAAAGAACAAGTTATATATATATATATATATATATATATATATATATATATATTTAAAGCTATTAACTACAATAAGTATTATTGGTTCATATGTAGGGATCTGAAAGTTCTGTGACTCTCAGTCAGACTCTCAAGAAAAGAGCTAAGGGTGGATGCCAAAAATATCACCATACTTCACTTCGTGGATCCACTGTCCATTCATTTTAGGACATTAAGAAAGTGTAGACGACAACAGGCCATTCAGACCAACAAAGCTTGTCAGACCTATCAACTTAATTCTTCTAAAACAACTTCAAGTCGAGTTTTGAAAGTCCCTAAATACCTAAAGTTTACCACACTACTTGGTCACTTATTCCATATGTCTGTGGTTATCTGTGTAAAGAAAAACTTCCTAATGTCTGTGTGAAATTTCCCCTTAACAAGTTTCCAATTGTGTCCCGATGTTCTTGATGAACTCATTTTAAAATAACAGTCTCGATCCACTTGACTAATTCCCTTCGTATAACCTAACATTCTCTTCTGGCTTCTAAATACTGGTAGTGTCAAGTTCACTACGACTCCTAAATCTTTCTAATAAGGTGTACTTACGATTTTCACATCTCCCAGTGCATATTCAAAACTGACATTTTTACTTCCTATGTGTCATACTTTACATTTTACTTACAATAAATTTCATCTGCTCATGCCCGTATACTGTACAAGTCCCTCTGTAATGATTCAACAGATCCTAAATTATCTGCCAATCCACCTAACTTGGTATCATATGCATATTTAACCCACTTGTTGTTTATATTCCTATACAAATCATTGACATATATTAAAACTAGCAGCGCCCCTAAGGGTCGACACTCACTTTTAACTTCACCTGAAGTTTCATATTAAGTTTGGTTTAATAAATTTGTTTATTTTAGATTGAGCAGTTCTTAGCGGTCCAGAGGTAGAACTGGGTGACTGCGTAAGGGTTCATTAATATGAAATACAACCAGTGTGAGTGGAGAGCTTTTAAGTAAGGAATAAGAGGAGCGCAAAGTTAGGATAACAGACAGAGAAAAGTAAAGTTATCCTCCTAGAAGGACAAACAGCAGGTAGCTGAGAGGGAGAACAGTACAGGAGCTTAACAGGACAAGGTGTAAAAATAGCTGTAGCAGTTCTTTGTGTTACCATTTAAGTTAAATAATTTAATTTTAAGAAAAAAAAAAGTTAAGACATTTTTACTAATCCTAAACCAAATTTTAATAATGAAGCCAGTGCAATGCAAGTCCTGTTGGATGCTGGACTTTTTAGATGATGGTTTGGAGGAGCCAAGTGTCTATGAGGGCTACATCTGCAGGAGATACCTGCTGATCCAGCACCTCGAGCTCAGGGTCGCTGAACTGGAGGAGGAGTTGGCAGACCTGGCCCAGGTGTCCTTTAGAGAGATAGTGTGCACCCCCAAGGTGGTGCAGGATGAGATTCCTGACCAGACAGGTAGAAATAGGTGGGTCATGGTCACAAGGCGTAAGGTAAAGGGTGCACACTGTCCAGGGGTATCAACCCCATAATCAGAAGTGTCAAACCGTCATCACATCCTTGCGGAGCTGGAGAGCGTCTCTGATGATTCTGTGGTGGTAGGCAGGGAGGAGGAGCCCCAATGGGCCACCTCAAAATCAGTTCCAGAAAGAGAGAGGTAGTGATAGTTGGGGGCTCAATCATTAGGGGGATTGAAGCTCAGGTGTGCTCCAGAGAGAGAGAGAGTCTCAGATGGTGTGTTGCTTTCCGGGTGCCCAGGTGGGAGACCTCCCTGGAAGGGTGGATAGGCTCTTGGCCAGAGCGGAGGTTGATCCAGTTGTCATTGTCCATGTTGGAATAAATGACATACATAAGGGTAGTCTGTCAGTTCTGCGATCCAAATTCAGAGTTAGGTGCCAAGCTGAAGAACAGAACTAACAAGGTAGTCTTCTCTGAAGTTCTGCCCCTGCCACACGCCAGTCCAGGTAAGACTGAGGAGATTAAAAGGCTTAACGCGTGGCTCACATCTTGGTGCAGGGTAGAAGGGTATAGGCTTATGGGGCATTGGGACTCCTTCTGGAACAGATGGGACCTGTTCTGCTGTGATGGGTTTCATCTGAACTGGAGGGGCACCAATATATTTTGGAAGTGTACGAGTAGGCTAGACGAGGATTGTTTAAACTATTGAATGGGGGGGCAGGGAGTTTAGGACAGGCCAGATTTAGCAATGTAAATTCTAAGCCAACATTTAAATGTAGAAGGTGTAACACATTAAAAATAGCTTGCCTTAATGCTAGAAGTATCAAAAATAAGGTGAGTGAGCTAGAGTTGTATGTAGCAGAGCATAATTATGATATTATAGGAATAACGGAAACCTGGCTAAATAACAAAGATGGGGATGAGTGTAACATACAGGGATACATATTTATTAGGAAGGATAGACAGAATAGAAAAGGAGGAGGGGTTGCTGTTTAGGTAAAACAGAATTTAAATATAAGTCCTCTTCAGCTGGACGATGAGCCCCATCTTAGTGAGGACATGTGGCTTCGTCTGGAAAATATTAGGGAAAGAGGTCTTATTTTAGGAGTGTGTTATAGACCACCCAATTCAGACAGTAATTTCAACACACATCTTTTTAGTAATATCAAAAAGGCAAGTTTACAGGGGGATATTATAGTCATGGGGGACTTTAATTATCCAAATATTAACTGGGATAACCTTGCAGAAGGAGGAGTACAAGAGCAGGAGTTTTTAGAAGTAATCAGTGACTGTTTCTTAACACAGCATGTTAAAACACCAACACGGGGTGAAGCCTGTCTGGATTTAGTATTTTGTAATAATCAGGATAGAATTGAGGGTGTAGAGGTGATTGAACCACTAGGGTCAAGTGACCATAATGTAATACAATTCTCAGTATTTTGTAAGAGTGCAGATGTAAAGACTAAAATTGTTAAGTTGAACTTTGGTGGGGCAAAGTCTAAGGAGGACAGACTGGGCTTTTAAGTGTGGAGACAGTCGAGAAGCAGTGGAACAGTTTTAAAAATGTTTTACACGTAATGCAGGACAGATACATACCTAAATTTGGAATTAATAGGAAACTAAAAAAAACTCCACAGTGGATTAATAAAGATTTAAAAAAGAAGTTGCAAAGGAGAAAACTGCTTTATAAGGCATAAAAGACTAATGATTGCAAAGTGAATCGTAGAGCGTATGAGAATATGAGAGCAACCATTAAGAAGGATATCAGGGAGGTTAAAAGACAATTGGAGAGGAATATAGCAGATAAGGCGAAAGAAGACCCTAAGAGATTCTTTCAGTATTTTAGTAGTAAAAGATCAGTCAAGGAGGAGGTAAAGTGCATCAGGAATAGTAAAGGGGAATTAAATGATACAGACAATGAAACAGCGGATGCCCTAAACTCACATTTCTCTGAGGTCTTCACAAGTGAGCAAGTGGACAACCTCCCAGAGGTAAACGCAACAACTAAGGAGGTGTTGAGGGATTTGGAAATTGTAGAAGGAGAAGTGCTGCTCAGATTAAAAAAGATGAAATCAAACAAATCACCAGGACCAGATAATATTTACCCTTCTGTTCTTAAGGAGGCTAGTGAGTACATATATAAACCTTTCACACATATTTTAAGGAAGTCACTGCGCACTGGAGAGATTCTGAAGGACTGGAAAATGGCAAATATCATCCTATTATATAAAAAGGGTGACAGGGCAACTATAGGCCAGTAAGCTTAACATGCATCACAGAAAAATCAATGGAAGGAATTATTAAGGATAAGATTGAGCAACACATGGCAAGGACAGGAGTTATTCTGAACAGTCAGCATGGGTTCAGAAGAGGGAGGTCGTGTTTTAATAACATGCTGGAATTCTATGAGGAGGCAAAAAAAGGATACAATCAAAGTGGAGCTTATGATATTATTTATCTGGACTTTCAGAAAGCATTTGATAAGGTGCCACATAAGAGGTTGAGCATCAAACTAAAAGAAGTAGGAGTTCAGGGTGATGTTTTTAGGTAGGTGCAGAATTGGCTCAGACACAGGAAGCAAAGGGTGATGGTGCGAGGAACCTCATCAGAACTGGCCGATGTTAAGAGTGGTGTTCCACAGGGGTCAGTGCTAGGGCCGCTGATATTTTTAAAACATATAAATGATTTAGATAGGAATATAAGTAACAAGATGGTTAAGTTTGCAGATGATACCAAGATAGGTGGATTAGCAGATAATTTGGAATCCATTATATCATTACAGAAGGACTTGGATAGCATACAGGCCTTAATGTCAGTAAATGTAAATTATTACACATAGAAAGTCAAAATGTTAGGTTTGAATACACAATGGGTGGTTGGAAAATCGAGAGTCCACCTTATGAGAAGGATTTAGGAGTCATAGTGGACTCTAAGCTATCGACTTCCCAACAGTGTTCAGAAGCCATTAAGAAGGCTAACAGAATGTCAGGTTATATAGCACGATATGTGGAGTACAAGTCCAAGGAGGTTCTGCTCAACCTTTATAACACACTGGTGAGGCCTCATCTTGAGTACTGTGTGCAGTTTTGGTCTCCAGGCTACAAAAAGGACATAGCAGCGCTAGAAAAGGGCCAGAGAAGAGCGACTAGGCTGATTCCAGGGCTACAGGAGTTGAATTATGAGGAAAGATTAAAAGAGCTGAGCCTTTACAGATTAAACAAAAGAAGATTAAGATGTGACATGATTGAAGTGTTTAAAATTATGAAGGGAATTAGTACAGTGGATCGAGACTGTTATTTAAAACAAGATCATCAAGAACATGGGGACACAGTTGGAAACTTGTCAAGAGTAAATTTCACACAAACATTAGGAAGTTTTTCTTTACACAAAGAACGATAGACACTTGAAATAAGCTACCAAGTAGTCTGGCAGAAACTAAGACATTAGGGACTTTCAAAACTCAACTTGATGTTTTTTTGGAAGCAATAAGTGGATAGGTCTGGCAAGCTTTGTTGGGCTGAATGGCCTGTTCTCGTCTAGAGTGTTCTAATGAGACAGTTTCTAATAAGATAATGAAGCAGTATGTCAAAGTTCTCTCAAAAGATGGAGCCTGTAATATGTATTCGTGGCAATTTTTTCCCAGTTGGTCTGAGGCTAAATTAATTTTAATAGACCCAATATTAGAAAACTGGCTTCCGACGCATAATCTGATGGTGTGATCAACATCCTGGAATGAGACGCTTGGGTATCATTCAAAGAAGACATCTTTAGGTGACACTAAAAATCCAAATTACAATGATATTGTGTAAAATGTATTAGTTGAGTTTAAGGAATTGGATTGCAACACGAGTGTCAAAGTTTACTTTTTGGATTCACATTTGGAAAGTGAGAAAGTTTTGATGGCATCAGTAATGGGCATGATGGGCAGACAGAAACTGGAAATGGAAAAACAGTGAGCAGAGTGCTAACTGGAGAAGCAGGGTGGCATATTAGTGCTCATTTAGTAGAAATAATCCAAATTAAGAGAAACTGTGCACAGACAGTGACCAAGCAGGTAACTGCATCCTGGTGTTCAGTGACATGAAATGTAACGGAGAGTTTTCTTTACGACAGTCCGATTTAATCCCACATCCCAGAGTTCCCTTGGTGAGTCTAAACTGGTCCCGTAGCCATGAAGGACTGACATCCTTGCTATTGTGACACTTCTGACAACCTTATAATGGCGTAAGTCATCTCCGAAAATAAATGGAGGGGCTCTCAATAACATATTGGCAAGTGCATAGGGGCTTGAACAACCGATAATGGGGATTCTGTAGCAGAATTATTTCTGATCCCAGAATCTTACTCGCTAATTTGGGAAAGCTTCTTTTTCTGCACTAAATGAAACTGCAGTTTGAATTTGTGGTTGCCGTAGTGTGAAAAAGTACAGATAAATAAATAATTGCATTTAACTTGCTTTTCAAAAATCTCCAGCCCGAGGAAAAATCAATATCCACAAATCGGTTTCATATCTAAATGCAATGAATCATTTCATTGACGACTTCAGCTTGGAAGGCTAAGGGGCCATTCATTGTGTATGAAATCATCTGTCATGGCTGCTAAGGAAAAATCTTTACTTTGCACGTCTGAGATTTACACAATTTAGAGGCCCACAAATACCGAGCACTTCTAAATGATGTGTAGTTGTGCATGTCAATTGGACGACAGTGAAGGCTGGGGTCTCTGGTAGCCCTATCAATGACCTTGGGGGTCTTCAAGTGGGAAGTTCACTACAGGTTAACACCGTTGGCTCCTTACAGTAGATTTGGGTTTCTTGTGTTTGAACCGGATGGATAACTAGCTAGCGCTAAGCAGGTTTGCTAGTTTGAGCTTTCAGTCAGTAACTTGACCAGAGGTTAGCTGGTATCTCAATTGCTTGCTGTAGAAATGGTGTTCTCAAGGGCTCAAGGAGTGCCTATGACCCTACAGTGAAAAAAGAGAAGAGGAAAATGGAATATATGAATGCTAATTTGATAGACGGATCAATAGGGGAATGGCAGGATGGATCAGTTATTAAGTGACTGAAGAGTTAATGATTACATAAACAAATACATGGATGGATAGCAGATCATCAGGAAGAAGAATTATTGAATGCTTGAATGGATATCTCAACAAGTTGGGATGTGGGAAACGATGGATGGATAAAATGGTGGGTGGGTGGATAGACAAATGGATGGGAGAGTGGATGGATGCATGCATGAATACATGGATGGATGGATGACAGATCAATAGGAAAATGGATGAGCGCATGGTTGAATGGATAGCTGGGTGGATCGGTGGAGGGATTAAAAGGTGGATGGGTGGCAAGATGGATCAATTGTGGGTGGATAAGTGAATAGGTAAAGGGATGGATTAAAAGGATAGGCTTTTTAATACATAAAAGAGAGGTAAATGTAGGGATACAAAGTTAGATGAAGGAATGGGTGTACAGATCAACAGAGAGATGGACAGATAGATCAATGGAAGTGGAAATGGATTTTTGAAAGGCACAATGATTAATAGAATGGAGAGAAAGATGGATGGATGCATACATGGATGAATGGATGGATAGATGAATCGGTCAGTTGTCGCAGGAAATGTGGGATGGATGGATCAATTAGAGGAATATAGGATGGTTAAGAGGATGAACAGACCAATAGAGGGACGGATGACTCAACGGGCAAAGGAGAGAGGTAAAGAATGAATATATGGATGGATGAAAGATTGATAGGGAAATGGATGAGTGCATACTTGACGAGGTAGCTGGAACAAAGTTGGGTGGACCAATAAAGAGATAAAATGGTGAACAGGTGGATAGATGGATGAGTCAAAAGGTGAAGGGAAGAATGGATGGTCAACAGATAAAAAAAATGATAGAGAAATAAATGATGGGATACAAAGAAAATGAAGGAATGGATGGCTAGATCTGTATCGAAATGGAAAGATGTATGCATGGACAGACAGGTCAATAGAAAGTGGAAGATTTTAAAGATTGGTGGGTCAGTGTGACGGGATTCATGTATACTGGGCTGGAACAAAGAGAGAAGTGGATAGATGCTTACATGAATGAATGGATAGATCGGCCAATGGAAAGATGGATGGGTGAACTGGTGCAGAAAATAAGGGGTGGATGGATCAATGAGAGGATGAATGGATTGCGAGAAGGATGGATGTGCCAACAGATGAAGGAGAGAATGGGTGGATGCATACACAAGTCCATGGATGGATGACAGATCAATAGGGAAATGAATGGATGCAGAATGGGTGGGTGGAACAATGGATGGATGAAATGGTGGATAGGGGGATACATGGATCACTAGTGGTAAGCAAGGATAGATAAAGCAGTAGGTAAAAGGAAGAATGGATAGATGGATGGATCAACAAAAGAAAGGAGAATGGATGGAAATGAAAGAGAGATAAACTTAGGGGTGAAAGGAATAATAAAAAAATGGATAAGTAGATTGTTCCAATACAAAGTAGAATAATTTAAAGATGAGTACATCAATGTGTGAAAGAAACAATTTATGGAAGGGTGGAATGGATGGATAAATGAGCCAGTGAAGGATAGATGGGCTGATAATAGGTGCAGTAGATGATGGAAGGATGGATGGATCATTGAGGGGAAGGAAAGATGGGTGGACGGATGATTGGATCAGCAAAAGGGACAGATGCACCAACAGATGAAGGAAAGGATGGCTCAGGCTGATAGGATATACAGATAGATCGAAGTAGGGACAGACAGATGAATACATGCACTGATGGATGTATAGATCAATAATGAGATGAAAGGATCAATAGAGGGATACAGGAACAGATCACTGAAGGAATAGAAAGATGGATGGGTCAATGAATGAAGGGAATGAGGCATGGAAAGATGGATAAATGGGGATTGGAACGACTGACGAAACAGAGAGTTGGAAGAATCCATGTATGCATGGATGGATAGATGAATGAGTGGATTAATGGCTAACCAGGGACATATGACTCAATAAAGGAACGGAAAGGTGGATGGCTAAGTGGTCATTCTGGCTCAGTGCGTCGCTCTCCTTTACCCCAGTGGTACACTTTGAGATGTTTGCTAGTGGAGCCTGGCAGCCCGCTGTCTAGATCACTGCAGAGCAGGCAAGGCCCGACGATCTTTGGAGACATATTTTTAGACTCGTTTAGAGAACTACATTTTCACGTTATTAAAATATTTAAAGTCTTTTCAGCTGTCTGCCTATCTATTTAAATGCTGCCTAAATCTTCTCCCAATATCTTTGAATGACATCCTGTCTGTTTAAACTTGCTCCTGAATAATATCCAGGCATCGCAGAATAATTCATGCCTATTTAAAGGCACCTCTGATTGAGTAGGGAGACATTTTTAGAACACCATGAATCGCGCTGATCTTTTACATCTGATAGAGCTGCTATAAACGGAACAGAGGGCCTCGCACGCTCATTAGCTCTCTGAAAAATCAGCGTTACCTTAAATGAAAGACACGTCTGGGCAACCAGAGCTGCTTTGAAGAACAATTGCATGATTCTAGTGGGGACTGACTTCTCAGTTTTGAATGACCTGTGATGGCTATATGCACATACAAGTTTGGCCTCCCTCTCACTTTGCCTTTCCCCATTTCTGTTTTCTATTGCATTTTTTTTTCTCTTTTTTCTTTCACTCTGTTGTGCCCTTCTTTCTTGCTTTCTTTCTTTTATTCATTTTGTTTAATTATCATTTCCCAACTAGTCACGTTGAGGCTGTTTGTATCCTCTCTCTCTCTCTCTCTCGGGTTTTCTTTGTTTGCTTTTGTATTTCCCTCTCTGTTTAACAATAATCCATTCGTCCATTTTCTAACCCCGCTGATCCAGCTGTGGGGCGTTGAGAGACCATCCCGGAAATCAAATCCCAGGTCTTAAAGGAATGGTGGTTCACTGTCTGCATCTGTAAAGGAGCAGCTTTGTATGAAGGGCAGTCAGCCTTGGAATTAACTCCAGATATGAGCTACGCTGAATATTTATGTCAAGACTGTTCATATTTAATGCCATCAACACAATTTAGACAGTATCCGTGTTCGCCAGAGGCTGCGTCAGACATACATCCTGTCCTGGAAGTACTGCTTGGTGTGATTATCTCTTGTATTGATCCATGTGATACTCCTTGTTGTGTTTTGGCCAGGGTTCCCCTTCCGGCTGCCATTCAAATTCTTGTCTCATTTGTTCACTTTTGATTCTTTTATTAATGTTAATGTTTCTTTTGCTGATTATTTGCTTCCTTCTTTGCTTTTGACGGTGTCTAAGCTGCCTGGTAGTTACGCTCCGTGTGCTACTCACCGTCAGGAACTGCCCTCTGCTCTACAAATCTGGACGGTCTCCCACAGCTCCTGGTGGTTCATTTTGAATGCACTACAGAAGTTTGGTGAGTTCTGTGTTTTTGTTGTGCCTCGTGTTTATTGTGATTTATTGGCTTTTTTTGGGATGTTGTTTTCTGGATTTTGCTTGCATGGATTGCCTTATAGTTTTAGGCAACTCTTTAATGCCTTTTATGTTGATAAAACATTTTGACTTTTATAAAGTTTCGGTGTTTGAGTGTTTATCTAGCTGGGGTTTGGCGAAATAGCCCCCTCTAGTGGGCATTTTCACCATTGCTGCTTGATAGTGCTGTTCTGCCTTAACTCTAATGTGTGGTGTTTCATTCAGGATTTGTGGGTTGTTAATGTATGCTCTGTTCCTTGCATCCTGTTGTTCCTGAACCATCTACTATTTTGTGCTTATACCTATTATATAGTAGTGGATCTGTCCTGTACATCCAGATCGTTAGTATTTATTTGCCGTCATGTTTGATGGATGGCAAACTGCATGGACTGTTCTACCCCAAGGATACTGTGCATCTCCAGTTCTTTTTAGTCAAGCTGACCTGGAGTCTGTTGAGTTCAGTGGCACAGTTCTAATTCAATACATGGATGATTTGCTGCTTCAACTTCCACATATATCTTCCAGTATCTCTAGACCATTCCTCAGTCTCCCAGTCCCTTCAGTTTTATTTTCTTACTAGTTGTGCTACTTGTCTAAGACCAGATCAAAATTTAAATAATCAATGTAGACCTCAGCATTAACTTTTGCAGTACACCAGCTATTTGTATATATCTGGTAATGTGTGTAATAATAAAATGCATTGTATTTGTCATTCCAACAGATGGTACAGCACAAACTTTTGTTATAATAAAATGCATCACCACAAATGCTTGTGATGTCCCATCTGTTGGAATGACAAATGAGATGCATTTTCATGCTGCAAAAGTTTGAGATACACCATCTGTTGGAATGACAAGGTCATAGCAAGCAGGCGAAAACATAGTTTTACATACAGTCAGTCAGTCAGTCACTCATTTTCCAACCCGTCATATCCTAACACAGGGTCACGGGGGTCTGCTGGAGCCAATCCCAACCATACACTTATCCTTTTATTAAAGTGGATTGTCTTTTGGTTTCCCTTTAACTGTACTCCATTTGTTTCATGTTCATTTCACTTCTATTACCTTCATATTACCTCACAATCACATTTTTTAGAATACCTCTTATATTTAAATTATTTTCTTAGTGGTATGTTACTTTCTCTTGCACAGGACCCTGTGGAAACCAGGGGCGTACATAGCCACCCCACCCCGACACAGACAGGCAGAGATGCAAGTTTGCCACACAACACACGTTTATTTCAGTGGGGAGGCACTTTTACCACGCTCCCCACAGCAGCATACTACAAATAAGCAGGGAACCAAAATACACTGTTCATAGTCCCTTCTTCTTTGTCTCCTTGTCATCTGCCCCCACTCCTCTTATTGGCAAGCTTTGGCCCTCTTCCTCCTGACTCTGGCTTCCCGAATGGAATGAGGTGGCTTCTTTTAAGCAGCCCCTGGGAGTGTTCCAGGAGGCTCATTAATCGGACCTAGAATACAATACAATACAATTTATTTTTGTATAGCCCAAAATCACACAAGAAGTGCCGCAATGGGCTTTAACAGGCCCTGCCTCTTGACAGCCCCCCAGCCTTGACTCTTTAAGAAGACAAGACAAAACTCCCAAAAAAAACCCTTGTAGAGAAAAAATGGAAGAAACCTTGGGAAAGGCAGTTCAAAGAGAGATCCCTTTCCAGGTAGGTTAGGTGTGCAGTGGGTGTCAAAAAGAAGGTGTCAATACAATACAATACAATACAATACATAGAACAGAATAAGTCCTCAATACAGTATAAAATTAAAAATTTTAGAAGTACGGAGTAGAATGTAACAGTACATGATATCACATAATATGATTTGGATTTGTTTAGAGTCCTGGAGACCTCATCCATCAAGCTGCCTCCCCCATTTGGCCATTCCACATCTGAAATAGCACTAGTCTGATGAAAGGATCCCTCTTTCCCACGATTCTTGCGATCCTCCGTCAGGGATGACTTTACCTTAGGCAGGCAAACAACTTGGTGGGCCGTGGCACTGAGTGCCACATATAAGTGCCGAGAAAAGAAACAGAATAAGTGAGGGTTAGTATCCAATTTTAACTATCATGTTACTTATGTTTTAGTGCTAATGACTAACAACAGAGATGCAGTCTGTACAGTTAATCAGCAGCTCTAGTCAGGATATGCTAAACTGAAGTAGTGAATCTTCAGCTGGGATTTAAAAACTGAGACCGAAGGGGCATCTCTTATAGAAGCAGGCAGACCATTCCACAGTTTAGGGGCCCTGTAATTAAAAGCTTGACCTCCCACTGTTATTTTATTAATCCTTGGAATCATAAGCAGACCGGCATCTTGAGATCTTAATGTGCGCTCTGGTTTGTAAGTCACGATAAGTTCAGACAAGTAAGTCGGACCTTGGCCATTCAATGCTTTATATGTTAAAAGGAGGATTTTGAAATCTGCCCTAAACTTAACCGGGAGCCAGTGTAAGGATTTAAGAACTGGAGTTATGTGTTTGTATTTTCTTGTTCTTGTTATAATTCTTGCAGCAGCATTTTGGATTAACTGGAGGCTGTATAAAGAACAGTTTGAACATCCAGTGAACACCGCATTGCAGTAGTCAATCCTCGCACTAGAAATAAATGCATGAATTAATTTCTCAGAATCCTGTTTATTTAGAAAGCGCCTTAATTTCCCAACATTTTAGAGATGGAAGAAACATGATTTGGACAATTTTGTAATATGTACTTTAAATGACATGCTAGAGTCAAAGATAACTCCTAGATTGCGGGCTGATTCAGTAAAATTAATGGTGATTCCAACTAAGTTAAATGATGACAGAATATTGTTGTGATCGGCGTCATTCCCTCCAACAATTAATCATCCATCCACTCCTTTAATTCACTAACACAACTAATTAAAGACAACATTGGAGAAACTTCATTTGATTTAAATGAAAGGTATAACTGGGTGTCATCTGCATACGAGTGAAAATTAACATGATATTTCCTAATGATAGATCCCAGTGGAAGCATGTAAAGTGAAAACAGTAAAGGTCACAGTACTGAGCCCTGCGGGACACCATATTGAACTTCTGTGTATACTGAGAGTACTGTCAGCACTTTTCTGTACATATTTGAATCGATTTGATAAATAAGAACTAAACCAAGTGAGCACAGTGCCTGTAAGCCCAAAATTATTTTCTAGCCGATGCAGTAAAATAGAATGGTCAATGGTGTCAAATGCTGCACTTAAGTCTAACAACATGGAGTTTCCTTCATCAGAGGATATCAGAATGTCATTTACAACCTGCATTAGTGCCTTTTCTGTACTATGACCAGTGCGGAAACCAGAGTGGAATTCCTCAAATAAATTGAAATGCGTAAGGTGTGACTGAAGCTGGTTGGCGACTACTTTTTCTAGTATTTTAGAGAGAAAGGGTAAATTTGAAATAGGTCTATAATTATTTAGTATGTTTGGGTCTAGGTCTGACTTTTTAAGTAATGGTTTAATGACTTGACACTTTTAGTGTATCAGGTACTGTGCCATGCAATAATGAACTACTGATAATGGTTAGAATAGGTGCTGCAAGAACATCCATTGCACTTTTTACTAGTTTTGTTGGTACTGGATCTAGGGAACAAGTAGTGGGCTTCATTTTAGAAATTAAAGTTAAGACTTCCTGCTCAGTTACAGGATTAAAATTATTAAGGTGCTGAATGCAATGTGAGACAGGGCCTGCTAAGCTAGTATTTGGTTTGTACTGTGATGCTGAGATCTGGGATCTTATATTTTTAATTTTCTCTTTGAAGAAGTTCATAAAGTCTGTACTACTAATATTTGTTGGTATTTTGCACTGTTGATCTGAATTTCCATTTGTTAATTTAGCCATTGTTCTAAACAGTACCGATGATTTTTATTATTGCTATCTATTATTGTAGAGTAGTATTCTGAGTGAGCTTTAAAGATAGCTTTTTTATATTTTTTAACACTCTGTCTATGCAATTTTAAAGACATGTAGCTTTGTTGTTCTCCATCTGCGCTCCAGTTTTCGACACTATAATTTAAGAGCTCGAGTGTTTTCATAAAACCAGGGAGAGGTTTTATGTGCTTTGATCACTTTTGCTTTAAAGGGAGTCACTATGTCCAGAGCATCTCTCATGGTCATATTATAAATCAATATTAGCTGATCTAAATTGTATTCCACGTTTACATTTGATGTTAACTGATCTAAATGGTTTCCCACAATTACACTCGACTTACTCAAAGTATCTATACATTTTGAAGCAGAATTACAATCTACCTGTAGATGTCGCACTGTCTTTGTTTTAATCTGTGAGTGAGTCAATCAATCCCATATAGGGCTCTGCAGCTCCCCCCGGCAGCCCCCACAGAACCCAACAGGGCTGTGCTACAATCCAACTCCCAGCATGCCCTGTGGGAACCCATAGTGCCATAGCCACCCAGGAGGAAGTGCCCCTGTCCTTCCATCTAGCTGGCGTCCCGGCGAGGTATTGGCTGTGGCCACCTGTCACAAACCTCAAATCTTGTTTTGGACAAGCTGGATGAATACGGTGAATGAGGTGGTTAGGCTGAATGGCCTGCTCTTGTCACAATCGTTGCAATATTCTAATATGCTGTCTCATGTTTAAATTTGTAATGAATTAACTTTCTCCACAGGATTGCTGGGCTGTACCTTAGGTAAAGGATGAGAAGAAGAGACGTCTGGGAGCGTCTGACCCTCTGGATTGAAGGTAGCCAACTAAGGTAGTCTGCTCATCTGATATGGACACCTTCCTGTAGAGGTTTTAGGACACAATCTGCTGGGAGGAGACCCCGGAGAAGACCTTGTGTTGGAGGCCTCAGATAAAAAAATAAGTGAATGACAGGATGTTATCGTCTCTTTCATTTACTCTTTGCTCCTTTTGTGATATTACACTTTTATGTTAACAATATTCCTTCCTTTCATTTAATATTTATTTTAAAACGATGTTCCTTCTAGTGGTATTTCACTTTCTTTTTAACGATACTCCCTTCTCATTAATTCGTTGCTTTCTCAGTGGCATTTCACTTTCGCTTAATAATTCTCTTTCCTTGGACTTCATTTTATTTCACCCGCTTTGGTTCTTATGTTGTTACTTGCATTTCACTTTCACTTACCTTTTATATTTTCTTACTGTTTTATTGGCATACTTTCTTTTTATTTTGAATTATTTTTTTTGCTGTTAGTTTTGTTTCTCATTCACTTTAACAGATCACTTTCCTTTAAATCAATGCTCATTTGCCACAGTTTTCCTAGATGTAGTTCACTTTCCCTTTAACAACAGTCCTTACACTCATTTTACTTAAACTTTTAGCTGCTTTTATCTTTGTTGAATTTCACATTAACCGTTTTTCTTTTCTTTAAGTTCTTTTTATTTTTTCTTTCTTATTCTGATACGTTTCCTAATTTTATTAGAGGACTACCACGGTGACAACAGGTAAATTTACTAAATATTATTACTAAAAATTATTATTACCAAATTTGCTAATTTATTTACTAATTAAATGGAGTTGGTTATTGAGCAAAAAATGAATTCAAGTTAACTCATAGTTGGCACATGGAATTACAAATTGTTGGGGGTGGCAATGTGTTCATTTTTACTTTAGTCGTTTTCTCCATGTTTAATTTTTTGTTTGTTTCGTATTTTTTCACTTAAATAATTTTTCTTTCTGTCGTTGCTTTTTATTAAAATCTTTACGTTTCAAACTTGTGTTGTTTTTCTTCCAGGTGGCATTGTCAATGGGTAAGTTCTATTCTAGTTATTTGAAACAATAGAAGAATCGTAAAACAGGAGATTCTGTAACATCCTTAACTGTAACCCACCAGGTTCAGATTTGAAGCAAAAACAACCTCACCTGAGTTTTCAAAGCTTTCTGACTGATGACACACAGAGAAAGAAACGCATCCAAGGCATCAAAAGCAACAGACTCTAATGGCAGAGCTCCGGTCCGTTGAGGAGGTTGTTGCTTTATATTATACTAGCAGAATACCCGCGCTTCGCAGCGGAGAAGTAGTGTGTTAAAGAAAGTATGAAAAAGAAAAGGAAAA